>CXYZ01012149.1:3160460-3181093 GCA_900006705.1 Sonneratia caseolaris | reverse complement strand
TATTCGTCGATCCTTCTTAAGGGCATAAACTGCTTTGAATTGATTTCCTAGAGGTCTATATGTTCTTCAAACCTTTAATAATCCGAGATGCTTGACTAAGTCCGCAGATATGAATGTTGCTGCAACGCCCATGAAAGCACACAGTCCACTGAATCCTCCAACAATGGAGGGATTCAAACCTGTTACACAAAACAGAATTCGATCATGAAATACAGAATTCAAATAAAAGAAACTGGAGCCAGAAAAGAGATTAGTGAGCATAGACTAAAGTACCACGCTGTGTTAAAAATGCCGTCATCAAGCTGCTTGGAGTAAGAACAACATTGAAGTAGAGAAGCACATAGGCAAGGCTAGCAGGGAGGACAGGTTGGTGGATGTATTCTTTCCACCCAAGCTTGATAGCTTCCAATCCTACACTTGACAATCATTAGTCACCACATGCTGATTTATTTAGCAGAATGTTTGTATCTCTTTCTCTGGCACATTGTGCTACTTCATTTTTTTTTAACATTGACAAAGTTCCCATATTTCCATTCAGTAGGCAAACCACATTTTCAGGAGACAAATCGTTTTCGAGAAAAGAAAAACATAACATAGGACCTTCCACAATAATCACAACGGCAATCAAGATTATAATAGCAAAAGGATCACCACCATAATGAAGAAATTCTATACCTATAATATCACTATCCAGAGGAGGCCCATTAGTGCATGCTGTCTGAGGACCTTGTGGGCACTTCGGGCGGTCAAGAGCCCCTTTTGAAAGCTTGTTAGTTAACCATGTAAGAAAAACCTGAAAAACACAGAAAAGAGTTCAGCAACAAAGAACGATAAATAAATATGAACCTGCAAAGTTGACAAAGATAATTGTCTCTTACAGTTAGAGGTAATGAGCATATCATTAAAGCAGCAGCAAACTTCAGGCACTTTACAGGATCATATTTGGAGAGGAGAATGCCAAACAATGATGCTCCAGCAATCTGTCAGTTAATATATAGCTGAACAAAAATCTCTTGAAAACTAACAGAGTTAAAGAGAAGAAGACAGACTTCAGTAGTTATAACAATAGCAATACAAGTACCTCGCAAAGAAGATCGATTCGATTGATTATAGCATTTGCTTGTGCTAGTGCAACTGGCCGATTTAATCCTGCCAACTGCACAAAAAGACTACTCTTTAGGAGTGCCTAAAACATTTGACAACAGAAGATGGAAAAGATATCATCTCTAACTTCACTACAATGAAAGCAGGAATTATCTGAACAAGGAGCAAGAAGATCCTAATACTGCTCATGATATCAGTCTGGAATAAAAACCACAAAGATTTACAGCTCCACTACAGCGAGAGACCAGTGGTAGCATCACATTTCATATAAGGAATACAAATATTTGTAAGTAGTGCCATCCTACAAAGTGGAACATTCTGTATGGAGATGACATCCTATTTGCTAACCACTTCTTTGAACAAATACCATTCAGAGATATGTTTGTTACAACGAATTTAAAATAGCCACAAACTGAATCAGCTGATAAATCATCTGCTTCAATCAGAAATTCAATTACATTCCCTTTATGTTGCTTAATAGAAAATCTGACTGAAAATCAAATATATTGGAAAAAAATGGTTAAGAATAACAATACCAGAACTATCCAATCTCTATCCATGGCAACACCCAGTGCAATGCCTGACAGCCTTTCAATAGAGCTGGCTAATACGAGAAAAATGAACCATGGTTGAAGGAGCATAGATGCCGGAGATGCAGAAGCAGCCGGTGCAGAATGAGCATGAATTATCATTGCTGCCGATATCAGTTGAGCTCCCGCCTAATACAAGCAAAATAGTTAGAAAACAAATTTCCATAAGATTAAAAGGATCTCTTCAGTGGTCATTAGAATAAAATTTACCTGGACTGTGCTCAAAAAATTGTAAGCAGGTAGTCTTGGAAAACTGTCCATTAGCTTTCCAACTAAAGGACCCCCAGCAATTATTGTAAGCTGTTCATAAAGAAGAAACATCAGAAAAAATACATTTTTTATTGAGCAGAAAATTTATTTACATCTTCTCAAGATCATTACCTTTGTGAAGAATCCTATTAAAGCCACCGGTAGAAGGCTTGGGTGAAGCAGTGCTATAGCAGATGGCCAAGCAAAGTTCCACAGTTGCTCAACCAAATTACCAGTCACACAACTTGCATAGAAAGCTGGGAAAAGAAAAGGAAAAATCACAAGGTAAGCAAATCTTGTCAAAGACAAAAGAATTATCTGATAAAATGTTGCATAACTTACCAATAACTATCTAAAACAACACAGTTGAGTCCTAAATTTCTGGTAATACAACATGGCAATCTGATGGTCTAGAAAACTTGACTTTGAAAAACCTTGAAGCTCCTATCATCTTAAATTAGGGAATATCTCAGTCGTTGTGGTAGCAATGGTATGGACAACCTAACTATAAAGCCAATGATATCCCCATTATAGGAGCCAGAAGGTGTGACAAGGGAAATCGACTTCATCAACATAAAGTGATGAACTTCTTCTTCATTTCTCATACCATACAATCCTGCCGGATGAGCTGGAGTGGCAGCAAGGACATTTTGCTCTTCCTCCGACAGAACCTATAAATAACAGAAGAATTGGATCATTAAAACAAGTTTAAATAGCTAAAAGTACATTACTGATTCGGAGAAAATGGGAAGTGGGTTGATCAAGCATATTTCAGATGAACTCACAGGAAGTACTGTCAAGAGACTGTCCACATAAGGACATTCAGCCAGTAAGGTTGAGGAGTCAGCCTCAAGGGTATCAGACTTGAGGTGGACAATAGGAACTGGGCACTGGGTCTCTACAGCTGTATCACCCTGGAGTTGATCTTCAGCAACAACGTGACTGCATTGCACATCAGTGTTTGTGATAGAACACCTTGAACTCAAGTTCCGAAATCTGCAAACCCAAAAGGGTGAGCAGTGAGAATGACAAGCTCTAATAAATCATAATCAAATTCCTAATATCTAACATCATTCACAGAAAAGCAGACAGAAAGATAAAGCAACAGATTTATGCAGCTCAACATAATTAAACTAATCGCGACCCAAAATCTATGATTTATAATTGAACTATGAACAGCTGACAGTGACTATNATATTTATGCAGCTCATCATAATTAAACTAATTGCGACCCAAAATCTTTGATTTCTAATTGAACTATGAACAGCTGACAGTGACTATCGATCAAGACTCCGTTGAAATAAGCAGGCATCTCCTACGTACCATAATTGCAACCAATAAACCCTTTTAATCGTATCAAAAATCAACATTTCCGAGATTGCAGCGACCTTTCTGGAATCCCAAATGGACAACTACTGGGCTCTATCCGAGAAGCAAAGCATCAAAAACGAGGGCGCACCATGTACCTTTTGGAAGGGAAAGGCAGAGGATTGACGGTCAGCCATCGGCCAGAAGCGAAGCGAGGGCGAATTCGAGGCGGATCCTGCGAAGAACGACGAAGTTCGGGAAGCGACAATGGGTGTCGTGTAGAAGACGAGACGGTAAACATGGTGGGCGTATAAGCAGCTTCAAGTTCCCGCACTTGAAGAAGAAGAAGGACCGGACGCTGAATTCTTGCCCAAAACTCATGCAGCCTCCAGAGTAGTTAAGGCACCCTTTTCCTGGTTCCGAGCTCTGCTGAGGACTGAGCTCATCAGAAGGAGAAACGCAGGTTTTCTGACCCTGTGGATGATTCAAGGCCTGCTTTGCCCGCGACAGATTGAAGATTTCCCGGGCAATCCGTCGTTGGGGGAGAACCTGGGCGGCAGCGGATTTGCCTTATCCGGTGGTGCGAAAAAATGCAGAATTTCTCCGGGTTCTAGCAGTCCATGCTGTGGCGGAAACATCAATGGTTGGGTTGGAGGAACGTGCCGCACTTGTAGCCCGAGGCCGCATCCCCTCGTGGGCCTCCGACATTTCATTGTCTCAGCTCCTCTTTTTCAATTTTTCTTCCCCATTTTCCCCTCTCCATAGTTTAGAGGCATCGTACCATAATTTTTAAAACCAAATTAGGATATTAACTCAAATACACAAAGAACTCTTATATCAAGTTGAAAGTTTAGAAATTTGAACACCGGATATAAGTTAGAAATTGGTAAGGAGTAATGTGAATGATAATCAATAATAAATATCATAATATTTTTGAATTGAAAGATCAGAAGGAAATAAGAGGAAATGACTAGATTTTAATTGTTATGGTTAATTTTAATTGGAAAGTAAATAAGAAAATTATGAGGAAACTGAGTTTAGTCTATTGCCTTTTTTTTTTTTAATAGGAGTGGAGTCAACTCCATGTAACTGGTGGAAATTTTACTACTAGAATAGCTCAGCATGTGGGCTCATATCATTTCATAGCCGAGATGTGGAACACACAATTACTACGTCCAAATGCATAGCTAAAATATTTAGCTCGTCATCAATTATAGCACAAGAATAAATGGAAGGTAGAATCCACTTCTGGGTTAGTTTGATATTCTTATTCGAATACTAAAGAAAAATGTTTGATTTGTACACTTTATTAAAAATTAGCGCACAATCCACGTAGCAGGTGCAGCTATGCCATCAACCAGAGAAGAGGGTACTCAATAATTTTATACTACTACATAATTAAATTTTTAGATTTAGTATGCTGAGTAAAAAGTTTACATTTACAGTAGCCCACTCACATAAATTGTGACACGACAGATACTAGAAGATGTGCAATGAATATTATTAGTTAGCATCATAATAGGCCTACACAATCGGCAATGTGACATTTTTGTTTTGGTTTGACCACTTGGTGGATTTGTGGCATTGCCACGGTGCAATGTTGGCAGCCCATTGCGACGAGCAGCCATAGTAAGTAGGAGGTTGTCCAGTGAGCCTTGGGAAGCTCTGGAAGCCACACACATATCCATGGCGATGGAGGTCCCCATAAAGGACCCCCAGAATCTCAAATCTCAGTTTCACTTCAAACGCGCACATGATGGACCGACTCAGAAGTATCCACGGCCTACACCTTCGAGAGTTAAAATTCCATGGCAGAATTGTGGAAATATCATATATTATATAGTAGATTAACTCAGGCACTTACACTTCCCAGGAGTTGTTAAGACTAAGCTTATTAATTCATACAGTATAACTCACCACTCCATCGGTGCTAAAATTTCCTTATGGAGATAAATATTTAGTATTTTAGACTATTGAGTGCAGACGTAGACCTGGCAAATTTTGGCACAGCACGATAGCCCGGCACGATAACACCGTGCTGGGCCAGTGCTTATCGTACCGGAAGCTTTATTGTGCCGTGCCGGAACGGCCCGATAATTTTATCGGGCGTGCCGAGCCCGATGATCCCAGGCCGTGTCGGCACGATAGCCCAATTAGTGCTATTTAAAAAAATCATTAGATAATTAGACAATATTGAAGGATAAAAAAAAAATCTAATTTAAGAGTTTATTTGTAGTTTCAAATAAGTTACGATCAAAACGAATTTTTTTTATCGGACTATCGGGCCGGGCCAAGGCCGCCCATGTCTTATCATGCCGTGCCGGCATGGAACGATATCCTAAAGGGCTGTGCTTGGGCCAGCCCTTATTGTGCCCTTCCCAGCACGGTACGTAAGATCGGGCCAGCACGATTTGCCACCTCTATATAGACGGAATTAAATGAAAATAATTTTTGATATAACATAATTGATTAATTAATTTAAAGGAAATATTAAAATAATTATTAAAATATATTTATTTACATACCATTAATAAATTTTAAAAATATTATTATTATTATTATTATTTTCATATTTTTTAAATCAGTACTTGAAACAGACGCAACCCTAATTTATTCTGACAGGGAAATGAAACGCCCAGATAAGGAATCTCTCTAGCTGGTCCCCTGTGGCCCGACGCGTGAAATGGTACGGACCATTGGGCCAACTGGTCTGGTTGAGAGGAAAAGGCGGATCCATTTTTTTCAAAGCTTGACCGACCCGACCCGACCCGACCCATCGCAGTCCCCTGCCGCCGGCTCACTGTTTCAACGGCTCATCATACTCCCGGAGCAGCGAATGCATCTCACCTGAGAAAGAAACACCCGAGGGACTCTAAACCCTAAACCCTGACCGGGGAGCCAGCGAAATGCTGAGCTGATGCTTCGTGGAACGAGCTGAAATTCGACCACAATAACGTTGTCTTGTTCGAATCAGGCGGAGGGTCTCATCTTTTTGACGTTACAATCGGTGAAATTTCGTACTCAGAGGACGAAAAATGTTGCGTTTGGCCCATGGAGTGCAGAAGATTTCTCGGGCCAAGTTTCCTGCTTACGGAAAGGTGATCCTTTGCTTTTAATCGTATGCTCTCCTATTCAAACTGTGGAATCTCCATTAATTTGGACTTGTGTTTCATGGATACTTTGAACTGCATATGTCAGATTAGTGGATGAGATTTTGTTATGAATGTTGCCTTGTTAATGTCTGGGGCTCATCTGAGACACCTGGGGAACCCTTTTAAAACGATGTCGAAAATTTTCCTGTGGTGTCCGATTTCGTTCTGTTGACTTGGGGAAGTCTTCATTATCAAACTGAGTGTTTTTACTGTCTGTTGTAGGTAAAGGAACACCAACCATTTTCTTCGAAAACAGCCATTGACATAGGACAACCAACTCCGCTGACTCACCCTGAGGTGCTGATTTGTGGTCCTGTGGATAAGTAAAATCTCTGAGATTAAACAAAATACTGAAATGTGTCATATGAGAAAGCACTCAAGGACCTATTGTTTTCCTCCATATATAGTTGCTGAAATATGGAGAGATCACACCTGGGATCAGTGCAGATGAGTACATCTTGAGGCGAAACAAATTGATCGAGCTTCTCCCCGATAAGGGGTTGGCAATAATAGCATCTGCTCCTGTGAAGATGATGAATGATGTTGTGCCTTACACTTTCCGACAAGACGCAGACTATTCTTACATCACTGGTTGTCAACAACCAGGAGGAATTGCCGTTCTTGGTCGTGAATGGGGTTTGTGCATGTTTATGCCTGAATCAAAGCCTCAAGTATGTCCAAAATCACTGACTCATATGCTCATATATCTTTTAAGGTTACCTGTGGATCACATTTGAAGCCGTGCTCTTATTAGTCAAGGCTCCATGCACTATTTTTGCCCTTTTTTTTACCTTCAGTTGAAACCTCCAAAGAAACTAGTCTATCTTATTTATATCTGACTTAATGGAGGTTTGTGCAAGAAAAGGGTTCTGATATGAACATACATTTTAAATATTTAGATGCCAGTAGAGAGTTCCTTTTTCTGCCCACTAAATGATGCAGTTGCTAATTGGATTGCCGTTGACTATGTTCAGGATATTCTCTGGCAAGGTCAAATTGCAGGAGTTGATGCTGCATTAGAGACTTTCAAGGCTGATAAAGCATTACCCATGAGCAAATTGTATGAGGTAATAGAAAAAAAATGTATTTTTAAGCTTTTGATTCTGAAATTAAGAAAACTTCCAGTTTTGGGGTCTGATTCATTGCTGGCTCAGATTCTTCCCGAGATGATCAGGCAATCCTCCAAGTTGTTCCATAATAGTTATACAGCAACACCTACATATACGAATCTGGATGTCTATCAGAAGGCAGCATCCAATGGCAAAGTTAAAGATCTTTCTTCATACACACATGAGTTACGGTGGGTAAAATCACCTGCAGAGCTTTCTTTGATGAGAGAGTCAGCATCAATCGCTTGCCAGGTACTTTGACATGTCAACTTTACTATTATTGTCAAAAGGTTATTGTGTTCAACATCTTTCATACGAAATGTAAGAGAATACACTGATTGCTTGGTAGGAGAGGTCTGAACTGATCCTTTCATAATTCCATTAGTTAAAGAGTCACCAATGCGACTTCACCTTTCAAATTTTACATGATGTAAGTTTCATAAAATTTCTGGCATCTGGCATCGTTTGGTTCATAATGGTGCCATCTAGGGAGGGTCATTTGATTCTGCTCCTCATTGCTGATCTTGGCTTAATCCAGAACAGATTCTTGCCTCAAAACAGATTGGACAAACTTGCTTTCTGAAACTAATGCAAGAGAAAATATCAGATAAAGAAGGTTTAACCCATGGGGCAATCTACCCAGGATTTTAAAAATCAATTTCTCAATCTCTTCTTCTTGCTTGAACTTAACCATGCAGAAAAGAATGCGAAATCTCTTTTGTTTTGATATTTGAAAATGACCTTTCATAACTTTGTCGTACATTAGATGATTTATATTCTTGAAAAAATGTTAGAAACCAGTTTATGCATCTTGATTTTTATATATCATCAAAATATCATTTTGGCGATGCTCAGTCCTTTTTTCTTTATTAAAGATTATCCTATTGTTTATTGATGGAATTATTTTCTGTGGATTTTAGGCATTATTGCAGACAATGATGCACTCAAAAGTGTACCCTCATGAGGGTATGCTATCAGCAAAAATAGAATATGAATGCAGAAGAAGAGGTGCCCAGAGGATGGCGTAAGCATTTCTCCCTTTCAGAAGCTTTACGAGTTCTATTCTTGTTCATTCAGATGGTGGGTTTTTGTCAGGAGGATCATTATGATTTTGCAGTAACATATATATATAAACTTAGTACCTCTGAAGAAAAGCTTAGTCTCTTTGTTGATCAGATTCAATCCTGTTGTTGGTGGTGGCTCAAATGGCAGTGTTATACATTATTCTCGGAATGACCAGAAAGTGAGATAAGATGCACTTTGATTTAGCTATTTGTAGTTCTCTTGAATCCAAAAATTCCATTTAATCTGTAAGGATTGTTGTACAGATCAAGGATCAGGATCTTGTTTTGATGGATATTGGATGCGAGTTGCATGGCTATGTAAGCGATTTGACCCGCACATGGCCTCCTTCTGGCTGTTTTTCTTCCACTCAAGTGTGTGCTCTCTCTTTCACCCTTCTGTTCTTCTCCCCATCCTCTCCTTTAAGATCTGCACCTATTAGGCTCTTTTCTATTGAACCCTTTCCCCCAATTTTTGGGGGATATATTCATTTATCATGAACCTTACAACAGACTAATGGTTTCTTCAGAAAGAGCTCTATGATCTTATACTGCAAACAAATAAGAAGTGTGTGGAACTCTGCAGACCTGGCACGACCATTCGTGAAATACACAAATACTCGGTATGTTCAATAAATTGATACAACTAGTGAAGCTAGAGTTGTTTTGGAGTGACCTCCTCCATTATATCAGCTGTCTAGTGAATCCCAAGCTCTCTCTGTAACTGATTTTCAGTCTTATCAATATTATCAATGTTTGGGAATCACAAGTGAACCCATTAGCTGCTAATTATTGTGATTGACATGTTGCTATATAGGTGGAGATGCTTTTAAAAGGATTCAAGGAAATTGGACTTCTGAAGGATGGTGGAAGCAACTCCCTTAGTTATCATCAGCTGAACCCTACTTCAATAGGTCTCCTTATCTATCCTTCCACATATAGTCTTTGTTTACCTCTACTGTTAACAGGCATGCAATGTCAGATTCTCTTACATAGTTTTAATAAGAGATTTAGTGTTGTCTCTTTTATTGATTGCTTAGCTCTTCTTTTGCTTTTTGATGATTCCCAGGTCATTATCTTGGAATGGATGTGCACGATTGTTCTTCAGTTAGCTATGACCGTGTTTTGGAGCCTGGTGTTGTAAGTTTTATCTCCCCCACACTTGTGGATAATGTCGTTTCCAGGTCCCTATGGGTTCTATACCTTGAAATTGAAGCATCAGCATCAGCATCTCTGAAAGGATTTCTCCCTTTTGTCAGAGAAAAAATGGATTAACTTATAGTAGATAGGAGTTGAAACATGAAGAAAATAGGTGCTATGTAAACTCGGATTATTTTCTACATGAAATTTAGAACACTCTCTATGCTTCTTTTTTTGGCAAACTATACGCACATGACCTAGCTAACATCCGATCCCCTTTTACCTCTAAACGTGCATGACTACTCTACTCATTAGAAAGAACCTCACCAAGTCAGAGAAATTTTGTACATTTTATAAAAGGAATTTGCTTTCACATTTTTCATGAATGTTACTTCAAGTGTTAAATTTGGATGTAGTAACGGGCATCCATGGTTGCATTGTATAAGTCCTGTTCATTCTAGTTTGCCTTTTTCTTCCTGGCATATGGTAATTGCAACAAAATATCAGCTGGACATTTCTATATTCTGCTTTTTTGCTTCATTTCCTTCAACTCTTAATGTGCTGTGCTGTATGCCTTTAGGTTATAACAATTGAGCCAGGAGTTTATATCCCAGATGACTTTGACTGTCCTGATAGGTATGAATCAATTGTACCTCTCACACAAATTATACATTTACTTTCAGTTCTGTCTTGAAGATCCCTAGAAAATTCGATCAAGACTAGCATCGGCACTTTTTACTTATGGCAGTTAAATGCCCTGCTCATGTACCAAGGAAAACATGATGCAGGTACAGAGGCACAGGGATCAGAATTGAGGATGAGGTCCTTATTACGGAAACCGGTTGTGAGGTATGAATTCAAAACCATCTACCTCTATTCCTTTTAAGACCGACTAGGAGGATGCGATGATAATGATTATTCTTATGATCTGAGTTTTTTTTTTTTTAATTATAACAGGTCCTCACTGGTTCAATGCCCAAAGAGGTTAAGCACATCGAAGCATTGCTGAACAATTACAGCCGTGGAGGAGTTCAGGAATTAAACAGTGATGCGAGGGTTGGGTTGAGTCAGGGACTTCACATGAATTAAGCAGAGACCGCTCAATCAAAACAAGCCTCCATCTCTTCCACCACTTTGTCCAGAGCTGAGGAGTGCCTTCTTTTACTCAGGAAATCGTGTTGATATTTCATTATACGACATCTTCATATTACTTCATCACCATGCCTTTCTTTATGTCAGTTTTAGCCTCCATTTCCTTCCAAGTCTACTGGGAATGTTTAATTGCATCGATGCTGTAGAGGGCATGTACGCTGAGTTCCTCTCCTTTTGCCGCCCGAGCAGTATTGCAGACAGAGTTTTCCATGCCTCAGTCGGGTTTGTGGCTGCGCATTATTTCACTGTATCACTGCCAACGGATTGTGCAATGGATGTCAGCTGTCGGCTGAGAATCGTGGTATATTATTTAGACCGATCTGACATTAATTTGTCTCTCGTCTCTCTCAAGTATGAAAACACTACATAACAGTAGGGTCGTGCTGCTGTCACTAAAACCAAACGTAGTTAGCCTAACAATACGGATTGAAGGTAGCTTTCGTGACTCAGCTACTAATCTAGCTGTATCCTTAAGAGTCAAGAGACCCGATCTAACTCGAACAAGGGTCAATCTGGGCGATAGAACTAGCTCAATCTAGATCTCCAAGATGGACTTATGGATGTTAAATAATTTATGCTAAAGAATTTCTCTAACCATAAATACATGCATAGCTGTGCACATACGATATCATACATTTGCATTGAAATGGTATCCAAGAGTCTAATTAATGTTTGATGGTGCTGATGAATTTATGTTGGTCTATTCTGAGTAGTACTACTAGTACTAGCACTGTTTTAGTGGTCAACTACCACCAAACTTTACCTGTATCCTCTAGGAAAATTCATTGCCCCATTATGGTTCTGATGCTAACGCTTGCTACCATATTCGATCCCCTTTTTTTCCTCTTTAACGTAGATTCCGAGGCCAGTAGATGCTGAGACGTCATGTCGTGGCAGGCAGAGCTAATTACTATTAAAAAAAATTGTATATATACATACATACATACATATATATATATATATATATAATCTGTGTGTGTGAAAAGATTCAGATTTCGTCCCGCGAGAAACTACGCCCTTCTCGGGGCCGATCAGCACCGGGATCGTGCGACTTTTGACACCCCCTACTGCGAGACTATTTTAGAATACCACTTCAAAGGTACACCAAAGATAACCGGATTTGGTGCAGCATGTGCATTCAAACATCCTAAACCTCGTTAGGTGAACCTGGTTCACCGTATTGCTCTTCAGTTTGGTCGACGATCGTTCAGCAAATCAGTAGAAAGTAATATACCGTCTTTAAAGATACATACATATGTAGTTGATTTACCTATCTTATTAAATGCTGACCGGTCGAGTTTACGGTGTATTAAGGTAAAATCTATTCATGTAAGCGTTTTTCCTATTTGTCTATTTTTTTCACGACATAAGCGCGCAGCTGATTTCTTTTTATTTATTTGTATATGAACAGTTTGATCATAATCAATTAGGATGAGTTAACCAGATTAAAGAGTATAATTCCCTCTATTGTAAATTTCATTTATTTATAGATGTCGAACTCGTGGACGGCAACGGGCCCGGGCGGGTATTTGAGTACCAGGCCCGCCACGCAGACCTGGCCCGTCAGTCCACCCCATGACCCGCGACGGGTTGGCTCAATTCAATCCGTGCAGAGCGGGTCGGAGCCACACCTACCCATTGTACCGTCATTATTAAAAACAATTAATCAAGATCACATCAAGTTTAACTTGATATATATTGTAAATAATATATATATAAGATATCATATATTGTGCATTTATATAATATATTAAAGCAATTTGACGGGCAGGGCAGGGCACGGCGGGGCACGGCGGCTGATACCCAGACCTGCCCTGACCTGTGTGTGGGTCGGGGCAAGACCAGGACCCACCCTGTTCTTAGTACTGGTTAGGTCAGGCCGATCAGGGCGTGCCGGTTTTGCCATCCTAGGACTCAACCCAGACGTTGCCCAACCTTTTATGTATATGTAAAATGTAGGGAAGGGGGAAGTGATGATTCTCTGGTTGGCCCCAATTCTAGGAGTGTTTGATTATTAAATTACGGTGTAAAATTAAATTATATGTAAATATATTATCTTTTATATAAAAAAAATATATTATAATTTAAAATTATTATATTTGATAAATATTTTAGCTGAAATTATAATGTTTTAATATTTGATGTGATGGGGCGGGGAGAGAATGGAAATTTACAACCTATCACTCCTGCGCCAGAAGAAAATTGAATGTCACGTGAAAAAGACAGGGAGAAAACTTGGGCCGGAGGCTAAAAATGGTTGGAGACGAGTAATAATGACAAGCACGTGGAGTGAGATATGCCAAGGAAAACTAGTTAAAATAAAATTATCATGTTAATGTTGTTTTTTTGTCATAAAAATAAAATAGATAAGAATATTAGAATATTCATAGTGTTTAAAATAAGAGGAATAAAAAATCGGTGTAAATATGTATTTATGGACTAAACTGGAAGTTCAATAAATTAAATAATATTAATAATAAATTTACATAATATTTAAATATAATTTATAGTAAAAATGATTAATATAATAATTATATTAAATATAAATTTAATATAAAATACAAATTTAAATTTAGTGAAATAAAAATAAGTACATTATAATATATTTTTATATTTTATTTTAAGTCGGTTGGTTTTTTTACTGGTTCAATTGGGTTTATCGGTCGGATTGAGAACTGGCAAGTTCAACTGAAGTTGACCTATTTAAAAGTGCAATTTGGTCTTTTATAAGAACCGGACCGGGTGAGTGGCCGATTCCTGTTGTATTGGTCGGCCTAGTCCGATTCGGTTTTTAAAACTATGATATTAATAGTTTGGTGAAATTGATAAAATAAAAAACTAAAATCTTCGTCATATTAATGGCATGCTCCCCGATATAGGCAATGGGTATGCACCTGTTAATTTCGATCGATCTTGATGGTGTTTCTAGTTTCTTAGGTCGGTATTGAGACAAGGACCCGATCAAGACCCTTTTAAGCCCTGTGCCTTGGTTATTATTGTATATATCTGCTCGCCTTTTTTAATGGTANATTTTTGTTATAAATTATATTCAAATTATGATATTATGTAATTTTATTAGTAATATTATATTATTAATATTATTTTTTAAACATGCGGTTCAACCCATTGAACCCCCGGTCCGACCCATGAACCCATGAACCCATGCCTACACCGGTTCCCGGCCCGGTCCGGTTTTAAATACTATGCTTTTTACCTTTCCACAATTCCACCCTTATCCCGTCATTTAACAAGTTTTTATTTAAATTAAAAAAAACAAAACAAAACACATTAAATCATATCAATCATAATCTGCCCAATTCAGCCGAAGAAATGAAAACACGTGGAGGGCTATGATTGGCCAACTACCCCCAACCCCGCCTCTTAAATCTCCAACCGTACCCCGCGGAACGCATGCGAGCCAAAAGTCAAATGCATGACGCAGGAGACTCTCCTCCTAGGAATCCCCCCCAACCTCTCCCACCAAAAATTAATAAATTAATCGCCAAATCGCATATCAACAAATGCATCACACGGTCGCCGTAAATTTATCGAGTCACCGACCCACACATAATAGACGGGGAAAGTTTTCTGGTGAGGCGTTGGCACCGCGTCACAGTGTGTTCACGTCCATGTAGATCTTTAAAAGAAAAAACCTATAGAATAAAATTAAAAAAAAAAATTGAAGTGGTGAATCTGAACTCTGAAGAGGGTAAAATGCAGATATTCTTATAAAAATATAAATATAAAATGAGTAAAATCCATATAAAAATTAATTGTTATTCTCTCTCCTTTTTTTTTTTCAAATTTAAGAGTAGCGGTTACCTACCTACCTGCAACCCCCACGATGGTTCGTCTCATAAATGAAACCTCAGAGTGGCATCACGGGAAATTTTCCGAACCGGAAGGGGCAAATCGGTAGCTTCCCTACTATATAAACCAGATTTCCTCGCCACTGGACCTCCGTGCACCATCGCTGAGCTTAGCATAGGGAGCCGGAAAAGTGCCAGCGACGAAGGGTAAGGATGTCTCTAGTCGCAGATGAGATCAAAGCCAATGCCGAGGTGTACCGTGGAGATGACCTATGCCAGGAGAAGTCCAAGTTCTTGCTCAAGGAGATCGGCCTGCCGAACGGGCTCTTGCCCCTAAAGGACATGGAGGAATGCGGGTACGTGAAGGAGACCGGGTTCGTGTGGCTCAAGCAGAAGCGCAAGACCGAGCACAAGTTCGAGAGGATCGGGCGGCTCGTGTCCTACGCGCCGGAGGTCACCGCCTACGTGGAGCCGAACCGGATTAGGAAGCTCACCGGGGTGAAGACTAAGGAGCTCCTCATCTGGATTTCACTCACCGATATCTACGTGGACGACCCGCCGACCGGGAAGATCACCTTCAAGACCCCCGCAGGCCTCTCGCGGTCCTTCCCGGTGTCGGCCTTCGAGATCGAGGAGGAGGTCAAGGATGCGAAGGAGAACAGCGATGTGAAGAAAGCAGCTGCAGCTGTGGAAGTCAAGCAAGTGTGAAAATGCAGGGGGAAAGAGAGGGTGACGGCGACCCAAATGCTTTCTCTATGCTCTTACGAATGATGATGATTGGTGTTTTTATTTGAATCAGTGTCACTTAATGAAAGAAAAGTAATTTGGTTATACATAATCATCAGGCGAGATGAGCATTAAAAGTCAGGGTGATTCCGATCCGGGTCCAGTACCTTGTTTTCCACGACTCCTATGATTCTTGAGAGCAAGATGAGATGCAAATCGACTTTTCTCTATGGCATCGTAATCTTCCGCGCTGTGAATTTACCTCGACATCGCTTATGCTCGCTTCGATCCTCCAGTTGGGTCAGCTTATATTATTCCCTTCTCCGAAAAGTGCCAAAACAAGAAGCATGCCGTTGGCTGGAGGTGGCAATTAATTTTGAATGTCCACGGTCATATGCTCCAAAGCTCCAACCATTCTTGTAGAATGATTTATATGTTAGATTTATAATTTAAGAGGTAATTTTAAGCAAATTAAGATTATGAACAATGGCCCAAAAAATAAGCAAGATGTATTCCCCAATTGAAACATGACATCCCATAGAAAACCAAAAATCCAAATTATGATACAATAAAATCTAAGACCAAAAGCAGTCTACACAATCGAATGATGATGAATTGATGATGTTCAGTGCGGATTAATTAGCAATAAGCCAGTTAAATTGGCATGTAACAAAACATTGGAGATTCATTCAAAATTTCCCAATATTCATCACCGAGACCATGAAATACAAGGAAAAAAAAAGGATCAGATGAGTAACTATATATATATATATATATCCTAACTGAAACGAATTCGTTTTGTTCCAATGTTGAAGAAAAGGCCCATCTGAAAGTATCTGGCCTATGGGTAAATCATTAATATATTTGTACCAACTCTCAACATTTCTCCTGTACGTGGTTGTCCTCCAATCCGTTATCTGTGGAAGCCGTTCAGACCACACTGAATGCTGATTGTATTGTGGAAGAAACCCGGGATGCGATTGTCTGTTGGGCGAATGCCTGGATCTGCTTCTTGGCATCTGAGAATACAGAACATCAAACGTCAATCAATACAACTTGGCTGAAAGCTCAAGATTGGGCATGTTCATTAGTCATCACTGACCCATCAAAACTCATGGAAGGATAAAACCTTGCTTGCGTTTTACCAGAATAGTCACGTGAATCATTAACATGTGATCTATAAGTTACTGTATCAAAAGGAATGGAATGAATAGATGTTTTAGCTTTCCATTTCATATTTATTATTTGATGGGTTATGTGCATTCCTTCCCAGCTTGAAGGTAACCTCAAATTGAACTAATTTTCTCTATGTACTATTTGCACTTCATTTATAGAACTAACTCCGTTCCATTAATCTTTATTCCTACGTAATAAACCTAACTGAAAAACTAAACAAATATGGGGAACCAGGCATAGTCTAAGGTCATCGAATGGTGCAACAATAAAAACTAACCACAGACATGGCTACTCAGGCTTTGAGGTCAATCTTTAACCGAGGCAGACATACTCACAACACTTTCTCACAAATTAACAAAATGATATTGAAAGACTAGAAAGCATATCAATTATTCAAGATTCAGGCAAATACAACACAAATGACAGCGCACCTTTGCGGCATTTTGTAAAGCCAACTATGTTTGCAACACTAAGAGTCAGGCAAACTCCAATCACGAGGAGATAGTCAGCTTGAAACCTTATGAGAGAAAATATCCCCAGCACAGTCCATGCAGCTGCCTGTGAAGCAGCATTCTTATAGGCAAGAGAAATGGAAGGCATAAATACAAAGCTTAAAGACAATAAGCCGTATCCTACACTCTTATAGGCATGACCTGTTATATTTCAATCTGTAAAAAACCTAATCAGCTGGAGGCAATGGGTTTGCGTCAGAAAAATCAATAGATTTAGACACTTAGTGGACACTCACTTGCTTACCGTAAGATAAAGAGTCCACCAGAATAACCATGAATCCTTTTTGTTCATCCTCGCCAATGACTAGCAACAAGTAAAGGACACAAAATTATCAGAGAAGAAAGGAGAAAACAGCAATTTAAGTCAAATTATACTTCATAAGCAAGCACGTGTAAACTAAAGTCTATTAATGGTTGAGCTAACCTCTTGGTCAAGGCACTCAAATCTCCAGACACTCTCACCAAGATCATTTATCTCATTCCACCACCTCAAACCCACCAATATACGCCCACTCACATTCTTGACAACCCAAAAGTCAAGAGCAGCAAGAAGAACAGTCACCACAAAAATGATGACAAAATTACTAATGAAGAGGGCTGATAGTATGTAAAATGCCAAAGCTGCAGCCTGCAAAGACATACAACCGCAGAATTCAGAAATGGGATTGACCATACATAGAAATTAACAAGGAGAAGCAGTAAAGAAATTGTCAACCTTGAATAGAACATGAAAAAAGCATGTCTTCGGATTGGCATAGTTTTCCTGTACAGGCTGCATGAAATGGAAATTCTTTATATTTAGAAGGAAGGAGACAAAAGAAATGATGGAAAACAGAAGCAGTATAAATTTTCTAAGTAAAGCAGAAGAGTCTAAATTAAAGCTTAAGAAGCAAAGACATGATTTCCTTTAGGCTCTAACTCAATGAACACTCCAAGACCATATATAAAATCCCAAAAAGTCCACAGCAGGTCTTGTTTTATAAACTTATCAGTCACAGGCTCAGAAAATTATGTTTAAGTATACACAAAAAGTAAGTAACTTTATGATTTGAAATGTAAAAAACTCTCCACCTTTCATATCTCGGATTCAAGCTCGAATTTATCCCCACTGAACATGTCTCTTAAGCAACCTTCTAGACAGCACAGCCCATAACAAGAACTACACGACTCAAGAAACAGGAATAACTTCCAAACTCCAGCTCAATCAGATCAAGATTTCCGGTCCCTACATTAACTGACTAAGCATTATCACAAAGGATCCACATCCCCGCGGCGTAATACCGAATATAGCTGGAATCAACATCCATTTTCTGCCACAATTTAACGCAGAATATTCCAATGCATTCTCTCCATACATTTCATTGCAATGATACGGAAATGCAGGCCTACTTCCACGAATCCAGCTCAGATCAATCCAAAGCAACCAAATAGAATGCACGGATGCGAAGATAACAATGGCAAGCGAAAAAACAACACGATAGGATCTCTATCTCGCGGAATCAACGGGAAATGGCCAATTGACATGAAGAAGGAATGCCGAACGAGCCAACTCACCTGGTTCGGATCCATTCCTTTTCAGGATAAGCGAAAACCTTAAAGGGCGATCAGTGGACGAATCCTCCTAAAATCGTAGACCTCACCCTATCCTCCGCCCGCAGATCCATGGAGCACGGAATTGGTAATGCCGCCCCTGTCCCGCTTCTTCTCCATTTCCGCTATGAGGCCCTTAAGTTTCCTGAAATTACGATCCAGTCCCAGCCTCGCCTTCGCGAGAGCCGGGGTGCTTCATGGGCCGACAAAGGCCCAATTGTGTGGAGTGGGCCTCGTCAGCTCCGAGCCTGTGAATTGGTGCATCGTCCCTTCCTTCTAGACACGGTCTTCGGCTTGCATTGTTAAGAATGGGATAACCCGACTCTACTGCGCTTCTAGGTATGATTGATCGGACCTGCATACCCTAAGTTTTTCATATACCGCTGCTCCTTCCTTGTATAAGAACAACTCCTAAATTCTGAATCTGGAATACGTCTTATTGAATGTACAACAAGCCGTTGAGTATTCAAGTTCACGTTATGTTTTCATCATTTTAGTTCAATTTTTTCTTAATTAAGCATACTTATAACATTGGGATTTGACATATTTTAATTAATTTAAGGTATATTCTTAATTTGTTTCACCAAAATTTGTTATGCATGCAAAATCTATTGATATTTTTAGTATTATGGCACATCCATCGTATGCATAATTACTTTTATAAAATACAAATTAGTCGAGTTAAGAGTGTATTAGTATAGAAGAATGATTCTCTTGAATTCCAAAATTAAGGTGGATCAAACTCAATCATAAAATCTTATTAATTTAGTTTTTTATATTAAAATGAGTCCGATATCTTATAAACTAATAACGAATTTATCATGATATTAAAGTTAATGTGCTTTCAAATTCATATCAGATAGGACGTAAGCGCAACTCATAATCAGTTGATATTAAGTATGAATACAAAAGTAATTATCTGATTCATAATCAGTTATTCTCTTCATTCGATAACAAAAGAAATAATATATGACTTATAGACAGTCATTGAACACAAATATCTAATAACATGCAGCGAGGTAAATGAACTCAATCTAGTATAAACCATATCAAACCTATCAAAATTTTTCTTGGTAGTCTTTGCACCCGGCTGGAGGTATGCTGTAGTCTGAACTCGGAGTGGATTGGATTCCTTAGTCAATACGTGGACCCCATCCAGATTTCAGCCATGATCTATCTAAAACTGACTGGTTATGCCTTGCGTAGGGAGCTAGTATTAGTGGATAAGATGAGCTGACGAAACAGCCCCTAATTTCCACGAAACTACGTGAGACTTTGCCTCGTAGAATATTCTAGTGGAGGAAATGCTTAGATATACGGAGAATATTCCATTATCTTCTTTCTTGGAGAAACTAGACCCCAAGGCATCAATTAAATCACAATTAATCAATTGGAAGGTCCAATTTTGAAAATAAAACCATCTTTGGACTCAATTTGATGCATACAATTATTCATAATATAATATAGACTTTAAGAGTTCTAAATAATTAAAAATTACACGTATATATAGATAATTTTTATACAGTAAATTTATTTTACATTACGGTGTGAAGTCGGTCATTTTCTTATGCTTAACTACTAAGATTCAAAGCTCATCTATAAATCAAGCGCCTTTCTTCTTGTTGGCAAACCATCCCCCACCTTTAGGACTGCCTCGCACTGGGGCCCTCCTATTTATTATATTGAAATCTATTTAATTCCTTTTCAAAAATTCTTTATAATATAAGAGAGCCCATTACATCATTTATAAATTTCGTTCATATTAAATTTGTATGGTTTGATTTGTCAATAAAAAAATTAAATAAATCATTTAAAAATATTAAGTAAGATATATATCTATATAATATTTTACATTTTTTGCGTGTTTAAATAATACCTTCCTGGAATCTTCCCTCGATACTGTCCATCCTATTAACTGCCGAGCAAGTTTCCTCCACAAATTGAGGAGCGGGCCC
>CXYZ01012149.1:3128366-3153765 GCA_900006705.1 Sonneratia caseolaris | reverse complement strand
AATTTATAAAAGAGCCGGTTTGGCCTCATCCATATTTTTAATTTAAAAAACACAGTTATTTTTAATTTAAACGAGTGAACAATGGTAATTCATGACTGTGAACCGTATTTTGATTGGTGAACAGTATTTTAATTGATTAGATAATATTTTTGATGGGATGGGATCAACAATACTTTGATTGGATTTCTCACCCATTTGTGATAATTGATTTTTCAACAAGTTATAGAAGATTGTGACACTTGACATGCGAATGGCTATAGTTCATAGTTTAGACCGATGCGGTCTGATTTTGTAACGGTTTTGTGCCGGTTACGGTTTAACAACCCTATATTACTGACTCGCTCATAATCGCCCTCAACCCAATAATAGTGGTTACATGTCAGGTGTGGGATAGGGCGGGCCGGTTCTAGGCCAGCCCGCCCTATTTCTAGTAGAGCTCACTAGTGAAGGTTTAGACCGACCAGAAGATAGAATTAAGAAAAGAAGAAGAAAAATGAATGAATGAATGAATGAAGGGAGATCGGCTATGGGCTATCCACTAACCCCTTCAACGACGACAACCTTGCCGGAAGTCTCTAAGCCACTGGCAGGGTTGCTGAAGGAAAATGGTCGCTGGCGAGCTTCCTTTCAATCTTTTCCTCTCTCTTCTTCAGTTTTGCATTTTAAGTTTAAGATTATTATGGGTACCGCATCGTCAAATTGTTATATGTGTGAGTGAGTTAGTAATATATTATACTATCATATCATATTATGTATAATTAGTGGTGTTAATAAAAAAATTAACGGTTTATATTAAAGTGCTTCATTTTTAAAATAATTTTACCACAAAATTTTATTTTAAAAAATCTCTACTAAAATATTATATTAATAAAATATTTTATATTGGGAGTACAATTTACCCTAATTTGTGCTTATCTGGTTTAATTTATTGGACCGGGCTAACGTGGCTCCATAAATTTAATTTGTTGGGCCATCCAGCCCAATAAGAAGGTGAACTGTAAGACCTGGCCCTGCCGGTTACAGCACACTTTCTTTTTTCAATGACGTCATTGCTTATCTCATCCGGAAGCAATTTTAGGGTCGTGTTTTCTGTCACCATTCGATGACATTTATCCCTTTGGAGGCGTCATTTAGATTCCTTTTGATATTAAATACATTTCCACGCTAACACACACATACACACATTTTAAATAGAAAACATGGCACATTATTGTACGGAACAATGGGTCATTTCGCCCCACTTTTGAATTTTCAATGTATAAAAATGAAAATTACGGACAACATTTATTATCCCATGGAAGTTAGGAATAAAGGCAAAATATATAGTGTAAATTTTTATTTGTTGGGTCCAAATTTCAACCATACTTCATATATCATTCACACTTTGAAATCTATCGTAATATTTCGTACATATACCTTAATTACCTCCTACAATTTAAGTTAATTAGTATTCTTATTATTGTCGGCCGTACTGAATATTACTTATCGTGCATCGTACGGATGGCATTCTAGCTTTTTTTGACAAGTGAAGACATGACAAAGGTAATATTCTTGGATTTTCTGATGACAAATCTGTTCTTATTAATATTTTCACTATGAATTTTTTTGGGTAAAGAAAATTTACTTGGGCAGAGTTCTAATCATATTAATTGTGTACCGACCAGGGATGTACCTAGGGAGCCCTCCTGAGGATTCTCTTCCTTAAACTCGATGCCTAGATCAGTCTTTAATCCTGATTATACCATACGTTAATTGAACTGACTTACCAATAGGTAAAGACACCGAGCGCATACGAGATTCAACTGCACTGAGGAGGCCTCCCCACTATCAGGAAAAACAAAAACAAAAACAAAAACAGAGAGGTGATTATAAGATCGAGACTTGTAATCTTCATGGCGAAGTTCTTTTGTTGGGGTGTAGCTGTTTAATTCGCCNAAAAACAAAAACAAAAACAGAGAGGTGATTATAAGATCGAGACTTGTAATCTTCATGGCGAAGTTCTTTTGTTGGGGTGTAGCTGTTTAATTCGCCGTAATTTTATGAGCCCTAGTTATTGTGGGTATTTTCAGGTCCATTGATCTCAGGATCTGCAGGAAGCTGCTGCGTTACGTATCTCTTGTCGGTGTGAAGTCAACACGTCAGCCACACTATCGTAATTATCCATGTTTTAATATTTTCCCAACCACTTGTCTGTGGGGCTCTGTTTATGGGCATACTCGTTTGTTTGTCTGTCGTTGATAATTTAGGAGGAAGAGCCATTTTCTTTCTTTCTTTCTTTCTTTCTTTCTTTTTGCGACACCATGAATGAGGCTTTATATGTCGGCTTTTTATCATCGGTGACAAATGCTTCCCCGATATGTCTCGATAGTTGCTGTTCGAACAGTGGGCTGGCAAGTGAGGACTCGAACCAGCATGGGGTTCAGTCTTCGAGAAGTTGATTCTCGTGGTCGATCAGAGGCGTGTGCTGCGATTCTGATGAGCAGCAGATCAAGAAGAGGCGGAAATGGAGCTCAACCCATTCTTGACGATATTCGTGCAGCCCTTCGTCAAGAGTAGACCGTTGTCACCTTTGCCATACGTGTCATGAAGCGGAACACACGTTGTGACTGACTCGTCAAACGTGGAATACTAGAATTTCTAGTCGGACCTGCTGGGTCGAATTCCTCTTTGGACGCGGATATGAGAAGGGGTTTCTATATAGCTTTGATGGGCATTTTTGCCTGTATGTAATTTAAGAAATAAATTTTGTTAGTTCAATTTAATCAAGTCACTAAAGCCTAAACCGGAGGGTATCACTCATCTAATGACTAATGTGTATCGGAGTGCCGAATTGGAATTGACATCCCAACGGTTCTAAGAAGACTATTTCACCCTTCTTACAACAGCATTATCCATGGAAAATGACTCAGACACGAGTCTCCGTTCATCTATATAATTGATTCTCCTCTCCTCACAGATCAGACGTCTTCCTCTCTCAGTGGGTGTGAGCTTTCCGGGAAAATGGAAGGAGATGGAAGGAAAAGGAAGGTATACGGTGAAGGGGAGGAGAGCGAGGAAGAGAAGATGGAGAAGTTCTTTGCTCTGGTAAGAGGCACCCGAGAAATGCGGGATCGACTTGAAGGTGGAACGAGCAAGCCCGAGAGTGAGGAGAAGAAAGGAGGCAAGGCAGGTGCACCGTGGAACCTGACCTTCGAGCTGGAGGACTTCGTCGACAACAAGAAGACCGAGGCCGAGACTGCTCCTGCAACAGCAGCCCAATCTGCAGGTCCCTCCAAAAGCAAAGAAGAAAAAGAAGATGATAAGACGGATAAGGATGGCGGCTTGGACCTGAAGCTTTCCCTCTAAAAGTCGCAGCATTCACAGGCTAGAGGATTTCCTGTCCGAGTTGAAGAACATGAGTGCAGGAATCGATTAGTCTATCACAAATATGTAGCGATGATTTTGCCCAAATCAATTGTTAGTCGAAATTTGAAATTCGTCTCCATGGTCGTGAGAGTCTCTGATTGTGATAGTCTTCCAGTACCAAGCAAATGCAGGTGAAAGATGATTTGAACTTATTCTAAAGGTCGAACAAGTTCGAGAATATGTCCATCGGACTGCTATCTCAATCGAGAATACCCCAGCTATTAATATACTTGCGTTCAAGGGCTTCCACGTTTGATCTGTGCACTGCACGAGCGTGTATGATGCTATGAAATTTCGCTCAGATGCTATGAAAAGTCTATGAAAACGTCTCAACTGTCAATAATATGCTTTTTATCTCCACTGCAGATGCCAACTCCTTTTCTACTCAACAAGTCTTAAGTCTGGCACATCCAGTGGCGATAATTCACTCAGCTCTGCTGCCATTATATTGAAGATATTAGCCGCATGATAGGAGGAGCTTCAAAACCTGCGAGAGGCACTTCGGACCAGGTCAAGTTGATGCCTTGCCTGTGGGCTTAGTCTCGACCAGTAGGCCTTCCCATTTCCAATATCCTCTGGCCCATTATTATTTTTTTCATAGGCCTTGTGGCTCTCTTCAAAGCAGCAGAATGCTGTAATTTCCGATAACACGGCATCATACTAACCTTTTCGGTCATTGTATTTATAACAGACACAAGAATTTTACTGTTCCTGAAGAGTGAGCATGCCAGGGATCTCACTGTGCGATCTGTGGGAAGAAACCACCACTAGAGAGTTGGGAAAAACTGAACACAGATGGATCGATAAAATAACCGGCCAGGTAAAAGGGTTTTCGAGTCATTTGGGCTTCACTAACCGAACTGCCCAATGAATGGCCTATATCTCCTGGCACTCAGGTTGACTCCTCTGGGAGCTCGAATTCAGCTCCATTTTGTGAGAAACCTATGCAAAGTGGTTGGCTCCTTTTCGGAGAATCTTATTGCTTCTGCCGCGCTGACTGTCGCTGACCGTTTAGCTCGACCGGTGGGGACTGGGGGGAGTCCGGACCGATGGAAAGCCCCCTTTCCACTGCTGCATTTTCAACCTGAAAAATGGCCCAAGTAGGAAAGAACGAGCAAAACGCACCGTTTTGCATCCGTCGTCTCCATCGCCGCGTCATTGGAGGAAGGAAACTACCGCCCAAAATTTCCATTCGAACGCTCTCTCTCCCTTCCTCTCTCTCTATCTCTCTCTCTCTCTAGTCTGAAAGTGGATGCTGTACCGTCATGAGTTCAAGAGCAGGTACGGAGCCACAAAATTATCCAAGTATTCCTGAAATTTCACGGTCCAGTCAATCGGGTTTCTCGTGTTCTTCAGTTCGGCCAATCATTTCCACGAGTTATGAACATGTCAGGTGAGAATAAAGTCGTCGACCTCTGGTCGGAGATCGCAGCTTCAGAGGACGGAGACGGAAAACATCATGACCGGCCGAAGCTGGAAGTAATTTATCGTAGGAGGAAGCCTCAGAGAGCGAACAAGGAAAATGTAGCCATGCAGTATGTGGAATGTCTTCCAATTTTCCTTTGGAAATGCTTCCAAGGGTTACGTAATGTGGTGGGCTTCATAAAAAATGGGTTGTTGTTTTATTTGTTTGGTTGTAGAAAGCAATGCGACAATGGGGTTCGGGTAAGTTTTGCTGCTAACAGCAAGAGGGTTAGTTGGAATCGTTCACTTTCCACCAGGTTAGCTGAAGATTTGTCTCTGTTTCTACCTCTTTAGAGTTTGGTTTAAGCTTCTGGAGAATGGAACTGTGTATTTGATGATCTATGTTCTGTGTGCGAAGAGGGAGAACAAGTATTGCTGCTGCTACGTGTGTAGATCGTCAGCTTCAACATAAGCAGGGGAAAAAGAAAGCAAAGCCACCCATTCCTAGAGTATGTGTCCGTTCTTCTACGTCTGTTGTTCTCCTCGGCGCAGCTTGTGCTTCTCAGTGATGTTACCATTTAGAAACAGTCTCTATATTATGGCTACATCTTGGGTTATCCTAATAATTTCCATTGCCTGCAATATTTCCTAGAGCACTTATCTTTGAGGGAACAAGTCTTTCAGATTTTCTTTGCTAGTAGGTTTAAGGCTCTCAATATGTCTTCAGGGAAAAGCTGATCATCCACTAAGCTTCGAGAAGGAGCGGGCCTACTTTCAGGAGGTTGATGCATTTCAGTTGTTAGAAGAAAGCCCCTCCCCAAAAAAATCCGGTACCTGGGTTGTTGGCAACCAAACTGATATAGCTGCACTTCCTCAAATCTCATCAAGACTGGAGAAATGGTTGATGACTAAGAGACAAAACTTCAACTCTGCACCTTCAAGCACCCTTTCAAAGATACTAGAAACTCCAGCCATGGAGTCAAATATGGAGACCCCCCAAGTACCATCACAGTGCATTGGTTCAGGACCACATTCCATTTTGAAAAGCTTTGGTCTTACCTCAATGGATAAAATCTCTCTTGGAATATATATAAACATGGAGAATGACAGACCAGGCTTGAAGGGTGCTGGTGATGATAGTCATGAAGATCTTGATGCAGCTATGAGGAAGCTTTCTCTGGCCTCCATTTCAGAGTCTGACCTCTTGGATCCATTCACTGCATTGCTAGGAGTTTGTGGACAGTCAGCTCCGTCTGGGCTATTGGAAATTTTCTCCAAGTATTGGTAGGTTTTCTTGACCAGACATTCTAGCAGCCTTCCTTACTGATTGAAACATATACGTTCTTAGCATGGTTTTCCCCAGAAGAGGTATGAGTTTGTTTTTATCTGACTGCTATCTTTAACATGGAGGCAAAGTTTGTGGAAAATCTAATACACTTGGTTATTAAAGTACTCTAGGACAAAAGTGAATAATGCGAAAGGTTTGGCTTTTGGGGTCCAAGCCTCCACTGCTAGCATTCATTCCTCCTCTTTCTAAGTTATCATCACGAACAATTTGTACATTGTTGGTGGTTCAGTTGTGATCCTCTCACAATTCCATTGTAACTTGTGTTTTGTAAGATTATAGTAATGATATAAAATTCCAAAATGCAGCAACCCGGAATCTATTACCAAACTCGGTGAAGGTACATTTGGTGAAGCTTTTAGAGCTGGTGATTTCGTATGCAAGATAGTCCCTATTGATGGGGACTTGCGGGTCAATGGAGAAGTGCAGAAGGTAATCTTTTAAATCAGATCCAACCTTCACCTGAGTTTCTCTTGTAGCAGACAATCTTGACTACATACTCATACATTCTAATTTTTGCTTATGGCTTGTAACTTCATGACCTTGACTATCAAAAATTGTCATATATTGTGTTCCAGAGATCTGAAGAGTTGCTTGAGGAGGTGATACTTTCCCGTACTCTCAACCAATTGAGAGTTTGCAAGGACAGTGCTCCTAATCAGTGCTCCATATTCATAGAAACGATAGAGTATGTGTTCTAAACAATATTTTTGCAAGTTTGAGAACAATACTTTCTGAACATTTACATGATATGATATATGCAAATGTCCTTCACCTTGAACTGAATATCCTTTGGAAGATCACTGGACAATCATCATCGGGGCCTGCTTCTGACTTGGAGAAAGAATTAGTCAAGTCTTAACATGCTTTTCTAACCTTTTGATTGAACAGTTTTGGGGTATGCCAAGGTTCTTATGATGCTGCATTGATTAAAGCTTGGGAAGAATGGGATGAAAAGAATGGCTCAGAGAATGATCATCCGAAGCAGTTTTTAGAGAAACAGGTTTATATTTTTCCCCTTTCCTTTTCTTCCTTTCTGTTGCTGTATGTAAAATTCTCCATAAATTTGGGAAATAAATGCATGACAATGTTAATATATGGGTCTCATTTCTGTATTTTGCAGTCTTTTCTCTTTCTTCACTTTCAGTATACCTGACTGAATCTGTCTATGCATTTCTTGAAAATGAAATCAGAGCTATGTTGTGTTTGTTCTGGAACATGGCGGTAAGGATCTTGAGAGCTTTGTGTTGTTGAACTTTGATGAAGCACGGAGCTTACTTATTCAGGTAACTTTGTGCTGCCTTAAGTAATTGTCATCCAGTCTATATGCTAAATTATTAATCTTGTATTCTCTACTGTCAACTGTAGGTTACGGTTGCCTTGGCAGTGGCTGAAGCTGCTTATGAATTTGAACACCGTGATCTTCATTGGTCTAGCTGTTACTATCAATTTCATCTTTATATCTTTTGTCACATGATGAGTTTTTGCACTGTTTCTGATTTAACATAGAAACTGGTCCAGGGGCAATATACTGTTAAGTCGGAATGATTCTACTATGATGAGCTTTACTATTGAAGGGAACCAAATGACAATTAAAACCTTTGGCTTGTACGTGTCAATAATCGATTTCACACTTTCAAGAATTAATACTGGTAAGCATTGTTGTTTTACATATTGATTTGTGCTGTGGCTTGGAGCAGTTGACATCTTATTTAGTTTACTGAGAAGCCTTATGTGCCCACAGGCAAAGATATACTCTTTCTGGATCTGTCCACTGATCCTGATCTCTTTAGAGGTCCAAAAGGTGATAGACAGGTTAGAAGGTCTTAACNACATAGAAACTGGTCCAGGGGCAATATACTGTTAAGTCGGAATGATTCTACTATGATGAGCTTTACTATTGAAGGGAACCAAATGACAATTAAAACCTTTGGCTTGTACGTGTCAATAATCGATTTCACACTTTCAAGAATTAATACTGGTAAGCATTGTTGTTTTACATATTGATTTGTGCTGTGGCTTGGAGCAGTTGACATCTTATTTAGTTTACTGAGAAGCCTTATGTGCCCACAGGCAAAGATATACTCTTTCTGGATCTGTCCACTGATCCTGATCTCTTTAGAGGTCCAAAAGGTGATAGACAGGTTAGAAGGTCTTAACCTGAGCTGCATCCACTCTAATAATTCAATCTGTTGACTGAACATGTGAATCACNCAAAAGGTGATAGACAGGTTAGAAGGTCTTAACTTGAGCTGCATCCACTCTAATAATTCAATCTTTCGACTGAACATGTGAATCATATGCAGTCTGAGACATATCGGAAGATGAGGGAGGTGACCGGGGATTACTGGGAAGGAAGGTATGGCCACTAGGACTTTCTTTTTGGCTGAGCCAATGACTCTGCTGTTTCCGCTGAATTAAATCTATTCTGCACCAAGANACTAGGACTTTCTTTTTGGCTGAGCCAATGACTGCTGTTTCTGCTGAATTAAATCTATTCTGCACCAAGGGAGGAATATGTTAATCACGTTGCTTCTATGAATATGATCCCTGATTCAGTGAGATGTTTTGAGTCACATGGTTATCTGGTTTCCACTGACTGTAACTGACATTTTCTTTTAACTCGAGGATCCNTTATCTGGTTTCCACTGACTGTAACTGACATTTCCTTTTGACTCGACGATCTGCCTTTCAAAGAAAATTGGTTGGTTTTGTGCTGAAGGCCTAGAATCTGATGTTTTCCTGAGACTTTAGAGGCTGAGTTCACTTCAACTTTTTGTGCCTTTTATTTTTCATTGCATCAAAATTAGGTTTCTTTTCTCATAGCTCCTTTACCTTATTTGGTTAATTCACAGCTTCCCTAGAACAAATGTGCTGTGGCTGCTCTACGTAGTGGACATACTGCTCCTGAAAAAATCATTTGTGAGTCCCTCTTCAACCCCTGCAGTTCCACAAAACTGATTGCATCTTATCGCTTTGTTTTGGAGCACGGGTCCAAGAATTAGCCTGTTGCTACTACTGTCAAGTCAGAAAACTAGTATATAGTCATTTTACTATTGCTTGTCTTTCAACATCCCTATTGATTGCTGTTATTCCTTAGAAGTGTGATCATGATGCGTTCATTCAGGCACGGTCATCAAGAGACGAGAGAGAGTTACGGTCGCTGAAGAAACGCCTCGACAAGTATTCTTCTGCCAAGGATGCTCTTTCAGATGAGTTCTTTTCCGAGTTACTCATCGAGTCAGCACCAGCGACTGGAAAATGAAAAAAATTGGCGGCCTGATGCGTTGAAGATGCATAAGTCAGTTTTTTTTCCTGTGCTTTTGCCATGTAAACGGTGAAGATACATGAGAAGGAACAAGTTTAATATATACGGTTAACAGGAACAGGAGCAGTGCCAGTGGGGAAATGAATTCCTTCACATCTTCTGGGGACTGATGCGCAAAGGGCAAAAGTTGAAATGAGAGTGAAGAGATGGGGAAGGATGAATTTTCCTTCGTCTCGCGGCACAAGGGAGTAACAGCGGGTGCTCCAGTAATAACCGCTTGAATTACTATTATCCATTGTTAAAACTGTGTTAATGCGACTCTCATTTTTTCTCATAATGTAGTAGTAACTAGTAATGTCGAACCGTTTGGATTTCAAGGGAAAATGGAGGTGGGGATAGTCATGGCAGGAGAACTTAAGCTTGATCAATCTGAGTGCATTCTCGTCTGATCACCAGTGAGTGGAGTGAATCGGTCAGGTGGGTGTGGAAATAGTCCATTCCTATTGTCTTCCTTTGCCCATTTTCTCATTATTTATCTAACACTCCATCTGTTATTCGTTAGCCCAAGTTCTCAAGGGGCATATCCCACTAAGAAAAGAGTCAGAGGTGTTCTTGTTGTGGGAGTGCTCCTGTTGTTGAGGGTCTCAAGGGTCGCATTTTTAAATTTTCATAAGTTCAATGACCAAATGCCACTTCTGTGCAAGTTCAGGGACTTATTCTGTATTTCCTTCTGAACGCTTTCTTTCAGTATGACTTAACGCATCTTCTCTAGTAGATTCTCGGCCGAGTCTAAGGAAATGAAAATTTTCTATAAATAGTAAAAAAGTTAACCCGATTCAGATGCCGACCCGACCCAGAGATGATTAATTAAAGACTCAATCATTAGATAACTGACTGAGGATTTGGATTTAAGGTTGGTCCGTTTATCTTTCCTTTTGCCAGATTCGGTCCCTCGAATTTGAATACTACGACCCAGCACCATGGTCTCGCATCATATAGCCAAACGATGATACGTACATTTCCTGTGAGACCCAATACTTTTGTCCCCTGAGATTTTTCTATCTGCCAATTTGGATCCTCGAGTTTGCCTACCACCCGAAATGAAGTTTTAATCTGGCATGATTGAGCTCATATTATATGTCAAATTGTGATCCAGCGTTCGATTCTCAGAATCATGCCTCGGCTCATGCTTTTCAATGCATATTTCGGATCATGGAGTACCGGAGAGACAGACAGCCTAGGGATCTTCAGAAAGTATATATGATATATTACCTACTCAATGGGGCCTATTTTTATGGTACTGTTCCGTTTGTATACACTGATGATTCAGGACAATGAAGATGACGGCGACATTTTAACTGAATCTAGAGTTCATCGCCTCGAGAGGACTACTAACGCCAGCATCGACATGGAAACCACAACTTTAAAGCAGGGGGTATCCCAAAATTTTTGCTTACCGCTACCCTCGGGGCGGTGATAGTGCTGTTTCGTGGATAGTTGGTCCCGCAGTTCTTGGAGTGTTTTGTCCCTTCTGTCACCCATCTGCCCAAAACACAACATATATATGAGTTCTCCAGGTACTGCAGCACATGACGGATAAAGATAGTGTCACCCATCCGATTCAGATCGGCCAAGTATCTTATTTTCCAGAACAAGTAATGTAATTGGAGTGGGATGAATGCGAGAAGCCTGTTTCTGGTAAATCGAATGGAGAAAATGTGTACCCTCTGAAGCTTTTGATTTTGAGAACGGGCATCTTGAAGACAGAATTCTAGTTTCAACACTCGTTTCTTCAACTCCTGATCAGCTTTTCTCTGCTTCTGTAACTGTAAAATGAAGATCGATTAGCATGAAGTAGCCGAATGAGAAGAACTTCGAACAATGTTTCACAGCACATCTTTCCTCACTACTCCTCGTGTATCTCTATCTTATTCACCTTAGAAGTGCAATCAGATTTACACCCAAAAGCCACAAGCACTAGGAGTGGTGCAATAGGGAGAACTTCGCAGTAAAAACGAAGAACAGACTCACCTGTGATTCCAATTCCTTGGTTTTGAGCTTACAGTGAGAAGACATTTGCTTCACTTCCTCTGTAAGCCTACCTACTTCCATGTCCTTCGTGATCAAAAGCTTAGTGATTTTCTCAATGTTCTTTGGGGAGACGTCATCCAATACCTTCCTCAGTTCGCAATCCCTGCTCACTCCGGCTTCAGCTAGTGTCTGCATGATATCACTCTCCATTCTCAAAACTTCATCCTTCAGTTGCTTTTGCGATGACTCCCTTGCCTGGAGATCCCTCTGCAGATTATCTAACTGCTCACCCAAGCGACTCATACGTTCTTCCTGTTCCTCCAAGGAACAGTTCTTTCGATCCAATTCCTTCAAGAGTGCCAAGCATTGAAGCTGCGCTGATTGTGCTGATGTTGCGCTTGCATCTGCAGTAGCTTGAGCCGTAGCAATTTGTGACCTAAGATCATCTGCTTCCTCAAGGTACTGCATATCATGGAAAAGCAAAATCAGTTTGTGTTTTACAGACAATATACGTTGTTGAATTAGAGAAAGAAGCTGTAAGAGAATCAACCCCAGAAGTGGGCTTCAGTGATCATCGTGCAAATCAGATTTAACAAGAATCAAGCAGAACCGAGCTTTTGAATGCAAGTGTGCTCCAACAAGCTGAAGATAAAAATGATATTCTCACATTTAATCCCTCATTCATAATGAATTGACTTACATAGACAGCAAATGAGTGTTTTCATATGGCAGATTAACTTTTATTGCTTAGGACTTCCATTCGTTTTATTGAAGACCCTACCCACCTAAAAGGGTAAATGATTGATGTCTCCGGTAGATTTTAATCCGAAATGCAAATAGATAATATTAAATTTGACTGAGCTTCATAGTTCATATTCAAAATTAAACTAGAAAGGGCAACAAGATTGTTGGTAAATTCTCTGAGAAACAGAAAGGGGAAACACCAACTGGGATAATGGGAAGGAGGCTTCGGGTCAAGACTCAGGTTCAATTTCCCTTGCAGAGTGTATCCCTTCTGAAACCACCCTACACACGACATAGGTTTACAGGGTACTGATGATACACCGGGGGATTAGGAAACCCAAGTTAATAAAGAAGGGGGACAAGAAAAATATGAAAGAAATTGAAGTCCAACAGTTAGTCCAATATTACTATGAAAACATAAGAGGCAATCAGAGCAGTTTTCATGTTCTCGCCCTTTTTATAGCTTCACTTTGCAAGCAATACAAAACTGCAGTGAACCACTCAATCAATGTAGCCAAAGTTATAAAGCAGAGAAGCACTCAGATCACTTTCCCCGTATCTCCACCAGAGTACGAAAGAAAGAGGACAAAAGGCATCTCAGAACATAAGATTGGCAGATTCTTTCATAACTTCCCCTGCACAGCCGATACTCGAGATTGAATGAATCCATGAGTGCCTCGATAAGAGAATTGGCATTTCAATCTCAGAAGCTCATTTAAGATTGTATAGTCACAGGATCAAGAAACCAAAATGGAACTAATGGAGTCTGTCGAAAGGGAAGGAAAAGTAGGGCAAATTTTGATCGTGGGACCTTCTCAACAGCAGAAGCTGAAGCCTGAAGCCGTCCATTCCTCTCCTCCAGTGTCTTCTGCAACCTGCATATTTCCTCCTCCATGTTCTTCACTTTCCCCTCTGCCTCCTGCACAAAAGAAAGGATAGGAAAAAAAGAAGAAGAAATAAATCAATAACGGCCCAGAAATCAAATAGGCCGATCCCCGCAGAATCTACAACGGTCTCTTCTACGTGCCTGTCTTGAGAGGTTTTCTCTGATGAACGATTGCTCCTGAGACGCGAGGCGATTGCGGACGTCCTTCAGCTCGGCCGCCAACGACGCAATGTTTTGCCTGAAGCTCTGCTTCTTCTCATCCAAGTCTTTCAGCAACGGATCGAATTCTCCACCTTGACGGGCCGATTTCTCAGACACAGACATGAGTTCCGAACAGCAACCTCAGAAGAGAACTCCGTCGCTTCAACTCCGGTGGCGGCCTCTGATCCCGATACTGCGTGAAATGGATCAATGGCAGTTGATCAGTTAGTTGACCATGCAATCTGAATCAGCTACTCTCTCTCCTCATATGTTGCATGTTTGCTGGTTGGGAGCATTAAATTTCCGCTGCTTCCAGGAAGATCACTGAATCAATAAACAAAATCACCACACAATTACTAAATTCTTTGACTTCACTACGATCCAATCAGAATCGGATCATTTCACAGTAAAAAGAACACCAGCCGACAAAAACCCGATTTTTCTCAGTCATGCAACCATTTAAATCACTCAAATCCGAACAAAAATCCTTCAGAAAATTTCCTCAGAGATTCAATTTCCATATCTCAACCTCAACAGCCAGTCCGAAATGGCAAAAAAGGATCGGAGCCTGGAACCCCGTGGAGAAGATCCAAGCAATCAACGAGAGAAGCCGTAACTGCGGAAGATTAATTTTAGCTGACGATTAACTTCTGGTTTCTCAATCTAACCGAGGAGTGATGGAGATTTAGAGAGATACTGCATGGTGGCGGAGATTCGGCATCAGCAAAATTTACGGAAGTCTGCATGAATTTTTATTTTTATTTTTATTTTTTTAAATATTACGTCTATCGATTTAATTAATTAATTAGATTATTATAAGAGAAGGTTGATTCATGATTTTCTTCTTGCCATTGCCAAATGCCAAGCTTTTATGTATTAGTGATAATTACTTTTAATTTTTTATGATATAAAATAAGTCACAATATTAAATTATAATAAAATTTATACTATAAGTTGTTGTGTTTGATTGTGATTTTTTTGGGAATATGAAATCATAGGTCTAAAATTTTGAAAATGTCTAATTCGTCTTCATTAATTAATAGAATTTTAATGCAAAATTTTCTTCAATTTTAACATTGACGCATTATTAAAAAAAAGATAGGAAACTATTTCAATCAATGAATTACAAACGCATTAAATTCTTAAATCACAGTCAATTTCATGATAATTTCAACCACACTCACCACATTATGTGATAAGTTTTATATTTTCAAACTTAAATATTACATTTCAACCTATAACCATAAGAATCCAATTTAAAAGATTGGACACTCNTGCTATGTGGGTGCTGTGCTGTCTTCCTCGGACATTGGCGGTCTTCACGACGGACCGGATATCTTGAACCGGTTGAATTGACGGCGATCGATGCGGCGGTTCTTTTGTTTATTACCCGAATTTGATGGGGGGAGGGAGTGTGGAAATAGTTTTTTCGTATAAATAAAACGTGCACATAAGCCTGGCCTAGGCCCTGCACCAAAAAAACTGTCTGGGTCGGGAAATTTTAGACCGACCGGAGTTTTGGGACAAAAGATTTTAGAAAAGAAGAAATTATTATAGAAATTGGAACAATTAATTAATTACACTGTAAACCTTATTTCAATAATTTTTTATATTATGATAAAAATTGGGTCAATTAACTAATTATTCTAGTTGGAAATGAGTCCTTAAGCACAAGGTTTTTATAAATTTTCTTCGTTGACCTTAGTAGACAACCTCGCGGAGTCACAATATTAATAATGAACAGCAAGAAATTATCGTCACTATCAACTATAAATTATAGATGATCATCACGGCTCATGTCCTTTGAATACTTAATCATGTTCCATAGCACATACGTAACGACCAATAAATAGCACAGAGACGAGAGAATGGGTTGAGCCATCCGTTCTGATGAATCTCAGGACTCTAAGCGTTTATAGCGCGGCTCCCGTGGAACCATGCGATGAAATCAGAGGCCGTCTCGTCAATTCGTGGCTCCCCAACATGGTAGCCTTCGCCATGGTCGCTAGGCCGGACCTCACTCTGGCGGAGCATGGATGTGGTTTTCCACGCGTGGGCGTCCCTCCGGTGCTTCTTCCGGTGTTTGATGAAGCCGAACGGGGCAAATGAGGCTGAGGCTGTCTTGTTCTCGGCCTGCCTGCGGTGGTTGTTGCCTCCCATATAATAAATAATATTATATGTATAGGCAACCTTTTCTTTTCTGGAATGAACTTTAGTAGGAGAATCGAGGGCAAACTTTCAAGCCCACCAACATTAACAATGTTTGGGGTCCAGAGCCAATGAATTCAGTCTGGAATCGGTCGAGTATAACTTGCGTAAAACCACCTTTTACTTCGCCTTCCACTTTCCACCCTCTTCCAAGCAAACACGGTGCTTTGTCACCGTATTGTTAGATCAAGGAAAATTTTCGGACTATATATAGGTCAAAATCAAATTCAAGCACATCATGAGTAGAAAGATAACGCTTGCTTTTTTTTTTTTTTTACCGGTACAGACATAGTAAGCGATAGAATCGACCGAGGCACTAACCCTGGATGGTTTATCCATGGCAACCGTGGATCCTTTCCCGGGAGGTGACTAGACTATACTAGAAACTATTTGACATATNAATCGACCGAGGCACTAACCCTGGATGGTTTATTCGTGGCAACTGTGGATCCTTTCCCGGGAGGTGACTAGACTGTACTAGAAACCATTTGACATCTTTTTCAAATAAGTAAGATTTTTATTTGAATCTTACAAATGAAAAAAAATTATGTCATAAAAATTTTTACTTGGCAATAAGCATACCAATCTTTTGAACTTGGATTAGAGAGCGCACACTATATTTCTTAATACCATATTGNATTTTTTACTTAGCAATAAGCATACCAATGTTTTGAACTAGGATTAGAGAGCGCACACTAGATTTCTTAATACCATATTGTATATATACATTGAGAAAAAAAGACCATATATGCATATATATATATATATATAATGTAATGACTATATCTAGTGTATATATATATATATGTTAATAATTATCCTTTTAAAATTAGCTATAATCTCTTCAAGTTCCTTTAACATTTTTTTTAATTTTATTTACATAAAATAACAATTACATAATACACCCACAATGTACCTTCTCTTTCTACACATGTGCGACTACACAGCCATATCATGCTATAATAATGTCCTTGTCAGACGAGCAGCTCTCATGACCCAACACAATTCATCAAAGACTCTCTGTCCAGTTGTCCAGAATACATCAGTTAATTAAACTAGGAACATCTCTGCATCTTTCTCTCGTGAAAGCATGTCACACTCCATTAAAGCCGATGGAAAGAGGGTTTTCTAGGAGATGTCCAATGGCTCAATGTCATAGGGCACCTACCCATGAACTCCGTGATTCATTTGGCCAAGAAAATTCCTGTGCCTGCGATCGGCTATCTTAAATCGACAAAGCCAGTAGGTGCTGGTTAAGATAAATGGCCAGATACTCTAAACAAATTGAAATTCACAATAGGGGCCACGGGAAGTGAAGGGAGCAACTTCGTATTCTACATTGTCTACTCTCTCCGAAGATGGAGCAAAGGAAATGTTAAGAGTCAGCAATTACACAGCAGATTCTAAAAACATGGAGAGCTGATCAGTCAAGTCATCATATCTCTTCGGGAGTGATGCGGTAACTGAACCATGACACCACGAACATGGAAGACGAGCCCTGAGCTCACAGCTGCAGCAGTGATTCATCATAGGTGAGTTTTCCATTTGCCCTTGCGGCTACATGAGGAAAAAGATATCAATGTATTAAATGTCACATATTCAGTGGTAGAAAAAAGGGATCCTTTCAGTTACTCCATCCATCCTAACGCAAAACATGCGTTAACGACATACCCCTACCAATCTCTTGACAAGCTTTAAGAATTTCACACTTAACGTTAGAAGAACACCTTGACAGAAAGGCAACACCAACTAGTGACCTCGATAAGACATGTATGAGATCATCGAAAGTTCCACCTGTGATGTTCATCTAGAACTGATCTAAGGCTATTTACTTTCATTCTGCCACCTCAGTAGGCTCCAGCGGTTAGAGATGTCCAGCAATATATACTCTCAATTCACTGATTGCTGATGCAAACAAAGAAAAAACAAAGGATAAATGACTCATTTTCTTCCCAATCTTGGTGAAGATGGCGCATCAGCAATTGCCACAGATTGCTATGATCAGAGAGCACTCACGTTGGAACATTGCAAGATGTCCAGCAACAACAGCATAGCATCTCACGCCGAGAACGATGCGCAGCTAAACTTATTCCTGACAAGCTCATTAATCACATCCCTGAACCTTTCATAATGTTCGACCTTATTATAAACCTGATGAGAGATCCTTGCATAACCAGTAATCCGGTCGACCTCCCCATCCTTAGGTGCCCTGTAATATATGGGGACCTCGACCCCAAAACTATTCCTCAAATACGCTCTCAAGTTGAGGGCACACCTCTCGCTTGTAATCCCCAGACAAGAGGGCAACCCGACCATTATCATGCTTGAGCACATGTCAGGTGGGCAACCGAGGTTTGTCCCCCATGATTTAGCCAGCATCTCCCCCATCCTCACTACTTCCTCGTGGTTCCTCTTCTTGATTCCCTCAATCCCTCCATCGAATCGGTTGACAAACTCAACAACTGATGGGACCACGAGCTGCGAGCTGTAATCCCGAGTCCCGATCCAAGCGCTCTCAATAGCTAGGCCATTGCCATACTCATGGGACACGACAGGGTGGTGCAAGTCAGAGAACTTGGCCGACTTCCGGCAGTATAAGAAGGCCACCGAGGGCGGGCAGAAGAACCACTTGTGGAGGTTGCTAGTATAGAAATCAGCCCCAATCTCCTTCATATCAATGTCAACGCACCCAATACCATGAGCGGCGTCGACGAAAACCTGGTCAACGCCCTCTTCCCGGCAAATCTTGACCAGCTCTTTGACCGGAATCACGACGCTCGGCATGGACGTGACGTGATCGATAACGGCTAACCGAATCCTCTGGCCGTTCAGCTTCCCTCTCTCCAGCGCCCGACTGAACTCGGTAATGATTTCTTCCTTGGAACTCACCGGAAAAGGGAGCCGAACCTCGATCACGCGACCGCCGGCCCGTGTGACGTACGCATCCATGGACTTCTTCACCGCCCCATATGCGTAATGGAGCATCACCGCCACGTCACCTTTGTCGAACCTCGCCTCGGAGAACGCCCATGCAATCTGCTGGAGAACGATAGCGGCCGCGGTGGTCGCGTTGTCGACGATGGAGACCTCGCTGACGTCGTCGGCGTTGATGAGGGAGCAGATGACCTTGCGGGACTCGAGGATGCCGGACTGGAGCTCGTTGAAGTAGAAGCTATCGGGCTGGCGGAGGTACCGGAGCTGCCACTGCTGCTGGGCGGAGATGACAGACTGGGGGCAGGATCCGAAGCTGCCGTTGTTGATCCGAGCGACGGAGGCGTCGTGGTGGGAGAACTCGGACTGGATCTCGGATTCGGTGATAAAGGCCGAGAGCTTCTGCTTCTTTGGCGCGGGCGGCTTGGCCTTTCTGTTGGTCTCGGGTTGGTGGTCATCACCGTCGGGAGAGGCCATTGACCGGTAGTGGTGCAAGAGATCAAGGTTTCCCGATGAGACAGGGCATCGGAATCGGAGGTGGAGGATTTGGGATAAATGCAGGTGACAGCGGGGTAGGCGATGATGGGCTTTGTTCAACTTTTCTCAACGGTTATATATAAAAATGTTGGTTAGTACCATCTCACCAACTCATCGATATATCTGATGAGAAAATACAAGTAAAATCCTGTCATAACATTAAAAACACATCATTTAACTCTTATTATTATTAATTATAATTACTTATAAATAAGAAAAATACAATATTTTCTCTCATTCTCTGCTCATAAAGTGTTATCACTAAATGCATTTAGTACAAAGATTTTTTCGGGGCAATGAAACACATATTTCTTACAATTGTTTCAAATTTTTTTTAGGATTATTAAAACTTTCATTTTAAATAATTGATTGTGTGATGAATAAACATTTTGAAAAAGGAAAATGGGGGGGAAAGAAAATACCGTTTCTGTTTCTGTCTAAAAGGTAAAGTCAACTATATTTGTATATAATAATGATACGATTGGCGGAGTCCCCACTTGGTAAAATTTGACTGGCGCTACACCGCCAAATGTTTTAATGAGCTGTCGAGATAAGTTTATAATTTTAAAAATTGGATCGAGTCTGTTGGTTCAATTGAAAATCGGTCATTTATTCGGTTTGATTTCTATAAAAAAAATTTAATTGTATTTTCAATGAAGTCAACTTCGGTTGAATCAGCCGGTTTTCGGTTTAATCGATAAATCCAATTAAACCGGTGGAAAACTGAGCGACTTACAACCTTTTAAAAAATAAAACTTATTATAATGTGTATATTTTATTTTACTAGATTTATACTTATATTTTATCCCATGAACCCATCCATACCTACGCCGATTTCCAGTCCGGTTTTAAAAACTATGGATATGATCGTCTTAACATTTTTTTCTTTGATTTTTTTAAAATTTGAATATTGTAAGATTATTATAAAAGTTTTTATTGTGATGCTTATTTTCTGGGTTTGGAGATTAGTGTTGGGAAAACTATATGTATATATATATATATAATTTGATGAATACAGGTAGAGTAGTTTAGAAAACAAAGAATTTAAATGTTAATTGAGAACTCTGCATACTTTATACTTTACCAATAGTATTATAAAGTTTTAACTGTTTTCTGAATATAATAAACTAAAGAATTTATAATTTCATAGTGTAGATTTATTACAATATGAAATTACATAAGCATTCATCAATTCTAATATTTTCTCCCTTCGAGAGGAGAGATGACTAAAGGGGAGTACGAGTGGGTGGGTGATGGGGGATTCCATAAGACTGAATATAAAAATGTAATCCGGTGGCGGTTTTATCGAACGACCGGCTCTGTCACTTCCCACGGCCTCAGCCCCACAGGAAAAGGCTCATGTCAACAAGTAAGGCACTCCCATGCAATTGGTTGAGTTCAAGATCACATGTTCAAATCCTTCCGATACGTATGCTCGAAAAGCAATTGCTAGCCGTGCATTCTTTGCGATGAGTCTTGGAGGATACGCTAAGTGCTGGTTATTCAATTCATCTGATATGTTCACGATTGAAGACGAAAATCTAAATATTACATGGTGGGGGACAACGTGGCCACTACTTTTACTCAGTTAGGTCTAGGAGCAAAAGACAAAAGTATAGATCGAGCCCAATACCTTCAAGATGATAAAAATGAAAAATTCGAAACTATGAATGAAAATATTACTGGAACGGAGGGTTCAATAGGACGCATACCGCATTTCCAAAAATATATTAGAACCGAGGAGAGCGATATGGAAGGGAATCCGACAGGGTTGTTTCGAGACATTCTGTGGCGATAAGTTGTTGTTTACGGCTCCAAAAGTCTCCTTTATATCATCAGGATCTATCTCCACAGCAGTTCTCGCCATTCTCTCGCATGCAATAATGTATTTCATAGGATATTTAGCAGGAGAGTCTCGGAGGTCGGTTGATGGCGACACGAGCCCGTCATGCTTAGTTAAGCACCCCTCGTCTCGTCGGGTCCCAGCATGGAAACATAAAATGGATCCTCAGTGGCAACAAACCCGGGTCTCGTTTTCTTGAACCAGAGAAGACTGCAGAGATGTCCATAGCCGATGAGGGAGGTTGAAGCGGGTCCATCTCCACAATCAGTTGACCTGAAACCTTTGACCTTACAAAGTCAACCTCATCCCCCAGCTGGGGATCTCACATCGAGAAGCACACGGCATCTTCGTTCATCTTCTATATAGTTAAGTAATCCACAGACTCACCGAACAGATTCCGGATGACATCATCTCCGGCAGTTTTCACATAGTAAAGGCAAACAACACGATCTAATCGGCATCTCAGTTCGAAGGGTTCAACTGTCACGTGTTACTTCTGCAGACAACTCATTCAAATGCCAGAAGAAGAAGAAGAAGAAGAAGAAGAAGAAGAAGAAGAGGGGCTTGTCAAATTAGATGCGCAAACTGGGAACGCAAGTGCCCTTCCGAGCAAGGTTTTGCATCTGATCTTATCAGCTCACTCCATCAGACTGCACCAGCATATGCCTCGGTGCCATCTAAGCCACCTTTGCATCAGAAAGAACAGCGAGATCGTCCAGAGCACGGACCGCATCTTTCCTTTCAGGTTGTTCTTTGCGGTGGTTAATTGACGCCCCGAGGCAACAAATCTCAATGGGGTCAGCCAGAACAGTTTGTGGCTCAATGTATAATTTCCGAGTCAATTTAGAATGAATGACAAAAAAGTTGTGAACTTCCCAAAATAGCCCCATGCCATGACTGGGAGTTCGATTTCGGCCATGTCAAGCATTCATAAAATCACGCATCTACTAATTGGCAAGTCACCTGTCCTTTCCCTTTATGTTCGGTCCTTGGTCTTATTCATTTTTTTCGGTCAGTTGAAAGAAAATATCTATTGGTGCTGTCGGAAAAATTGAGCTAAGACCAGCCAAAAAACAAAAAAAACCGATTATTAAGATTCTGATGATTTTTTCAAATTAAGACAAGCCACCCAAAAAAGTTGGGCCCCTAAGACTGAATCGAATTTCACAATTATATTTAATTATTTATTCTATTAATTATAATTATACACTAAATACTTATTCTCATTACTATGCTCAGTAATTATATGCTTAATATTCATATAGTTATTTTCTAATCATGAAATTTGGAATAGTTATTTCATAATTATTTAGAATTAGTGTTAATCCTTGACTAATTCTAGATGATAGTGTTCTAGTAATTTTTTCGTAATTAAAACAAGGTATAAAAAAATCACGTGAAAGATCGAACTAGTGGCAGTTGGATTTTATTGAGGATATTATAGATATCAAATGATACACACTAAGAAATACATATTGATACACGGTAAATATGGGCACATATATTTGCATGTGTAGTCTTTTTTTTTATGTATATAACATGTTATTAAGAAATCTAACATTCCCTATCTAATTCAAGCTCAAAAGATCGTATACATTTATTGGAGTAGAAGTTTTTTGACATAAATTTTCTTCCTTCGTAAACTCTAATAAAAACCTTACTTATTGGAAGATATATCAAATTATTTCAATAGAATCTTTTTTGGTTTGTTTGATTTTGTGCTTAATCTCCTTGGGACAAATATGAAAGTATATAGACTAGGCAGTCAAATGATCTGAATTCTACGTACACGGAATCTTGGGGGTTTGGAAGACCAACCAATGAGTTGAATTCTCCATCAAAGAAAGTGCACGACAACGGTGGCTGAATCTTTGAACATAAATATCCTTCCAACGCTTGATGGGCCAATTACTTGCCAAAAGCAGAGGACCGCATACAATGTTCTTTTTTCACAAAGACGAGCGACGTTTATACAAAGGGACGCTCAAATGGTCTCGAGTCTAGTCTAGTCTCTTCCCGGGGAAGGATCCACGGTCGCCACCGATACGGTCGATTCTATAACTTACTATGCTTGTGCCGGTAAGTTTTCCAGGAAAAAAAAAAAGCATGCATGACTTTCCACTCATGATGTGCTTAATTTTGATTTTGACCTATATATAATTCGAAACAACTTTAATATTGTTGATATCTTTTACGTATAATCTTAAAATTTTCCTTGATCTAACAATACTAGGACAAAGCACCATGTTTGCTTGGAAGCGGGTGGAAAGTAGGAGGTGAGGTCAAAGGTGCCTTTATGGAAGTTTTACTCGACCGATTCCAAACTGAATTCATTGGCTCTGGACCCCAAACATTGTTAATGTTGGTGGGCTTGAAATTTTGTCCTCGATTCTCCCACTATAAAAGTTCATTCCAGCACAGAAAAGGTTGCCTGCACATATAATGTTATTATATAGCCCGCCCACCTCTTCTACTATAAATACCAAGACATCTCTTCACCACTAGAGAACCAAATTAAGGGAGGGAAAAAACCCACGCAATATCAAGGAGCATTATTGAGGATTGACGTACTCTCAGCTCTATATCCCGCATTGATCGATCATCATGGGAGGCAACAACCACCACCGGCAGACCGAGAACAAGACAGCCTCAGCCTCATTTTCCCTGTTCGGCTTCATCAAACACCGGAAGAAGCACCGGAGGGACGACCACACGTGGAACAACGTGCTCCGCCCGAGTAAGGTCTGGCCTAGCGACCATGACGAAGGCTACTACGTTGGGGAGCCACGAATTGACGAGAAGGCCTCTGATTTCATCGCGTGGTTCCACGAGAGCCGTGCTATAAATGCTTAAGAGTCCTGATCAGATTCGTGAGAATGGATGCNAGAAGGCCTCTGATTTCATCGCGTGGTTCCACGCGAGCCGTGCTATAAATGCTTAAGAGTCCCGAGGTTCGTGAGAATGGATGGCTCAACACATTCTCTTGTCTCTGTGTATTGATCTGTGCTATTTATTGGTTGTTACGTATGTGCTATGGATAGAAATAAGGAAAAAGAGAGAGGCGTCCGAGAATTTGTGCTGTGAATAGAAATAGAACGTGATTAAGCATTCAAAGGACATGAACTGTGATGTGATGATCATCTGTAATTTATAGTTGAGAGTGACAATAATTTCTTATTGTTCCTCATTAATACTGCGACCTCGTCGTTAGGCGATGTTCTCTACTAAGTTCAACGAATTCATATCGATGTCTGTGTTCATGACAGCAAACAGCAAGGGCTGTGAAGGTAGAGGAAAATGGATCGATCGGTATCATTTGTCATTAGACCTGGTAATTCGGGCTGGCCTGGTATTCTATGGCTGTATTGGCCCGAATCACCTAGGCCTAGGCACGGTTGCTTCACGCTTCGGGCTGTCCAATTCGGCCCAATTTAAGTAGAAATATTAATTTTTTAAAAAATAGATTTAAATAATTTTAGATTTGAGACCGAACTTTTAAATGATAAAACTGATCGGATTAACTCAATCTTTATCGCATTTCTAAAACAACGTGAAGCAAATTTTGAATATAATTATTTTGACGCAATTGACGGATTTTTCTACTTTTTTTTTTTTGTAGTTTTCGTCCTTATTTAAAAATGTTTTCATGCTTCAGCCTGCACAAAGATTTTTGGGCCACAGTTGCCCCGAAACTCTGGCCCAAGCAGGCTTCTTCGTGCAATGCTTGGGCCGGTCTATCAGGCCGGGCCGAAATTCGCCAGGTCTATCTGTCCTACACTTCTTAGTGCGCTAATAACTTTATAAGCAACTTAAATTAACTAAAATAAAAATTACGGGTAAAGGAACTTAAAATATTTCGTAATTGCAAAATATTCCCTATCAATATATTATATCATCACGGTAATTTTCTAACCATATACACACACTAAATGTGGATATTGGTGTGCAGTACAAAGTGGGTAAACTTCGTATTTAAAATTACTGTAATTTAAATTTTTATTTAATAGAAAGAGTAGTTAATTCATTTCAATTTATCTTTACTATGATGGTGAGCTTACGTGTGTGTGTATATATATATATATGTGCATGTAGGTGAGAAGAAAATCTTATATATTCTCCGATCTAAATATATATGTAAAAAATTAAAAATAACTGACAAAAATACGTTTTCATACTAACATGCATAGTCTAGACGTACATAAATGAGAGATAAAAGAATCTTCATACAAGGAAAAAGCGCTGCAAAGTTTTATATATTTTAAAATTTTGATAAATCAGTCTTATTAATTTTAAAATGACGGAATAAATTTTATAAGTTTACTTCTGTTATATCAAAAGTTCATTCCGTAAATATGAATATGATTGGTATTAAGTTTTATCCAAGTATCATTAGACTTATCAATTTGAGTTTGCATGACCTACATCTCGGTCGGTTCAAAAATTCTAGTCCATGCAAGAATTTTTCCTGCTTGATGCTGCTTGAGCCTCCTCCGAACTAAACAAAAATAATTTTAAATAATAAATTTTAAATAATTTAATATTTTAAAAATATTTTTAAATTATATAATTAAATTATTAATATAAATATTATATTAA
>CXYZ01012149.1:3027063-3101530 GCA_900006705.1 Sonneratia caseolaris | reverse complement strand
AAGGAACCGGACCGGGTGAGTGGCCGGTTCCCGGTCGAACCGGCCGACCCGGTCCGGTTTTTAAAACTATGGTTATAATATAAAAAATCTATCCATTTATATATTTAAATTAAATTAAATTATACTTAAATTAATATCCCTAATAAATTTTATTGATATGGTATGAGATATGTGTAACAGATATTTATTTAATAAATATAATTAATTTAATCCGCTCCAATTTGCCACTGCTTGGGTGGCATTTGCAAAGCTTACGACACTCCAAGACTTTCGCCGGCTTCTGCGTCCAGCTGGCCACTCCCGACTCACTCAGTCGCACTGTTCTCTTGTCTCTCTGCTTGCCCCCGAAGGCTCCTCTTCCGGCCGCACCTCTTTCCCTTGTCTTGACTTTCAATCTCACGTCCAACTTTCACGTTCTCTGTGCGTGTGGATTGGCACTCTTCGACTGATTCGAGGAGTTTGAAGTTTCCCATGAACTCGACACTCGTCCTTTCCAGATGATCTCCAGTGTTTGCTTACTGGGAGTCGCAGCATCTCTCGAGCTTTCCCCAAGTCTCTAGATCTTCCCCTCGATCACGGAGGTGAGATTGAAAGGTTACACATAGAAGAATTCTGAGATTAAGTCATCTACTTTGGGGTTTTCGTATGATGGAGAGAGTGTGAAAAGAAGAGGTTTTCAGTCCATGTACGAGCCTAACTTGGGGGACTTCTTAGTGTTTATGCTCATGGGGGCATAATAAAAAAATGGGTTTTGACCAGAACTTTATTCTTTGTTTAAGTTGTTATTCTATATCATTAGGCTAATTGATAAGGACTTTATTAGTATTTAATACAAGAAGAAGATCTTATAGTTCTCTAATATATAATTGCAGCACTTTTTCCTGCCATTTCTTTCAGGTGGAAACATTTTTATGTATCGGAGTACAGAGTTGAATTCTTTCAATCTATTGCTTTCTTGCGGCTCCTGTGAGTTGGGACAGTGGCTTGAAATTTGCAGGAGCTTCTCAGTATTTCTGAGCAGAGAGAAGGCAGTTTTGAGCTCTTCAGTATGCCAATATTTAAGCTGTTTGCAGCTGCTGAAGGCGAACCCAGTACATCCCATGAGAAACCCACCTCAACTTCAGCAGATCTGTCATTTCCGTGAGTGACGATTTTACCGTGTCCAGTGATTTATTTGCTCTTAATTCTTGTCCGAACACTTGAAGTTTCACCTTTTACCTTATTTCGCATTTTTGTCCTCCCATTTGTTTCTGTTGCAGACCTGAGAATGAGCTTATTGAGTTGATATGGGAGAACGGTCAAGTCACGATGCAAGGACAATCCAGTAGGGCTAAAAAGAACCCTTCATCTTGTAATACTCTGCCACCTTGCAGCTTACCCTTGCGTAGCCCTAAAAGAGGCAAAGATCTAAGCACTGCTCCTCAGGCTAGTTCTTCAGTGAAGTTCAGGACATCCAACTCGAGCTTGAATGAATTCCCTATGTCGGTTCCTTTGGAAGAAATCTGCATGCGCAATGATGATGATGATGATGATATCGTGCCCTGGTTTGATTACCTGATAGATGAGTCTCTGCAAAATGATTACTGCTCCGATTTTCTGCCTGAGCTATCGGGAATAACTGCAAGTGAGCCTTCTCAGAAGGATTTTGACACGACTAAAAGAGGTGGTTGTATCAATCATGTTCACAGAGACGTTATACATGATGATTTGAATGTAAACCATCTGAATTCATCTAAGAGTTCTTCTCCGGCTGTAGTGAGTGAAGCCACGAGACATGGGACTAATCCTAGTCTTGCTGGACTAGCTCAGTCCCCGTCTCTCAGACCAAGATACGTCTCTGAAAACACTGGGACTGCAAGTAATCACATTGTTAGTGGGAATTCTAGTCAGGTAACAAGCTCTGCGGTTGGACTTTCCAGTGAAAAGTTGAGGAAGCGGAATCTAGGGCCTTCTGTTAATCATGATGAGTTCCTAAATTTCTCCCATTTCTCGCGGCCAGCTGTTCTTTACAAGTCCACTCTCGGGAAAAATTGTGCGATTGATGATTCGAGTACATCAAGTTTGGGGAGAGACCATTTTATTCAAAAGGATTGTTCTCCTGATGTGAAAACTGTCAAATCAAATTCTGGTCCGATTAGGGAAATGAGATCTCATGGCCATTATGCAGTGCAGAAGGAAATAACATATTCAGGACCTTTGGAAGCTACACCGAATGAGGAACTACCTTCTAGGGAATCTGAGGAAATCGGGCAAGAACATGCTGCGAAAGATGATAAACAAAGGAATGATGGTAGTGGGGCAAATACGTGTGAAGAGCCTCTGGATGCTATAGAGCCTGTTGTTGCATCCTCTATCTGCTCTGGCAATGGCATTGACAGTGTATCAGATGAACTCCCCATTAATCTAAAAAGAAAAGGTCGTAGAAACTATGATTCTGAGGCACCCAGTGATGTGAGTGCGAATTTCTATTTTCTTTTCCTTTTTTTTCTCCCTATTGCTATGAGGAGTTTTATAGGATTTTGAGTGATATGTTTGTTGCACAATAGTACTTTCAAAGAATTTATTTTATGAATCTTGTTTGTAAAACTATTTTATCAAGTCAACTAAAATCTGTATGAGAGGGAGGGGAAGCAAAAAATGCAAAGCCGGTGCTATGGCTCATTGCAAGATTTCCTAAGCATGTGTGAATTGTTCTCTGGTCTCTTGCTAAAGTACCATTCCTTCCATTTCCTGGAAACATGTAATTTAAGCGCAGGATGTCGAAGACGATTCAGTGGGTCTCGGGAAATCAGTTCCAGCTCGGTGCAGCAGTTCCAAGAGATGCAGATCTGCAGAAGTGCATAATTTATCAGAAAGGGTAAGTAAATTGTCATAAAAAATGGTTCTTTTTTTCTTGTAATAATATCTCCTATTCTTTCCATTCTGACATTACAATTTAATGATCAGAGACGAAGGGACAGGATCAATGAGAAAATGCGTGCATTACAAGAGCTCATTCCAAATTGCAACAAGGTCCATTCCAAATTGCGTAGAGTTTTGTTTAATTTAAACTGCAATGTTTCTCTGCTGCATTATCTAACATGGCCAGACTTCTAATAATTTTTGTCTGAATCCTGAAAGAAGTTTTGACATCTTACCAATTGTCCTGAAAGTTGAAGATTAAGTGCACACCTTCTCAACATTTAGAACTGCGCATTCGTTCCACTACTTTTGTGCACATCGAAATAATAATTGACACTTAAATTTGGTTATTGAAAGGTGGACAAGGCATCAATGCTTGATGAGGCTATTGATTATTTAAAGACACTTCAACTCCAAGTGCAGGTAAAAGGCATCTCTGTTACCTGAGCGTCACTCTTCTTATCATATGCAATAGAGTGAGGTTATATGATTTTTTGGATAATTGAGTGATATCATTCTGTCATGAGCAAATGGTCCAATGTTCACATGAACATATTAGGGTAAAATGAAATTTTAAAATAAAAGAAGATAACCAGGACAAACTCCTGACATCAACAGATTGATAGAAACCTCATCTGATCAGCTTCAACATAAGAGCAACAACAGCGACCTTGGGTAAGCAATAAGCAACAGCAGCAACCCATAATTGAGTGTTAGATTAAATGTTACGCTGCCTCTTTTAATTCAGGTGGTTGTGTGACACAAGTTTGCAGAAATTTGGGGTTGAGATTGTCTATGAAGCGTCTCTCTCTCTCTCTCTCTCTCTCTCTCTCTGTAATATTGCAGATGATGTCAATGGGAGCAGGCTTATATGTGCCACCAATGATGTTACCAGCACACAGCCCCCAATTTTCACCAATGAGTATAGGAATGGCTGCAGGGCTGGGCTTCGGGATGGGTATGGTCGAACCCAATGGTGGGCCTACTGCTTGCCCAATGTTTTGGGTTCCCCCAATGCAAGGAGCCCATTTTCCAAGCCCAGTCATGTCAGGGCATCAAGCTTTGCACGGGATGGGGGGCTCCAGCTTTCCTGTCATGGGTTTTCCTAGTACTATGCTCCCTTTCTCAATGCCACATGTGCCACTCTTGGTTCCTTCCTCTGGTGGGACCTCTCTGGTAACACCAGCATTGAATGCCAATGTTGTGAAGGGCCACGTGGATAATACTGATGCAGCTTTTGCCTCAAGTCCAAAGGAAGCCACTGAAAATATCAATGGTGCCAATTGCTCAATGAATAACATCTCTAGTCAGGTTTGTATTATTACACAATATGTATTTATGCTTGTTTGTTGTCATGAATTCTATGCTTTTTATGAAGTGTAAAGTTGCGAAAAGATATAGTATGTTCAACTGGATCATTTTTGAAGAACTGACCCAGCTTGATTGGCAAAAGAAATGCAATTCCACATTTATCATATCATATTCCATTTCCCTTCATTTCACAGTAGCAAACACATTATAAGTGTTTATTGGAGTGAATCTTTTTTAGGGGTTCCAGAAGGGTGTTGGGAAAATATAGTGTAGATGTAGGGTGTGCTAGTAATGATTGAGAAAATACTGGCAAGAGCTCATATTCCATCATCACCCGGGAAAGTGCAAGTTCTCGATGCATATCTAACGCTTTCATATTACCAAGAGTTTCTGGGAAAGAAAGCTCTTACCTTCTCAGTATTATCTGTTAGTCAATTAATCGGTTTTCTTGGAAGGTTAACCGCTACAGTTACCATTATGTGTATAAAGCTGGATGCAGCACTTACCGGAAAAGAGGAGAGGACAACCTTGAACAATATGAATGGGAATAGATGTAACAGATGAACATGTCTTGGTAACCTGAAGTCAAAACTTGTGCTTTCCACCATTCTATGTTAAGCGGTTGATGTTCCTAAATGCTTAAGTTGCTGAAAATTTTCGTTCTCTGAATTGAATGGCCTTCTGTAGATCTAGTAAATTGATGATTAGTTCAATTTTTTTCGGTTTTTTGTTTTGCTGAATTACAGTACCGAGCGAGAAATGGTGGTTTTGAACTGCCTGAAGACCCCAATATCACCACAACTACTGCCCCTACAGAAAGGTACTGGACCAAGTAAAGCAGCTAGCGTGTAAGTTAGATATTCCCTTCTTCTGTTTATTCGAGAGGTAGAAGTTATTTTATTCAACATTGTTCTCCATTATGCAGAGAGAAACCGGCCTGACCTACTGCTGGTGTTGAAGCTTCCGCTTACACGGATTCTTAAGATTTCCATTTTGACAACGTGAAGTTGCTTCCATTGACAAGTGTGATGCATTTTCCGTGATAACAGAATTAAATTGGAAGTTGGGATTGTTTGGCTAGTGCTCACGCGGTTGCATTGATTGTTGAACAGAGTGAAGCTCAAGATCTTACTCCTGGCTTGTAAATTATCATAGATAGCCCATACTATAATTGATATTCAATGCGTAATTGACAACAATTCTTTCTATTATGAAATATAATCCTCTGAATACAAGCTTGGTTCACCTGCGCTTCCTTTCGGTTTACTGCGATGGATTTTTATCATATTTTCAGTCATTCTGGAATCTGGACAGAAATCCTGCCACAGAATAGACCAGCAATGAGCGGGCTTGAAAACCGCAGAGTTTAGGGAAACTTTAGTGACTGTTAAAGATCTTTCCTTCTGCTTCTCAGTGAGCTCAACAATAATCAGATGCACCAACAAAAGAAAACCCTTTTGCGACAAGATCGCAACAGAGTCCTACAAGAAAAAATTTCTAGCCGAGAAGGGCCCGTAAGACCAGAGGCACCGATCATGAGCTTGAAATCGATGGATTTTGAGGACAGGCTCCGGACTTAAGTTGAAGGGCAATTATGCAAAGAAAGTTGACCATCATGTTGACACTTCTCCCACTACGGATCAAAAGGTGGAAGCGGGCAATTATTGAGAGACAAGGGGGTGGGGGGTGAGGGGCATGGAGGGAAAATCATCAACTAGACGAACCCACTTTTCTCCATCGGACGATTGATGATTTGAAAGAGACTCAAAAGCCCATCTTTCTCCAAGAGAGCTGATGTGATTAAAAGCATTCGTGAAAGACTGATTTCTTATCATGTTGTCTTGCTGATAAAGTCAGTGCTCTTCCTTACTTTGTCACCATGCTGTGGAGTGGAATAGGGTTTTCACAATCAAAAGGATCAAGGCCAATAATGATTGTTTTTGAGATCTTAAGCTTCCATTTATGGTAAACAATCTGCCATGACAGCAATGCTCAGACGTTTAATGGCATCATTATCAATGGTTTTATTGGGTTTCGAATAGACAAAAAATACTGCTCGATATGTTTAATTTGACTCTCCTTGCATTGATTCCCGATAACTTTTCTCCTCTGAGTCTCAATTACAGAAAAGAGAGATTATGATTTCTTTTCTTTTCTTAAAAATATTATTTATTTTAAGGCCCTGTGACTTAAACTAAAAGGCTTAGGAGGCATGCATGTGCTCATGTTCCCAACTGGGCCAAATCAAGGACCATCATACAGTACAGATGTCATCATCATCGCATCGCCTTGTCACATTAGTCAATTGGTAATCTCAAAATCTTCTCAAATTACGTAAATAGAAAGGACCCGACTTTCTTCTTCTTCTTCTTCCTTTTTTTTTTTTGCCCTCTATCCTTCATCCATTTTAACGGCCTGATTCTTCGTGTTCTTAATTTGTAATCAATTGGCACTTGAATAAGAAGAAAGGTCGCACTTGATTGGTTTTCATCATAAATACTAGTATTACTATCCAGTCACGAGACGGATCATTCTCACGGGCAAAATTGACATAAAACCCACAGGGTTATCCTCCTCCTAATAATTTAAAACATTGTTGATTGTATGTCATTGATTTGAAGTAATTTTAACATTAAAACTGATAATTAAGTTTTGCAGAACAATTGTTGGGTCAAGGTCAAGGTGCGGTGAATGCCCTCCTTGTAGCCATCCTCACCGGATCCTGGCCCGTCCCCGTCGTACCTGGAACCTGTGACGTTATACACCCTAGCTGAGGTTCCAAATGCTCCGGAGCTTCTGATAAACTTTAATCTACGTCGGCATTTGAGGGATTTCGGTCGGACCCCTACATCTTTTTCGGGGCTGACACTATCATGGTAGCGCCCACGTTAGTACTGCGTAAGAAAGTTTTTTGTGGTGTCAAGAATGACAGCACCTGTCTCTTCCTCGTCGGCTGGTTCTCTCTTCGCATTAAGGAAGAGCCGCCCTCAAAAGAGGCAGACGTCTTCGTAGGTTCACGGACAGCATGAATTATGCCCCCACCCCCTAATCAATTGACAGTTTGATTACTTATCCTTAATGCCCTTAATTTCTTTCAGTTCAATAATTTCAGTGGAAAAGGAATTAACTTTTTTCCCATCACAACTACTTTTAAGATTTGCAGATCAAACAGTTATTTTCTTAAACCGAAGGCTATGATTTGATCTTCCTAATTTGATCTCAAATTCAAACCCTGTGAATCGTGCTGGTGGTGTCTTGCATTAAGCCATATGTTACCGGAAGACAGAAGAACAAGTCAGACGTTGGATTTAGTGATATGAGTCCTCTTAGATCTGTTTCCTCATTTTTCTTGCTCTACCGAGATTCTGCAGACCATGATATACTAGAAATGATTAAAGATCACATTAGCTCATTTCTAATGACTTCTTGCCGCATGGATCTGCCTATACGATCCCCTGTGGTCTGGAGGTTCGTAATGGGTGGATTCTATCTCCTTAGTAGCAGCAAAATCACAAATTATGTGAGCAGTAATTGTAAAGACCTGATTCCGTGCAAAGCCGATGTGGATGGCGTACTGCCCATCTCTATCAGGGCCGTCTAGACTCCTTGTGGTCACGAGTTGGGTTTTAGTATTTCAAAATGTACATATTGAGGATAAAGAGAACAAAGAGCAATAAATTTTGTTGACGTCACAAAATAGCTCAGATCCCTCAGGAAACAAATCGGCTCTCAGAGCATCTTCTTCGTGGCACGAGCTCCTGTTAAAGTTCTCAGCATTTGAACCCCTCAGGAGGTCGAAAACTCATCTGTTCCGGCAAGCCCTCGAGAAATATCATCGACCCACATTTTACCTGTAAGACAAGGCGCCGCCAAGTAGATTTGTCACGTGATTTTTCATTCCTATCCGTTTCATTCCCTCTGTTCCTCCGAGGATGCCTGCAAGAGATTATTGCCATCCACATCTTGTCTCGTCTACATCCGTGCATTTCTTCAACAGAAACTGTCTAAATGTGAAAGGAATATTAATGAGCACCACAAGACAGCAAGAACAATGAAAAGATGAAAATAAAAAAGGAAAAAAGAGGAGGAGAAAGGAAAGAACTGTGTAGCAGCTCGAGCTCTAATTCCTCTCCTTCCTGGCCTTCTTCCGGCCCTCAGCATCAATTAACTCGGACACCGAATCAGGTGGTAGCTCTCATCAGGGGTTCAAAGAAAATTAAATGATGATCAGAAGACATGACATGAGACAGGTTGCCTCGTAAGAATCCGCGTGACAAAACTGAACATGAAACGCTTTGGCATCCCTCGGTCGCTTCCTCGGAGCATTGGACGGGACTGTTTTTTTTTTTTTCCATGCCTTGCTTGATAAAAGTATGCACTGCTGACACACCGACCCATCAGCTTAATCTTTCAGGAAAACCACCCGTCAACATGCACAGGTCCTAATTATTTTCTCCAACCCCATCAAGATTTTTAGCGATATGCACAGATTCGAATGGGCTCGTGTGGAGTAGCTTTCTCAAGCGAGATGATTACACAGGTAGAAACGTATAATTGCCAGAAAAGCCGAAAATAGGAGAGATTTCGGGCACCGGGCTAGGCGCCAGAAGATGAGAGTAAATAGGTGCAGCATTGAATGACATTTCTATTAATTTCAAGTAAGACAGCAGAATGTATCACAGCCTCTGCCAGACGTCAAAGTCTCATGGGATCATGCCTCGCTAACGTTGGCTCTATCCAGCGATTCCTTGGAGTTTCTGTCCTCGGTGAAATTCTCCTATCTTTGCATCTCTCTGTTGTTTTGATTTCTGTGATCTAGGACAAGGTTTCAGCTAAAAATCTGGTCTGCTCTAGTTTTGCTGAAAAGGACATTCAAAATGTTAATTTATTTGTCTTATTTTATGCGGGTGAGGTCACCAGGTGTTCTCAATCTAACTGGCATTAATTCTGTCTCGGACATTGGTTCTGAGGCTTGCCAAAAGGTCGGAATTGTTTCAGTGAGTACAAAGTTACCGCAAGCAAAGTCTGCAAAAAAAAAAAATCAGTTTGCGGCTGAGTCACATCCGCCATGGTTAATTATCTTCTAACACACAGCTTTTACCTTTCCTCATAATATTATGAACACTGAATTCGTCGATATAAATACCCACGAGGGCACTGCCACCATGCCACATCAAAATCCCTCCTTAGCTTGGAACTACATGGGGGCTTAAAACACAATGATAGCATGTTGTGCCCAATTTTTGCTGTAAAAATTGATGGAACTTATGCTCTGGCAGGGAAAGAGTGAAATAATGAAGTGTGTGTCAATATCTGACATTATTAAAATTTATGATATTGTAAAAATTTTCTCTGTTCCATATAATTTACTCATTTTCTTTAGTGTTTTTTCTTAGCTTACTAGATTAATTATCTGTCGGATAGCCCCACTTGCCTTACAATATTCATTTAAACCTTATGATGAGACAGACTAACCGAGTTACATTAGTGGAGCCCCATGTAGCCCTCTTGTTGTATTGCTGCGGTCTCTGTCTCATCATCCTCATTTTCACATCTGGATGCATCACAGCCGTCCATCACACGCTGGACCCGAGACCAAGTGGTTCCGGTGTACGGCGATGGTCCGGGAGGGAGCTCGAGAGGGGACTTGATGATTACTGGACTATCCATCAGTCCTCGGACTGTATGAACCTTATCAATGCTGTCACAAATCTTCCCTTATGAATAACCCAATCGAAGCGTTATTTGTGCCAGTCTTACCGGTCGATGAATATCCTCATGGGCCACATGCCAATCATTTAATTATAATCATCAAAATACAAATGAAATGATCTGAGTAGCCCTGGAGAAGTCAAGAGCACATAAATGCAGGCATCCTTCTGCGCCCTTCTGTCTGACTTATCTCATAGGCCAACTCGCATTTTGCACATCCTCTCTTCCTCTCCTTCTCCTCTTCTCCTTCTTCTTCTTCATAACCTCACCAGCAGGCAAACAAAGCTTTCAGCAGCAAACTTGAACATATATGGGAAGGCACTCTTGCTGTTACAAGCAGAAGCTGAGGAAAGGCCTGTGGTCTCCCGAGGAAGACGAGAAGCTCCTCAGCTATATCACGAGACATGGGCTTGGGTGTTGGAGTTCTGTCCCGAAACTTGCAGGTAAAAAACATGACTGAGCACACGTAAGATATTATTACAAACTATCTCTTTATGTTCGGTACAAGCTGGTATGAATTTTACTCATCGGTGTCTTAGTATTTTCGACTATTGCAGGGCTGCAAAGATGTGGAAAGAGTTGCAGGTTGAGATGGATCAATTACTTGAGGCCCGGCTTGAAGAAAGGAGCGTTCTCCCAGCAAGAAGAGGACCTCATTATTGAACTCCATGCAACTCTTGGCAACAGGTTGAAATAGTTCTGTGTTGGAAATGTTCCTTTCTGGTTTTGTTTTCCTGCACTTTTTATTAAAGCTTACTTTTTCATTTGGTTTGGTGTTAGGTGGTCTCAGATTGCAACTCATTTACCGGGAAGGACCGACAATGATATAAAGAACTTGTGGAACTCGTCCGTCAGGAAGAAGCTGAGGCAGAGAGGCATTGACCCGAACACTCACAGGCCCCTCTCGGAGGTCGAGAGCTCAACCACAACAGTGGAGAATCAGATGCAGAAGGCAACTCCAACTGCCTCCAATTCTGTCGTCGCCCATGATAATTCATCCCCCGCGTCATCCTCAACTTCCGACATGGTTGGGGATCTATCCTTTCAGCAGCTAAGCTTCAGGCCGAGCGAAATAGTTCCCAACTCGGACTCCTTCCTCATGAAATCACCATCACTGCCAAGTCCAGTCACCACGAAGCAGCCCCTAGTGAAGCCCTCAAAGGTGCATCCCTCTGATAATTCCGGCACAGAGTCCTCTCTTCTTGGCCCTTCATGGAATTGGGATATAGCTGCTCTGCAGAACGAGAGTCCATTCGACAGCATCAACATGCCCTTCTCTTGGATACTTTCGGACTGCGGGAGACTAACACAACTGCCAAACCTTGAGGGCGAAACTGAGGACCCGAAATGGTCTGAGTATGTTGTCACAACATTCCCAAAGGCAGCAGCATCGGGAGCCGCTGTGGAGACTGGGATGGGGACCTCAAGCTCATTGCAGATTGAGATTAAACCAGAAGAAAAGATATTGAATCTGAACCCCCAATCGGCTCCAGAGCCAGCTTCCTGTGGCCTCACAGGCTTCTTCTGTTAGCAATGGCATTTGGGCAGTAGAACCATTTTGCCTTCTCGCAGAGAATACTGGTTCAGCCCCTCTATACAATGACAAGATGCCAAAGAGAAGCTAAAAGAACACAGAGACGACCATCTGCTTTCAGGTTTGCGGTATATGATTCTCTTTGTGATATGTCTTACGATTCTTGTTGATGATTTATGTAACAGATGTTTCACCATTTTCTTTTTCCTGCCTTTTTTTTTATATACACTCATTCTCACTTCTAAATACATTTTACGAGTATAATATGGCTATCCCCTGTTTATGAACACTGTACACTCACAAGCATGAGCCGCCTCCTTGTCTGGACAACGAATTTGACAAATTCTTCTCGATCCTGCCAATAATTCATCTTGTGAACAGTCAAAGAATATTTGCTATTAAGAGTGGAGATTAATATCACCTTTAATTTAGGATTATGAGATTATAGATTTAACTCCGTTGCATGAGATTTCAACACGTCAGTTTATTTCCCCCCGTCTTTCTTCTATTGCCTTCTTAGGCGTATTCTGGTGTCCTTCATAACAAAGAAAAATGAACATTTGATATTTGACTTTCTTTGACTTCATCGAAATAAACGTTATCACCTGATTCTGTTAAATAATTTGTTGTGTATCCAAACTGATGTCTGAAGATGAGTTAGTTAATACACCACCGTGTGCAAGTTGAGTTGAGTTTGAAACGCATTTGCCTCTCACATCCCTCATAACGGTGCAAATTTCTAAGCAAAATCCAGAAGGTGACCAGTTAAGTTGACAAACATCTGTCGTTGAAAGAGTTTTCGTTTCTCACAGGCCGGTTTAAGGCATCGGGTGAGAATGGATCGGTTATCTTTGCCTGGTACAGACAAAACGCAGCTATCCTCGTACCACAGAGCGCAACTGGAACCCAACAAAGATGCCGATTTATAGAGGAAGATCGATGGTCTATGAGAGTCATTTTTTCGAGTTTTCTCGGATTGTTCCTAGGCCTTGAAAAGGGCAGAATGCAGAGAAATTGCTGATCTACCAAGCCTTCTTCATTGTGGGGGCAATTTCTTTCGGTGATTTTCATGTAAAATATCTGGGAGTAGTCACCGAAAGAAGCCAGAGCAACTTCCAATTTGCCCTTTTCAGATGAATCCGATACATATTGATACGAGCGCAGTGCATACAAAGTTCACAGAGTTTATGATCTCGGAGTGGGTCCTCCGGGAATTTTTACTACCCTATGTGCCAAAATCTAAGGATGGATTTGGACTCGTGAAATTTTATAAAATATTAATGAAATCTAACTTGATTTTATCTATTTTATTAAGCTATCTTGTCTTAGCCTATCTGGACCTGTTGGTTTACTCTTTTCATCGAGTTATTACCCTTAACAAATTTTCTAGATCCGTCCATAGCGAAATCTGTTATGCCTACATGTTCTTTTGTTAAGCCATGTGGTTTTGCCTCCTTGGATCCACTAGGGAGGATGCCAATGTGCCAGGTCGGGGCAGGTAGCTGCAGGCACGGACATGCCCCACAGGTTCAGCCCGCTGACCCATGCCTTGACCCATGTGGGGGCAGGTCCATACGCAAGCCTGCCCTGACCCACATAGGAGTCGGGGCAAGAACCGTCCCCATTCTTTGTACTGATCAGGTCTGACCCGTCCCATAGCAGACTGGACCGATCTTTGTGTCCACTCTATCCAGATCTATTTTTATGAAGTATGGGCCCGACGATCTACATCTTTTCTTAAACCTGGTGAAACATCTGGCACGCACGCCATGAGTATGATGCGCATGCATCTCTGTCTGTGCTGTTTCTGATCAGGTGGCCTCATCTTAACATGTTCGATCTCCTTTTTTTTATTTCTTTTTTGGGAGAAAAATGGAAGAGCGACAGTATCAGCATACAATTTATAGGTTTGATTCTGGGCAGCTTCATTAGTCTTAGGTTCTTCCTCCCGAGCACTGTCGTTCATGATCAGAGGCTTGATGTGTGACCATTTAGGATCCGAGGCAGAAGGTCTCGGTGCCACTGGGTCGGCTTCATCTGTCTTGTACTTGTACCACGAAGCAGCGAACAGGCTGGTTCCGAAGTTGATTGTACTAACAATTGCTAAGAACCAGTAGAACAGGTGGAGGTTGGTCGAGTTTATGCCTTCCCCGTACAGCCACCCGTGCTTGCTCGGAGTCACCTTCTCGGTTACGGTGTTGATGACGTTCGCGAAGACTGTACTGAGGAAGTACCCGACCGAGAGGGACAACCAGGTGAAGGATGTCGAGAGGGATCTCATCCCGACAGGGGCTTCCTCGTAGAAGAAGTGCAGCAACCCCACGAGGGAGAACATATCGGCGATGCCGAAGATGCCATACTGCAAAGAGAGCCAGGAGAGACTGATCCGGTGGCCTCTCTTTAAGTTCTCCCGTCTCTTCACCTCCACGATTCCAGCGATGGCCATGGAGACTGCAGAGAGGACCAGGCCAACTCCGAACCGCTGGAGTTACCGGTATGGTCACTGCCTTGTCCAGGAAACTGCCTCAAGCACAGAAAAGAGCGTAGTTACCGGTAGAGAACTGACTCAAATCGAATGTAGTGACTTGGAGCAAAGCAATCAGTGAATTTCATAAGGATCAGCATAGCTAAGCCTTTTCGACTGAGTGAATTACGAAGATCACCTGGAGTCGAGAGAACACTACCAAAATTATAAAAAAAAAAATCCAAACTTTAATTGCATTTATGTTTATTGCACAAAGTTTTGTTTTTTTATTTTCTCCATCATCTCCCGCGCAAAAACAGTTCCAAAGCCATCATGAGGTCTGTCCACCAAAGCCTTCTTCGTTGGCAGAACTCTGCCACCCCAAGATTTCATGATCGTGCAATTAAGGCTTCCAATTTTATGTCAAAGCTTTGCAAGTTTCCCTCCCTTCTCTCGATAGATTCAAGCAATCCTCCCCTTCTCCATGTTCTTGTTACGGAGCGAGCATCACTAGGAGGAGAAGGAGGTGACGGGGCAGCTGGTGGAAAGGAATTGGTTGTAGATTGGAGCTCTGAAAGGTCGCCGATGATGGGATTCTTAGGGAGAGAGTGTGATGGAGGTTGGAGAGGGAGGCGTAGTTGGAGGAGGCTACTGTAAAGGAGGAGGATGGGTTAGAGAGAGAGAGGATGCTTACAGTTGCCGCTTGAGTTGGAGGAGGTGGAGTAGAATTCACTGCCAATAACGTCAGTGCCAGAGGATGAGGTGGTATTGAGGGAGTGGTCCGAGGTGAACTTGATGGTCGGGAATCCGACTGTATTAGTGGCTTCAACAATTTTTTGATTTGCACAATAATGGTAGAACGAAACTAATACCGACGGTATATGACTATATTGGGTTGTCCAACTGCTACTATTGGCGGAACATCTACTTTAAAATGAAACCCCGCAGGACGAAGCACAGATCAGTAGATATTCGGTAGGTGAGACAAGGCAGAGAGGATTACGCTGAAGAATAGAAAGCAGAACGATTTCGGATACTCACTCGGCTGTAAAGTCCATCATCTCAAGTTGTGTCCTTCACTCTTCTTTCATTGGGCTGCGTTCCTTCTCCTGCACAGCGACCCTCTCGGGATCCACTTCCAGCTGGCGTTCTTGATTTTGTTTCTTTCGACTTAGTGGTATTGAACCTCATCCTAATTGTTCGTTTGCAACTCAAAGTCTGTGTTTTTAACCTGCTGACTTCTGCCTTGTTCCTGTTGTTAGTATTTTATCTGCACTTTGCTTGTTGCGTAGCCCACCAACTGTTCGAGGAATTGTTTCTTTGGCAATGCCCATAATTATTTTAGCGGCTGGTATTTATCAAAGTTAGCAAGCTGTGGATCGAAGAGAGATGACCTTTCTTTTTTTTTTTAGAAGTTCTCAGGGGTCGTCGATTTTTTTGGCATTGCTTCATTTTAGTCACAAAAAGAAATGCTCTCTTTTGGCTGCATAAGGATGAAACCCCTCGATAGTTCTTCTAGTTTTCAGTCTTGGCAAAAACTTTTGGATCAATTGTGCTTGCTCCCATTTCATTATTTCTGTTGACTGGTCTATACTGTGCCGTAGCCATTCTCCAATAGGTACATGATGTGAAAATTGGGCAGTCGATTGATGCAGGCAGCAATGTCGTCTTGGCTACAAGAAGCTTAAATGACCCTCTAAGTGTGTGTTTTAATGGCTCCAAGTCATTGCCTCATCAGAATTCTGACAGCAGTCTATATCCAGTCTCAAAGAGTTTCCATTGATTCAATTAGTGTAATGTGTAAGGAATCTTGGACGGTTAACCTCGGGATAATTATCATTTTTGGATGCCATCAATCATTTTTAATTCATATACATGAACACCTTGCTTCAAAGATCATGGATTTATTGTAAAACTCGCATGGATTGAGACTACTTGCAGTAGAAAATAGCTGGAATGGCATTCTTGTGTTCCAATTCATGTGATTAACACCTGAAGACCTTCGTTGTTCATATTAGCTGATAATGAAGTTTATTTTTCGTGTACTATTGCTTTTTAGATTGCAAGAATAGACGTAAGCTTGTCCTCCAGTGGACCGATGGGGCCAAGGTGGAAAGGGAAGGGCTCTGAAGCAAAAGCTCTGAATGATCCCATGTCTGCAATAGTCTCTCGGCTCCATTCATCTCTGACTGACTTGAATGCTCATGGCCTACTCTCAGGATCAAGTGTCACCCTCGCTTTACCATCAGAACAGGGCAACCTGCTGAATTCTGCGTGTTTTGGTCGACCTATGGTGACAGCAGAAAAGGAGAAACAGTGGTTTCAGTTGGGCATGGAAGAAGCCTTCTACCTCCATTATTCTCTGGAGTGCCTTAAGATTTTCAGTGGAGGAAATCGACTTGAAACTGATCATGTGTGGCAATATATGACAAGGAGGAAAAGCACATTCCCTGAATCTTTCGGGGCATACTCGCATCTTAGGGCAAAAAATTGGGTCGTGAGATCAGGATCCCAGTATGGTGTAGATTTTGTTGCATATCGTCATCATCCTTCTCTGGTTCATTCTGAGTATGCTGTCCTCGTCATAAAGGAGGGAGATGATGAATCGAAACAGAGGTTAAGGGCTTGGTCAGACATTCACTGCGCTGTCCGACTCTGCGGAAGCGTTGCAAAGACTCTCTTGGCACTCTACATAGATAAGTGTGGTCGTGGTGAAGCCTCACCTTCATGTTTGAATGGATATCGCGTGGAAGAGAGGATTGTAGCAAGATGGAGTCCAGAGCGATGTAGGGAAGATCAATCGACCCCAGAGAGTGGATCTAAACCGTAAGGATGAGCCAATAACTTATTCTTGTCGTTTCGAATCTTTGATGTTCATGAGAAGTTGGGATCCGATAGCAGAATATGAGTAGCGAAGGGTTAACTCAGTCTAGTTACTGTTCAAGAGTATTTCTCTAGCAATATCTGGATATTGTTTCTTTAGCAAAAATTTCATTACCTATCACTCAAAGGGAAGAAAGGAAGGAGGCGGGAGACCTCTCTCTCAGTTATGACTGATGCTGATTCGATTCTCTCTTATCAAAATCTGCCATCAATGAATGCGCTAGACTGATGCTAAGATCAAAATGATAAGGATTTGCTTACTAGATTTTTTTTGGAATACCAAACTGTCATTCTCTAGGAATTGAGAGGTTATTTGGAAGAGGACTGATCGAATCGGATCCAAAGGAGGAGGAAGATCTTTTTTTTTTTTCTTTTTTGGTGATCTTGTTAGCACCTGATTCTACGATATATACACGATTCAGGACAACAGTGAAGTGTGATTCTTACTTCCACGGTCAAAAGAGGCTCCTTGGTGTCTTCTTTATTAAATAACAAAGGAGATAGTACAAATTAGGGTAACACAGAAGACTCATAACCTAATCCCCTTGGGCAGGCATGCAAGTCTAACCCAAAGAGGAACTCCAAAAACCCAAATACAACCCACAAACTCATTAATTTTACTGGATTGCCCACTGTTAAAGGGTTCCATCTTACTCATTGGGATTACCTAATTACTCAAATCGACCTTTTCTTTTTCCGGTGATTTACATTTGGCTACTTTGACGGACTGCAAAGGCACACAGATCACGGGCACAATCGTCTGCTTAGATCTCTAATATCCGTGTATTTGATCTCGGACGCGTCAAGAAGAGGCTCATTTCCGGCGTGAAAGCACATCGCCCCATCTAAAACTCGAAAGGACTATTGGCACAAAACAATTCGTCTTTTGTGTGCAAAAATATGATGGAATTTAGAAAGTAAAAGTCAAAACTAAACATTCACGGTCTGATTATGGCAACGATGAATGGGTCACACAATGCCCTGGCGGGGTACTTCAAGTTTTGGTGCCATAGCTCGCTAGCTTCTTAATAATTCATAGCCGTAGAAGTTAGCCCAGGTACAATATTTTGGTTGACTTACACAAGGAGGCTGCCAACCTTAGAAAAGATAGGAGTATACTATTTACTGCTGCTGATGGCAGGCAGGCGACGATAATTTTATGAGAAAGAAGTGTTTCGAAATATGTCGGACTTTGTGATGACTTGGTGACTAAACCCATTGAACCAGCAAAATCATGGTGAACCTTCCTAGCCAAATCCGAATCCATGGTATTCTCTTTTCTTTCTTCTTTCTTTCTTTCTCGATCTACCGAGCATTTTGTATGGTTTCTTATATCAGCAATCTTCGGCAAACTGGGGCATTGAGTCGTGCGATCGCATGCGCTGTGAATATAAGATGCTACCTACCAAGTGAGCATTTGGTATGCGGTCAGTGATCTTCAGGTTTTGCCTTGGTTATGATGATGAGGAACGATCAACTCTCGTTATTGACATGTCAAGATAATTGACAGGAAACACCAGAAAGAAACTACAGCTGAGGAAACCGTGACAGGAAGTCAAAAGGCTGCCGGTGGCAAGGAGGAGAAGTAGTTCGATCTCTGCAACAAAATCCGGATGCTAATGGAGGAGCTGCTGCAGTCTGTATCAGCCCCGATATTGCATCCATTGAACTCGGTACATGGTTCTTCGATTCTACGACGATCGATGCTGTAGGTTTCCCCATCCTGCAAATTGCCCCCAAAGTTTGGGGCAGAAATGCGGCAAGAGTACATAGACTATTCCCATCGGGCAAAGTTTCGGGTCAAAACAGCCTTCCGAGGCATCGCCGCCTTTATCTAAAATGCCAAAGACCACGACTTGACACCCATCTCCATAACAAAATATGATAATCATTTAACAATTTATCAAGGAAAAAAAATTATAATCCATAGAGTTGCATCTTTAACATGTGGTGATTGATGGGTTTAGAATATTTAATTAATCCGTAGCTCTAAATAAATAAATGGATATAGACTTTATCAAAAAGGGATTTTTTTTTGGATTCTTTTTCTCGAAATTGGAGCACAGCGCTGCCCCACCTGCCAAGGAGGTGGAAATGCTGCCTTCCTGTTTCCAGCCCGTCTCTACTACTCAATCGAAAAAAAAAACTTGTTCAAACAAATAATAATAATATATTACATGATATATAGAAAATAAAATGAGTTATAAAAGATTTTAATTAAAAATAAATATTTAAAAGAAGAAAATTCTTCTTATTATTAGAAAAACTATAAATTCAGCTAATCTAAATTTTTTTCACATAGAGGAAAATATAAATATAATAATGAGTATTTACTAAGGATAAAAACCAAAAATAAAAATTCATTTTCTATAAAATTCCATGTTAATCCGATCCTATCCACAACCCAACCTTATTCTGAAAGTTTTGATATATATATATGTATGTATGTATGTATTTTTGACTAATTAAGGCAGGAAAAAAAAAAGACAATGAAGTTGCCGCCAAGTTGGCTCTGAACACTGAAAAGTGTGAAAACGCCACAGCTGTCCCGACGCCAGCAGTGACGTAGAGGACCCCAACAACCACGAAATTCCCACCTTTATTATTCTCAAATTGATCCCCAGTACTTTATTGATTACCCTAAACCACTCCATTAGTCCAGTTTACGATGTTATCTCGCACAAGATCGGGTTGCAAAAACTTCTCAGCAAGACCCTTGTTATGCGCCGCACCATACAGCACGTCCCAACCGTGTGACCATATCTACAATCAACTGATTTGATTTTAGTTAAAATTAACATTATAAATTTATATATTCAAAATATAATAATCTTTCTCACTCTCTATGATAATATTTGTTGTGAGGCCACCTATGGCTCAAATCATGAGTCCGTTTAATCTCATCAAGCTATTCAACTATGCGGTGCTTGCGATTTCGGGAAAATTAATATGGCAACACCTTTCACAAACTATGGGGGCCAAATTCAGATTAATTGGAAAACCAACTACCAAAGTGATATTGCCGATGAAGTTGTTGCAGAAGAACCAATCAGAAGCCTCTACCTCTTCTATAAATAGCCCTCTCGTTGGCCTGACAAACCTTCCCTGGCATCTCCTTCAAATGTCTCTCTCTTCGCTGAAGCCTCTCAGCTAAGTTCTTTGTTTCCTTTCTCTTTCGTTATTCTATCCTTCTGATTGTAGTTCTTAGGTTTTTCGTTTCCCTCTGACTTGCCGTCCTGTTCAATCTCCTTCGTGGTCGAAGCCCTGGATTGTTTCGGTCTTGGGTAGTCCTGAGGTTCTGATCCGGAACTGCGGTGGTCATAGGCCTCTGCTCTGTCAATCGTAGTTGAGGGTGGGAGATTGAGGATCTGTGTGGGTGTGGTTGAATATGAGGTTTTAGATGTGGGTGTTTCGGTTTCAGTATATATGAATTTAGACGTCCTCATGCGCCGAGTTCGTATCCTCCACTCTTTTTCGGTTGTCTTCCTCTACTGGTTCTACGTGTTCTCATGAATCAGCCCCTCACGCGTTGATCGAATCCCAAAATCTCGAATTTTTGCTTGATTAGATCCTGAGTCCCTGATCAACTCATAGTCTAGACAACCCAAAGTTTTGTCCTTTCTGTTGAAATTGTTAAAAAAGGATCAGAAAGAATGGCTTCACCACAAAGACAAGCGAGCTCGGGATCGGGCTCTGACTCGGGTCCCGTAACTGTGGGCATGGATGAGCGTAAGCGGAAGAGGATGGAATCTAACCGGCTATCTGCCCAGCGTTCCCGTATGAGGAAGCAGAAGCAGATGGAGGAGCTAATCGGTCAAGTGACCCAACTGCAGAAAGCAAACGGGGAGCTCATGGTGAGGATCAATGCCACCACAGAGAACTACGTGAAGGTTGACTCAAGGAACAACGTCCTCAGGGCCCAGGTGGTGGAGCTCACCGACCGGCTTCGGTCCCTGAACTCTGTTCTCGAGATTGTGGAGGAGGTGAGCGGGCTTGCTCTCGATATCCCTGAGATCCCTGAGCCCCTGATGAAACAGCCATGGCAGGTCCCGCTTCCGATTCAACCTATACTAACAAATGTTGATATGTTCCAGTGTTAATCATAACATCGTGGCCATCACTGATCAGAGTAGCCCTGGAGTTGCTTTACTTTCTCTTGTTTATCGGTCGTCAAGCGTGTCCTGCAGCTCGTGTTTTCTTGTGTTTAGGACTACCATTGTCTTCTGTCTGGTTTTATCTGGTTGTGTTTAATTCTATTTTCGTGAGTGGTTTGGATGAACCTGGATATGCTCGGACATTGTAATGTAGCTATGTTGCTTTGATGAAATGTATCAGTGCTTTCTCGTTCCTTGTAATTGGAAATTCAACACTTCTTCCCATGTTCAATTGGCATTAAGGATGAGAAATCTCTGCTTCTGCTTCTATATGCGCGAGTTTTAGATGGATGATTGATACTTGATGTGCAGAAGCATATTTCTCGATAACCCACTGGATTTGGGAGAAAATATCCCATTAATCCTCGGGGAAAATCTCCTCTGTAATGTCCGAGGTTAATTGAAGAATGTTAAGAAGTGTGGATTAGTAGTCTTACGTATGTGTGTGTCTGTGGACAGTACAAGTCGGCCATGCTCGAAGAAACCATTGAAATGGGTACCAAACTAGGGGAAGCAAGATTGACCGGTCTCCCTTATCTTGTCCTTCCCATTTGTGTACTGTTTCTTAGATCGATTGATCCGGGTAACTAAAGTGAGCGCGGCCGCAGAGTGGTCGAGTTTCTGCGTCCTGGAAATCGATTCCCTCTTAACTCCCACCATCCGAGCGGAGGGGGAGAGGCAGAGGCAGTTTTGTAGGGAATGAGACCCATCATGGACTAATATGAGCAATTTATGCTGTCTGTGACTCATAATATATAAACACCCAAATTACATAGTAATATATATATATATATATATTTTATTGTGTCTAATAATCTCATACTACATATATGAAATATGTTTTATTATAATCCTATCATTTCCATAGAGTAATAATGCAGATCCCAGGGCACTTACTTCCAAAACATCATTGACCATGACTCAAAAGGAATATATATATATATTTTTTATTATATAATATGAGATTATGTTGAGAAATTTTATAATAAAAATTAAATATATATTTTTTAATTATTAAGTTATACCGTACTACTTTTTTTACTCAAGACAAGCATTTACTGAGCACAAAAGGCTAAGAAAGTAGTAATAATAATAATAACCACGAGAGAGATTAAATAAGAGGTTGAAAACGCAGATAATTAATTATCATAAGTGCGGCACTCATCGGTCTCGGGGTTGTCCTTGCAGTAGTTCTCGAGGGGATCGGAGGACGCCATCTTCCTGTCCCGCGCGTGGCTCGCCGCCGCGCTCAGCTCCTCCACCTCGTCCCACGCTGCCACGCACTCCCCGCTCTTCGGGTCCTCCGAGCACGCCCCCTCCGCGTTCTTTATGCTCTCCGCCACCTTGTCCTCGAGTCTATCCGGCGCCGCCGCGGCCACCACCGTCGGCCTCATGGTCCTCCCGGGCCTCCAGTTCCCCCACGGCGCCGCCCTCGCCGCCACCGCCATGGACCGGGGCCTCGTCGTCGAGGCCCGCACCCCGGGCGAAACCCGGGGGGCGGGAGCGGAGAGGCTGAGTCCACTCAGGGTAGCCGCCATTGCTGATTGGAGAAGACAGATTGAGCGCGAACGAATGCTGAAGAAGATCGGGGAAAAATGAGCTCGCGGCGACATATATCTGAGAGCTACGATGATTTGTGAACACAGAATTCTTATCGGTATGAAACCAATCAGAAGCTTCCACGTCGGAAGGGCCCGGAGATAATTTTATTAGAGGAAAAGAATCGCTTAGCAATAATAATATCATCACACTAAGTGCTAATGTGTCATACTTGGCAGTTGATATGTACCAATAAAATCTATCCCATTCTACTCTTACTTACCAACTACCAAATATGGTTAAGTACAAGTGCAAACAACACGAATGTCAGCGGCATTGCCCAAGAGTTTTTGTTACTCTGAACATTCTTACATTTTATACTGTCGAACAGATCCTTTCCGTTTTCTTTTCATTCCGTTATTACCAAATTTAGTCTTGAAGGTTAATTGGGACTACTCATCGAGCTAACACATATCGTATTCAATAAACATTTGTTCGTGGGTCAGAAATCGAAGATACCAGTGGCGCCGGCGCAGGTTATCTATCTTAGTTGTGTGAATCGGCCTTTGGCTGACCCTTTCTATATTAAGTACGGAAACGGAAACGCCGCGGGGGGGTGGGGGTGCATATGATCCCAGCTCCTATCTCTTGATTCGGTTGGCACCATGAGCAATAAATCTACTCGGCAGGCTTGGTTAATTCAAACGTGCTGTTGCCTACGTTGGATAAGCTCGGATCACACCAACGAGGCTGAGATCGAGCCCATTACGGCCGCACTGGCAGCTGGCAGTGCAAGAAAACCGAGCGATTCCAAGGGTAAAATGGTCTCTTGAGCGGCTCGACCGACCAATCCCGAGCTCCGGCCAGTATAGACTTGATCTAAAACAAAAACCAAAAAAAAAAACTGATCGTACACAACTGGAGACTATCAATAAAGTCCGGGATTCTCCACCCTTGGCCTCCGAAGCAGATTACAAACTTGCTGAACTTCAGCTCGGTGGCAACATCGAGGCTGCTGTAGCTTTCGTGCCTACAAATCTCACAAATCCATGCAGAAAGCAGAAGAAGAAAACTGTGCTTTGTTGAGGATTGATGGATTTAGGTACCTACTGGAAAGTTGTAGAGCATCGATTCGACCTTACCCACAAGGCAATGATGATGCATGGCTTTATGACATCGACATATTCAAGACTCTTTTACTACTAAGCTGTGATAGTTCGTCTTAACAGTAGCGATCCTGGTACGTATCGTAAACTTGCCTTATTGGGTTGACTCGACCTCACAAGCTCTTATATGAATAGCCTTTAAGCAGTGAATTGATTATTGATGTCAGGGCAATCTATGGAATGTGGATGTATCCGTCCCAGGGAAGGGCATCTATACAAGGAAAAGTCGAGTGGCTTAGCTCGTCAATGAGATTGGTGCTTCTTAGCTCGACCTTGAGAGACTGATAAAACATCCCTCGCGGAACCCTCGGGCTTTCGGGCCCAGGCAGGCGCCTGATCAGGTCCATAGCGGTAATCGTAGAAGAGCTCTTCACTGGCTTCAATACGATCCTTGGCGAAGATTCCTACCCGATGATCTCCAGCCACCAGCATTACCTGAGGAGCGTAAGTGTAATCAATTTGCTATATGTCCCAACTAGATTGACGAAGTAAACGAGTAAAACCAAGACTTTGATAGTTACTTTTGCATAGCAGTTCGGGTTTGATGAGTGGTTTGCAAATTTGAGCTTGTCTCCTTTGCGGTAAGCATCTAGGACATACTGCAGTGAATTTTGTCACATTAAGTCAGGGAGCCTTCAATCAATAAAAGGTCATTCTCCACTGGAAGCAATTTATTAGTAATTTGTGTGATATCACTTGCCTGATCATTTAAATCGAAGAGAAAGGATGAATTAGCACGGTCATAGATCTTCCCACGTTTATCAGCTTCCCGGTGGGAGATCAGCTCACCAGTATATTCTCCAAGATAATCATTTTTGTTGACAGAGTTCTGATCACATAATCCAAATAAAAAAGCCATCATCAGCATTCAACTACGGAAGAAAAATAGCCAGCAGAAGCAGCTAATGTACTATATACAACATTCATCGAAAAGAACTAAGAGGCTATGTTTCTCCTAACCTTCAGAAAAGCTCCCCAGCCAGCCACCTCAGATTTTGCCAGAAGAATCTGAAGCAGAGAAGCAAGATAAAAATAAAACAAGAAGCAGTAATTTCTTAAATGAACCTTGAAAAAGTGAAAAGTAATATGCTCACTCACTCTCTGCTGCTGCCTCAGTAGGAGTCTCATGTTTCCACATTGCCCGTCTCCATGTCGAGGAGGCTCACCTAAGGATCCATCTCCACAGCTGAATGGACAGACATAAGAACATTTCTTTTACAATTCCAAATAAATGAACCAGAGAACTAATATTTACAGGATCCTTAACACAGGAGGTCCCACATTCATAACTGAGCTAGAATAGTACTTATTAATTCGATTTTATCATGTGTGTACATATATGCATTATAAGATATTTAGAGTATATACAATTTGCATACCTGACCCAGCAATTTCGGCAAACATCAGGGTCACATTCCCGTCCAGCAGCAAAGCACGGGCATTGCCGGCTTCTGCACTGACTCTTTGCACAGTGGCATCCCCTGAATCGATTCTTACAGCTCTTTGAACACCTGATGGGTCAACATTGTGATGAGAAGGAAATAATATTGTCCATTAAAGTCACAATATTGCGGGAAGAATCGCAACATGACAACCTAAGATGTGTTTTCTACAGTAAATCAATGAATCAATCTGGCACATTCTTCAGCCCCATCTTCCTTGGATTATGGTTTGATAACTTTCATATAACAATGAATTATTTCGTTCAACAAAAAGAAAGTTTTCATCTCAATTAAGAAGATGGCTCTCTGATGCAATCAACATTACAATTTACCTAAGGTAGATTCTAATTGGTGTCAAGATGCTTGTGGGGGAACGGTTACTAGTACTGGAATGTGACAATTCAGCAAATAATTAAAATACCAAGGTAAAAGCCAAAAACCCACTTGGACTTGACTGTAGAAAATACTGATCCAATTCATCAAGAAGTGCATGAAGGTAGTTAAGTTTTCTGATAAATCCACATGCAACTGCAAACTCAACAGAGGCATTATCATGTATATTAAATTGGGACATACCCACAGTACTTTTCACAGCAAGTACCATTATCTAGACATGGGCATTCTTTCCCACACATGAACTGGCATCCACAGGGTGTATACTGCTTACAAGAGCGATCTTTCCCATCAGCAATTCGTTTCCAAATTGATGGATGACCAGCAGACTTCCATGAATACTTAAGCTTCCGTGCTCTTCCTCTTTTACGTATTAGACGAGTTCTTATAGGAATCTCTAGTTCCTGAGACAATGGCACCAGCGAACATGTATGATATACACATAAAAAAATATTAAGATTAAAATTTGAATCCTCTACCAAAGCAGGAACTCTACAAGGATTATTGGAACCTATAACCTTCAGCATATGAGGTACGAAACTTTAAGCACTTAATCAACATCATGTCACAACTAAATTGTCAAAGGATCACTCAAGATATCATGTCACAACTGAATCATTGAAGGACCATCCAAAATGCTCACTAGTCCTGCAGTTTATGTAGCTCAAATTCATGTGCCCTAAAAACTTATTCAAGTTATTGGAGCCATGGTCTGAAAGTCGGCCCAGTGGTTCTTGTGCAAATTGTCAGGTCCTTAAAAATTGGTTCGGTTTTTTAAGCATAAAAGCATTTGACAGATGGTGGTCAGAACCAGGAATCAGCCACCTAGCTGGTCTGATGTTTAATTAACTCCATTTACATTTGAACCCCTAAGAACCACCCATTTTACCAGAAACCCATGCATTTAAACCGCTGGGTGAACCAGCGATTTAAAGAAGAAGAAGAATCAAATTCAAGTGCCCAGTCAGATTATTCAAACTATTGAAGCTAGGGTGTAATGCTGGGCCAGCTCAGTGGTGTTTGTGTGAATAGTCAGGTCATGTAAAATCTGGTCAGTTTTTAAGCCTAAGCATAAATTTGAAAACTGGGGAAGAAGAAGACTACTGGGGAGCTCTATGCCGGTGGCATAGCCCCAGTTGGAGCTGTTCTCAAAACTACTGCCCCTAATGCTGTGGCTGCATTGTTGTGTGAAGGTCCTTGATCTATTCTTTGAGTTGATAGAGGTAAACAACTGTTGCTATAAGTATCCAATTTACATAGTCATCATAAATAGGGGGAAGAAGGAATCCTTAAGTCGACAATAGGGTTTATTTCTGACTTAGTTGACTCTTATTTCTTTCTTTGTCATTCATCCAAATAGGCGATTTAGTACCTACCCTATAGGTCATATCAGCATCTCCACTATCTTTTATAAGTGAAGTTGGAGCAGCAGTTGATCTCTGTTGCATCGAAGATCCACCATTATGCATGTAACTGAACACTTCTGCACATGTTTTCAAGCCAGAGAGCATGTTTCTAGCTATCAGGCAACTGCAAAAAGAGAATGCCATTATTTCAAAGCAAAAAATAGGTAATTTATTATACTTCACACTTCCATATACAAATAATAATAATAATAATAAACAAAAATGACTAGCATCAAGAACAAATGTTGCATATTAGATGGTTGTATCCCTAATGTATATTCCAGCATTGATTCACTTCATTCCAAGCATCAAATTTTGTAGTCTATAACACTACATTGACCAACTTTTGTTCTTAAAAGACGATTATGTCAATAATTTAATGCTCCTGCTGAACCATTATTTATGATTCGAATCAAACGAAAGAGAATGGCGGGAAGAACAAAAAGAAATCCTCTAATTAAATGGTAAGTTGGATTGTTCTTTAACAATGAAGGCCACTAATAGGCAGATTGTTCACCATGCAGTGTTTAGATTCTAGTTATTTAATCCTCAAGACTTTCTCCATCGTCTGGTAATCCCCAGAAAAGGTTCAGCAGAATTGCCTGTCATGTTATCTCTTGTCACAAATGTCTACAGATTTGGTTCATTTTCTCACTTTAGTGAAAAAATGAATCAAGAAAGCTAGGACATCTACCTTCAACTTGAAACAAAAGGAAATATATGCTCATATTGTGGTCCAAAAAGAGGAATATACAAGAAAATAATTTGGTAGATAGAGAACCACATGACTCTATGTACCTGTTTCTCCCAAATATTTCAACTCCTTTCAGGTAGAGTTCTTTTTCAATAGGCTTCCACTCTGAGCTGCTTGAAGTTCCTTGATGTTGGTCAGCAATAGAAGGTGGTCTCATTTTGTGCAGCTCTATAACTACTTCTGCTTCATCTCTCAGAGTGTCCAGACAACCAGAATTATTAGATGCTTCATCAGGCAAATGTTTGGCATTACCTGTTCCATCAGTGATTGCATCCTCAGACTTATCATTGGATGTTTCTTCAGCACACTCAAATTCCTCCAAGTTATGTTTACTAAATCCAGTATGTGTGCCCTCCAGAAGTTTAACTTCATCAGATGACACTTTCTTCCGTCTTTTTGTCAGATAACATTGGATATCGTCACCTATAGGATTCAGATCATCTATTGTCGTAGTATTCTTCTCTGTATCCCTATGTTTTTCAATATCTTCAAGGTGGTCTGCAACAATTGCATAGGTGTTGATATGTTCTTCCATCACTGAATACTGTGATGCATGAGGGGCCACATTCCTAGAAATGCACCCTTGATCCGGTATCATCTCTGGAACTAGTTCTTCAGCAGTAGAGGATGCTTTATCTTGCTCTTCCCCCTGAGAACTTTTACTTTTCCTCCTATAGATTGTACTAACAACAGAACCTTCTGTTGACTTTTGAGCTGCCATCAACTGCAAATCATAAGTGACAATAAACAATCAGCTTCATATGAGTCAAAACCAAAACAGTGGATAAGCATAAGGACAAACTTTACAAGCCATTGGGACTGAGAATCATCCATAACCAGTGGTTCTTCATGCGTCAATGTTAAATTTAAAATGTATTCATCTGATTAAGTTAGTTTAGCTAGAAGAGTTTCTACCATCTAACTGACAAAACATTGTTCAACTAAGCTGCCCACGAAGACAAAAAACAACACAACAGAACATACACAGCACACACATGCGCATGCTCACACACACACACACCCCAACAGAGATAGAGAGAGAGAGAGAGAGAGAGAGTACATGCAAGTGACATTGATCACTGCAGGGTCTCCAATCATCATGATGCTCGTAAAGATAAGGCTGCTTCTCATTCTGTTGCACAAATTCCCATCTTAATTAGATTAAGATAAACTTCACATAACAGTACATGTTAATGACACAGTTCTACTTACTGGATAAATAACAGCCTGAGAACAGCCATGTAGACGACAATCAAAAACCTGTTTTAAATATGAAAAATAATAAGATGCTACACAGCACTTCCTTGAACAACTTATCCTCGTCAAATATTAAACATATGATCCTAAACTCAAAACATAAGATCCAAAATACATACCAAACAACGGCGACAAAAGAGATTGTCAAACGAATCCACAGCAGCACTAAGAGACTTCTCCAAAGATATTCCCTGATCAGAATTTATGTTTGCAGGATTTTTGACTTTTTGATTATTATCTTCATGAGACTGCTCCTTCAGCAGCTTGTATCGATCCTGCAGAACTCCAAAATAAGTACATCTCTCCACTGCAAAAGAGATAATTGAGAATACAGATACCAACCATCTGGAAGTCTAAGTGGGATGAACTAGTAGCTCAAAAATCTTCCCATAATAAACCAAATTTATATTACCTGGATCTCTACAGCAGTGCCCCCAACAAAATGGCTCACAATATTCTGCACATCCTCAGTGCAGTCATGGTCCTCAAATGCCATCCTGAAATATTAGCAGCAAAATTCAGATCCTAAGAGTGACTCTTAGTGAAGATGGAATTATCAACTAGACTAGCTGTTAGCTTTCAAAAAGGCAACTTGCAATACTGCAAATTATCCTCTAACTACCAATTTACTGAAAAAGTTCTACGGCTGTTTCATGCTATCTTTCTGAGTTTACAGTATATCATTGCATGAATCTTCTATGCCATTTCCTCTAATTTGAAAAAAATCGATAAACACTAAGGCATATCCAGCTGAGCTCTGTCATGTGAATTCTGTTTAACTCTGCAGACCATAATTTATGGGTTCTACTATGTCCACATTATCATGTCCAACTGAATAACCATAAATCTACAGAAAAAGTGTTTTGCCAACTAGTTTGAATATGACAAAATAAGAGGAGAATAACATACCATATTATTCTATCCTCAGCCTCTGAGTAGTGGTGCTTGTATTCCTCAGGCTCAGCAGCCTCTTCCTCACTATCACTACAGATGAGGGTTTCACTGCCATGTTGATCATAGTAAATTTGTCTCCTTCCAACCACCGACTGATCCTCAGTCATTCTCTGATTTCTGTGCTTTGTGAGTTAATTTTCTGATGAGATGATGACAACTTATTTACATATGTGAAAAGAGAGTCGGATAGGAAAATCCAGGAAATTTTTCATTTCTTAAGATAATAATTGACTACTTAAAAGTCAGGTTAAGGGGGGCTGGGGGAAAAGCAATACCTGCACACTATCGTACCTGTCCAAAAATATCCACGTAGTATAAGGTGGCAATTTCTCAATATACGGAAGTTTGGTATTAGTTAAGCACACAACTTCATGACTACCAGTCCCATCTTTATCGCCGGATCCTTGAGTGAAGGCAACACATTTGCACAGAGGATTATCTACATTTATAGAAAGACTTCTTGCAACCCCGACATTTCTTGATGTTGCAGCTAAAAGCTGACAAGCATAAGTTTGCACTTTCTTTCCATTGCTTTCAACTTTTTCCTGAATGAGATGCAACAACAATGACAACAAGAACACCAGGACCCAGAAATAAAAACACAGTTGCACTTTTGCATGCTCAGAAGGCTAGAACAAATTAAAGCTCAAGAAATTTCAATGTACTATAATAAGACCATGCCGATGCTGAAATTTCATCAAATTCATTAATAATGACAACAAATGCAAGTGCCCCAATCCTCAGCCAACTCTGTGCTTTGATGCTGAAAGAATTAGCGAAACCAAATTGTCATTTTCCATCTTCCTCCAAATGACTTACTCCTAGAAATAACTATGAAATAACAATAACTGATTAATGCGTGGCTAAATTTACTTCCGGAAAACAGACTTACTTTGACGGCAGCAGTCCTTTCAGCCTGGATTTCCTTGCGGAGCTGGTTTATCCTATATGTCAAGTTTCCAAGACCCTCACTCGACTGTTCCCTGCGCCATTTCTGCTACAAATATCCAATCTAAATATCTGAACTTAAAACCAAGCATGCGAGCCAGAAATAAAAAAACGAATTGAGCCAGCGCGGGTTCACTTCCACTCGACACGATTCGGTGATCGCTATGCAAAGAGTCGCTCAACTCGATTTCAAACAGCTTGATTGAAAGATTATATAGATGAAGCTCAAGATATACATGACCATCAACATTCAGAAAGTATGCTAATCAGATGCTGCAGCGAAGGGCGATTATCTGAAACTGTGGAGATAGAGATAGAAAGAGAGAGGCTGACGCTGAATTTGGATCCGGAGGCCGCCGCCGTCGACACCATAGCAGCCCGTCTGGCCTGCTGTGCTACGCTTGGCTTCGCTTTCTGAGACCGACTTTCCACTGAAGAGAGCTGCGCTCCGAAGACTCGACGGAGAGGAAGGAATCGGTAAAGAAGTCATTGCCAAAGGCGGTGTTGACACGTGTCGTGAACAGTGCCGCGGCTGTTGCCTGGGCGTAGAGATCACCATCTTGGGAAAACACTTATGTGAACCGGGCGCTCGTGAACCCCCGCGGCTAATGACCTTGGGCTTTCATGAACCGGGTGCTTGTGGAATCGGTGGTTACGGCCCTGGGCTTTTTCATGAACCGGGTGTATACCATTCGCAACCCTTTAGGTCATGCTTGTGCGTTATCCTTCCCAACTTCTCCATCCATTCTTCTGTATTTTACGTCGGCCCGTGCTTCACACGGTATTAGAAATAATTCTAGTTCATAGATTTCTTTATTTGAAAAATAAATAAATAAATAAATATTCCTAAATGCCACGAGATGAGTTGAGGGAAGGATGGAGATTAACATGCTGCTCGAAACCGGATTTGGGTTGAGTTAAGACGGCAAACAGAGCTGGCTCATAAAATATGCCAAGTTGGTGCCCTTCTGACACTTTGATCTGATCCTTCTGGGCGATGTCTATGGGGGTTTCTATACCTCTCATAAAATTAAATAATATGCATGGGCTCCAGCCCCCGTCTCTAGCCGAAAGTGTGATAGTTGCAGTGGAAGAGGGGGGAAAAGGAGGCATGATGCATCGATACCTTCTCTTGATTTTAGAATACGACATTCTAATTAGGATTTGCATTATGATTATCGTGTTTAAATTGCAAATGCTTAGGTGTGCAACTTTTTGTACACTAGAAATTAGATTTTGGAGAATCTGATGCCTCCTGAAAAAAAAGTATCCCTTATTAGTTAGTTAACCAATTATCTAAGAAATAGTGAAGAAGATAAAAAATAAAAACAAAATTAGAATTGTAGTGGGAGTACGCTCACATTTTTTTTGCACTTAAATTTTAAATTTTATGTGCATTTTCAAATGACTCTCAATCTTATATGTCTAGTTCTATAATATACTTAATCATAATTTTAATAGTGTTTTGATATATTAGTTATTTGCTGACGTGACATAATGACACGTTGACAAATTATCGACATGGTACGTTGGCATGGCAAAATTCGACTGATATAGCATGATAACATGACGAAAATCATGTGAACATGTCATTGACGTGGCGCTATTAAATGCCGCATCAATAGACTATTAAAACTAACACTCAAAGTAAATTACAAAGTTAAATATATATGATTGAAAAAATTATTTTAAAATATATATATGATTCAAGTGAAAAAAATGAATAAATATATAAAATTTATACTATAATTCTTTAAAAAAAGGAATAAGATACTTATTTTTCCCCGATTAGAGAAGAGATGTGCCTAAATAAGATAAGATAATACACACACACGCGGAATAAAGGGTTTGTGTAGTACCACTCAAAATAATTGAATCCATATTCATTTTATGGAAATTAAAAATACATCAATACACCATACTATTTTTGTCATTTACGCTCTTTTGATGTATCATATTTTGTCTGAAGAGAGGTGCATGCTTCCCCATTGATCTCACATTAGATGTGAGAGTGAGCTCATACTAAAAGAGAGATACTATAAGAATTTGCTCAAATTAGTAATCGACCCTTTCTATGTACTATGTATGAGGTAGTCAAACACAACTTGAACATTGAAGATGTCGATAGCATGAATTGTACAAATTGATAGATACATATATGCAAGGATTTAGGATTTCAATTAGGACATCCAGTACGATTGAAATCAATCGATTACACCGTTGGTATAGAGTTCATTTTAGGATCTTTGGCTACAAAATGAGAAAAGCAGTGTTGAGGAGAAGAACTTCAAAGGCATAAGAGGTTTCCAGTAGCTGCTTGTAGATATGAATCTACAAGATGTGGGATTTCAAGGTTCGAAATATACTTGGTGCATTGGAAGAGAAGGAGAGCAAAGGGTGAAGGAAAGATTGGATAGGGCTATTGTTTCAGAGGATTGGAGAGAACTATATCCTAAAAAGCAGGTTTTCTATGAAGTAGCAGTAGGTTCTGACCATACCCCACTCATCTTGTATACCGAACATGAAGAAATAAAAGGCAAAGGGAAACTTAAGCTTGAAAAGAGTTAGATTAGCAATGAAGGGTGTAAGGAAGCCATTTGTAGGGGTGGGAATTCAGTTGTGGGTGAGAATACTGAGGTGCTATGTGGAAGTTTGAAAGGTTGTACGAAGGAGTTAACTAAGTGGAGCAGGGAGCATGTTGTCAACAGCAAGATAAGAATAGAGACAATAAGGAGGGAGTTGTAGAGACAGCAACACAAGGATGCTGCAGATGACAATAAGGAGAAGGATGAGGAGTTAAAGAGGGAATCAGCTAAGCTATACTTGAAGGAAGAAATGTATTGGTAACAGAAGGCAAGAGTAAATTGGATCACTACTAGGGACAGGAATACTAAATGCAAAGGAGGGATCAGAATAAAGTGTTCCAAAATTAAGGATCAAATAGGGATTGCTGCATACAGAAAAGGAGGTTATGGGAGCATTTGTTGAACATTTTGAAGATTTGTCTAAAGCCAGTCAGGTTGAAGGAATGGAAGAAATTCTAGGGATGGTTCAACCTGTGGTAACTGAAGATATGAACAAGGTGCTCACAGATGCAGTATCAACATGAGAAATTAGAGAAGCTGCATTCTAATTGGGGGCAATGAAGGCCCCAAGCCCAAATGGATTACCATGAGTGTGGAATTGACAAGACTGCCAGACCTGGGAATTATCTCTAGTTGCCGACTGAGTGGGGTCCCAAGAAGGTTGCACTCAATTTTGTGAGGGAAAGGGTGTTAAAGAAACTGCATAGATGGAAATCTAGCACCATATCTTAAGATACGAGGGAAGTTATGATTAAAGCAGTGCCAATGTTAATTATAGTGTAGCCTACGGGCTATTTTCTCTTCCCCAAGAAATGTTATAAAGGGGAATTCAGCCATATGTAAATTCTGGTGGGGCTAAAAAGATCAAGAGTTGGTGGCTAAAAGATCAAGGGCAGAGGATGCACTGGAAGAGCTGGAAATATGTGACAACCAGTGTATGGATGGATTGGGGTTTAAAGACTTGGAAGACTTTAACAGAGCACCGCTTTGTAAACCAGCATCTAGGTTACTAGAGAATCCTAATAGTCTGCAGGGAAAAGTGCACAAATGACTCTATTTTCTTAATGAGAACTTCCCAAATGCAAGGAAAAGAGGGCATGTCTCGAGGAGATGGAGCAGTATTTTGGAAGAGAGGAAGATTCTAATGGAAGGGGGTATATGGTAGATAGGGAATGGCGAGAACTTCAGGGTATGAAAGGATTCTTGGGTGCCTAATTTACAAGGATATAAGCTGGAGGTGGGGCAAGGGCTGGCTCTACTGAAGAAGTGGAAGTCATGGCGATTAAAAGCTGGCGTGGAGTTAGCTAAAAGGAGAAACTGGCAAGAGGTTATCCTGGAAATAGATTCCTCCATAGGCCTATAATAGCCCTTAAAGGAAGGAAAGAAGGAAGATGCTCCATGGAGGCTTCAGCCAACAATTGAGGAGATAAGGCTGGAGAAGAGCTGCTTCTCATGTCTCAAATTCAGCTTGGTCAGAAGACAGGCAAGCAAGGGAGCAGATTAGATTGATTCATCCACTAAGAGGGAGATGTGGCTTCAAGGTTAGGAGAATATACAATCCCAAAACACAACACCACCAACAACCGCACCCCCACCAACCCACCACACCACTTTACTCCCCCACCCCCAAATCTCCCCCTTTGGAAGTGTTAGCTGAGGATTCATGTAGTAATACTAATACACAAGCTGTAAATGAACATGCATATGTCCTTGAAATTGGTTGAATGGAATATATGTTATTTTGGCCTCAAAAACAAAGAAATTACTCATACTTATCGAGAAGTCAAGAGAAATGTTTTGGGGGTGTGGGTGTAGGGAAAGGAATTTCAGTGAGCATAAGAATAAGTTTTAATATCCCTTCTGAGCCACAGCTTAAATAGTACAACTAGAAGTTAACACATCACATTCACCCAAAGGAAAAGGAAAGGAAGAACGTATCAAGTACAAGCAAGTGGACAAAGGAGGAATAGACAAACCTCTCTGACCTGAAATTAATTATATCCATGGCAAGAGAAGATGGGTCAGATCAGTTTTGCCCATTTCCAATAAAAAAATAAAAATAATTATTTTTTTTCCTATCACAAAACAGAATTATGCGTTAAAAAGGAAATGAGAGTATGTACAATAATCAACCACAATTATACAGGGTATTCTTTAACTCATATTAATGACAATATTGATGTATTAATTTGTTTTCTCATAATAAAAATTAATTCAGACCGTGTCTTGCTCATAATACGAGGCGCCCAACTTCTGCCTAATTAACCTCCGACAAAGCACAAGGCTGGCAACCCGCAGCAATCCCTTCACGAACCTGACCATTCCAATCGTGACGGTCAAGTAGTAGAGCCAACAGCCCACAAAGTCAACCACCCCAACGCCCATCGAGAGCTCCTTCTTGGCCCGAGGCACGATGACCATCGAATCCACCTCGTACCTCAGCCTCCACCACCACAGCCCTCCATAGGCAGCCGCCACAGCCGCCTTCTCCGGCCACTGCCGGACCGCACCCACCCCAGCTTCCCCATAGACAGTGTCGTCCACCACCGGTCTCACCACCGCCCAGCTCCAGTGCGCCATCGTCCCGTGCAGCCCTAGGAAGAAGAACACTCTACTCGCCAAGCACCTCCCCACATCGAAATTCTGGAAGCCTCCAATCCCTGATGCTATGCTTCCCTCGATGCCCAAACCAACCAAGACTTGCAGGGCGCACAGTAGGGCCCAAGCCATGGACAGCCTGAACTGCTCGCCCGTCGGCCTAGCCACGGAGAAGAGGCTCCAGCCAGCCAACCCGTGCAGGAGCGCGGACATGCTTATTACAGATACCACGGCGTGGATGGGATTCGGGTTTCCAGGACGGAAGAAAAGGGAGAGGAGGAAAGCGATCTCTGGGGGCTCTTGGGAGGAGGAGAAGTTGGCGATGGAGAGCCTGGCAAGGAGGAGAAAGGAGAAGGGAAGCAAGAGGCTGAGCAGGGCTATGGTGAGGACATGGCAGGCCCTTCTGAGCGTCGAAGGCAGCACTCCTTCCATGCCAAGCCTCACCACCGTTAAAGAGTTTCCAGAGCGTCCCCGTCCTCCGAAGGATGTCAAGAAGGGTGACCGCACGCACTTACTTTCACGTATATGTACGTATAGATGTTTAGTCTCTGGGGCAGAAATTATATGATGAGTGCTGACCACGACCATCGATTTTCCAAGGCAAGCTAGAGACGGACGACATGCTTCGTGGTCAACCCTTCTCCCTCTCTTCCTATACCATCCCATTTAATTTATTTTAACAAATAGAACGCGCAATATCTACATATTATTATCTAATATTAAAAACTTTAATTGCTCCTAATCAATTCAGATTTGAATTAAATCACTCCACTAACTCTAACTCGGTAAATGATGTTCTCCCACCATATGACGTAAATTGGAAATGGCATCGTGAGAAAATGAGCACATAATCATTTCGGATAACCCATATTTGTACGAGCCAGACAATGAACTGACGCATGAATCAAGGAGGTGGATCGTAGGCTTAGCTATTGTCGGGCTGGTGATTCGAGTTTGAGGTCGTGGAAGCGTGAAACTGCTTGATACAATGAATTATATTTGCATGTCTACTAGCGTGCCCATAATCTCGAACAACCCGAAAATTCATGCTCGAATATTATATGTATTATGACCCGAATTACATAAATAGTTACTTTTTAAAAATTAAATTTTAAGTAATTTTATATTTTAAAATAAAACTTATATGATATAATGGATGAGTTTATATTAATTTAAAAAGATGTTAAAATAATTATTAGAATATAATTATTTATCCATAAATAATTATTTTTTAACTTTTCTTATAAATTTCTTTTTATTATAAAAATTATTGTCATACTTTCATATCGACACGATTTTTTTCAAGCCGTGCCAATAAGATACGATTTATTTTCATGCCATATCAGCATAGTTCGATATCTCAAACAATTTGAAAAGGCTACTTCAGACACTATTTTTTCGTGTCATATTCGAACCGTGTAAAATTTTGATAAGTCTAACCGAAATATCAAAGCAAGCGATGGTATGAGAAGTCATTATATGGATTCAGCACCACGTAAGTCTCTTCCCGAGGGTAGGAAGCATCGAAGCACGAAATCTCAATCTCATTTAAAATGTTAATTGTAAGGATGATGAAATCAGAGAAGGGGACATCGAACATAATAAATATTGCCAGAAACATGAGGAACATGAACCCAGATTTGGACTCGGCCTACTCTTATGTCCAGTGACATCAAATTAAAAAATAATAATAATAATTGATATGATATCAATTTTCTCCCAAGCTGATATTAACAACTCCAGTATATCTTAATTAATCTAAATTTAAACTCAGTTAAACTATTAAAAAATAAAACTCTCCTCGAATGATTTTTCCAATAACAAAATTGAAATGCTGAGATTTTAAATTGAGAGGAGGAGGTTACCGACCTACGTCATATTAGAGAGATTCTTATGTAAGCTCAGCTCACCACGTCACGTATACGCCTATCCTATAAATGAGCGACATGTGTTAAGATGGTCCCCATAAATAGTTTCTAAAATCCCTCAAGACTTTCAATTTTCTGAAATCTGCCCCACGCACTCTCTCTCTCTCCCCTCTCTATTTTGCCTCACGAGCCCACGGTCCGACTTTTCGGTTCCAACATCAGCCGACGTTGACTTCCCGCCGCCTCACATGTCCGGCAGCTTCGTTTGATGACTCCGAATCAGGCTTGCTGATCTCGCCGTCGGTCTACCCAGATCCCTCCATAGTCCTCCCCCTGCTGTTGTGAGGAAGCCGACCTTCATCGCCGGAATCGTCTCCGTCCGAGTTGGGGAGTGGAAGAAGACAGAGGAGAGAGACTGGGCAGAGTTGAAATCGGGTAGGATAATACGAAAGAGAGAGAGTGGGAGGAGTTGGGGTAGATCTTCAAATATAAGAAAATTTGGGGCTTCTTAAAAATTGTTCGTGGGACCAGCTTTACATGTGTCACGGTTCTACTGGCTCGGTGTATATGTGACGAGTGAAAATGGAAAACCAGGACTCTCGGACTCAAGTCGAGGCGATATAAATTGTACTAAGTACTCCGTCAAATTTAGAATTCCGTTTAGCTGTGACATACTCTGAAAGAGAAGAGCGACAAAGCTTTAGCAATAAACCCAAGCATGTTTCTTTCAATTCTATCAACTAACAATAATTGTTCATTATCAAAACTGAAGATCTTTGATGGCAATACTGAGGGAAATCAAAGGGATCTAACAAACACACCGGGGTCGATCTTTCAGGGCCCTGCAGCTGCTGCTAGAGGCTGGAGAGCTTTCATGGGGTTCATTATCACTCCGTCTATTAATCCGTACTCCTTAGCCTCTTTTGCGCCCATGAAGAAATCGCGGTCCGTGTCCTGATTAATCTTCTCCAGACTCTGCCCCGTGTGGTAGGAGAGGTACCCGTTCAGGTTTGCCTTGTGGTGCAGCATCTCGTTTGCCTGAATATCAATATCAGTCTGTCCACCTTGAGCTCCACCAAGCGGTTGATGGATCATTATCCTTGAGTTTGGCAGGCTGAATCTTTTTCCTACAGTTACATCAGAGAATAACATGCATAGTCGGAAATCATTCACGACATGGAGATTTTGGGGGGCTGCTGACAAGAAGAGATTGATACAAGAGCAGACAGCTGTTTACCTTTAGTCCCAGCACTGAGCAAGAAAGCACCCATACTGCCAAAAACACCATAGAATTAATAGAAGGTTCTTCTGAAAATAATTTTTTTCCCACTTAGACAAGCAATTCTACTAGGATCTTCACATGAGAGAAAGTTTGGCTTTTTATCTCAACCTAATTGAAACGCTAGACAACAGAAATGGCATGTAGCAATTTACTCGCATATTTCCCTGCTTACTGCCTTGGACCCTTTCCTGTTTACCCTCAGGCCTTTCAGTCTTTTTCTGCTCAAGAACGAACATGTAGAGGTCTATGAGTCTGATAATGACCTATGTCCTATTTTAAATCAGGATGAACCTATCTTTGTTTCATGATGTCAAACCAAGATGCACCTAATACAATTTTCCACGAAAATACAACACATTTAAATCTTGAGCAGTGATTCCAGAAGAATCACGTGCAAATAAGACAGTGATCACACATGCTATCAACCAATAAGAGAATTCAGATATAGAAAGCCACAACAGAGAATGGAGCCATTACCTAGCCGCAAGACCAACACATACAGTTGAGACATCAGGTCGGATGTGCCTCATTGTGTCAAATATAGCCATACCTGAGAAAAGGGGTGGCATCAGCCAAATCACTTCAATCTACATAAGGAAAATAAAGATAAAAGAAAATAAAATTCTTTGAAGTGATATACCGGCAGTGACAGATCCTCCAGGAGAATTGACATACATTACAATGTCCTATTAAATACATCCAAATAAAGGGCAAAACAGTTAGTTTAATATCATTTAGTGTTTTGGCAAATGAAGTACTCACCACTGCCAGAATAGGCAGGTTCTGTCAGTGCACTTGATTATGTGCGATACAGTGTCATACTATTTATATTGCATGCTTAAAAATAACACTGCAAACTAAAGAAAAGCCACTTAGATGATGTTTTCCTCATTTAACTCTACATATTGACTTGTTTAATAACATAATAATAGAAATGGAAGTAACATGCTCAACTTTGATCAAGATACCAAATTCACACCTTGCTAGGATCGACAGCGTCAAGGTAAAGCAGCTGAGCAACAATAATGTTGGCCATGTCGTCATCAACAGCTCCACCACAACGTATTATTCTCTATCATTTAGGTCAAAGAACCATGATCAAGAGAGAGCTAATAGCCTAAGAGTCAGATGATAGTAGAAACACAAATTATGCAATCCCTTACATATTGAAAGAGCTGGCTTATAACACTTTGGAAACGTTCCTGTACCATGGGAGGGGGGCCCTGTCCCTGTGCATACGTTGGGAAGAAGGGTGAAGTTGGAATTTGCAAATCATCTCTGCCAAATGAAAAGGCAATGGAACTTGCTAATCAGAATGGTCAGTAGCTTGATATCAATAGGCCACAAATTCAATATAACATATCAATTCATCCCACCTAATGGACCAAATGCCCTGCCGAGAACTTCTCTCAGGTGCCCAACCATCACCAGAGTAAATGGCCTTTGCTAGTGTATGCTGAACGCTCTTTCTATTGCCAATTAACTTCTTGATTCTCCTGAAATAATATGACAAAGAAGATGCAATTTTAGGTGCAACATTCTGCCTGCTGAGCTACCAAGAAATGAGATATTGAGATGTTTCACAGGTATTGGACTCACAAACGAACTCCTTACAATGCGAATATTAAGTAGATAAGCAACCCTACTCAATATCTAACAAAGGGGCACTGCGTTACAGTATTTTCCTTTCGCTTCCAGTATTTCTCATGACTGATAACAATCTTCTCCACATACCTTAACTCCAGTCTCATACGTTAGCTTCTGAAAAACTTCAAACAGACTATCCAAACAATGTTCAAGCCAATCCTCTCGGCTTCAAATCATAAAGAAAAATAGTTGCAGTGCAGGATCGATTAAAGATGGCGCTCAATCTTCTGCTTTCCCCCGGTCCAATTAAACCCTCGACCTATTACAACTTAATTCTAAATTATGAGCCAACAACCGCAGTGTTCTCAAGCAAAGCAATTTCGAGCTCCAATCCGAACTTTAAAACGAAAAATTTCGCATCCCCTTAGCTCCAATCAGGACACTTCCCTCAAACTTCATACTCTATCAAGCAGAAACACCTAGCACGTACCTCGACCGAAGGGGCTCGAAGGAAAGGGAGGGCTTCTGGCAGTCGAGAGAGGAGCTAGGGTTTGCGAAGAGAGCGAGAGACTTGAGACGCAGCGAGGAAGCCGCCGTGGACACACAGGTATGCGCCATTTCCACCTCGCCGAGTAAATTACAGCACCGAAGCCGACGCTGCGGAAGCTGCGGCGCTTTCCTCCCCCGACGAGCTCGGGATTCAGAACGAGAAGAATGAAGAAGAAGAAGAAGACGATGGCGGCCAACGGGAAGTGATAAGAGAAGAGTAGAGGCGTGAAGCAACAGGTCGAGTGAAGGCTCTCTCGCTCAATCTCTCTCAACAGCGACTGCTGCTCGTATGGAATATCTCCACCGTTGTTGTTCTCTTCTATCTTCAGGCCCCGGCCAGTCGAACCCGACTGACTTGTGGGTCGGAAGCTGAAAACCGAAAAAAACCGAAAATCCCGGATCTCTTAGATAACCGGCGACCTTCGACTCTTCGGAGGCTGAAGTATATCTTCGGATTGTTTCCAAGCATATTAAAAAAAAATAATGAACGACTCAGTGTAGATGTGTTAGAGTGATTCGACACTCATCTTTTAAATGAGAGGATTCGAGTTCGAATTTCACCTATAATAAGAAGCCCTTAATCTCTTAAATAAGCTAATTTGAAGTGATCTAAATTAACTAGCCAGAAAAAGTCTAATTGGATAACTAACATTTATTAAAAAAAAAAAAAAGAATGATGGACGGAACCAGGCCCCCTTATGCCCATAAAACTGCGGGACATGAATTGATCCGGCTGTATTGATTTTTTTTATAAGTGAGACAAGTACAATGCCCAAAATTATTTCATTTTTTTATCTTAAAATTTAAAATTTTAAAAGTGATTTTTTTCAATATTAAAATCTCATTTGAATGACTCACTTTAAGCTCTTACCTTGTACAATCGCACATAGATCATCCTTTTCTTAGTTAAAATAACAATGTGGATGTGTCACTGTTTTTTTCATCATATCCATTTTCGACGTCACCTTCAATTTTTGCAGAAGGTACTGTACGACTATCCCAAGCCATGATCGTACAGCTTGATGATCGAAGCATTCCTCCCAGCCAAGTGACAACGAAGAAGAGCGAGTCCAGCATTGCTCTTCGCCTTGCACAGTCGTCAGCAAGTTCTGCCCGTAAAAAAAATATTATACAGAAGATGTTAGTTGTATATGAGTTGATACACTTTTTTTAAAAAATAAAATAACAAATTAATATACTTGCTGATTTTATATCTATAATAATTATTGTCGTTAAAAGTGCGGTCCAAACTAGTTCAAAACAGATTTGAAACCGTTAGATCCGGTTACGGTTTAACCTATTTACTTAATAGGTTGGTCCGATTATAGGTCACGGTTTAGATCAATATGAACTGGCCTGGACCGTTTATAAACGGACCGATTTGGCCAGTAAAATGTTCATCTTTTTTAATTTTTTTAATATTTTAAATTGATCTAACAAAATCTAACCGTTAATTTGCAGGATATTTGATGTTTTGAGATAGTTTTCAATGATTCTATGTCGGTTTCAAAACGGTTTAGTAGGTCCATAACCACTCCCGACCGAATAAGAATGGTTATGAGCCGAGTTAGGAGTGGTCCATGCTAATTTCTGGTTTGAATGTTTCGACTACTTGTTAATTCGACCGTTTAACATCTCTAACTATAACAAGTAGTAGCTATTCAATTTAAATATTTACTACTCCCATAAATTGCAATAAATACGTGTGCACATATCGTGTACTCAATTTGAGGGTATTATTATCGTCACCTGACGTATAACCCATACACTTAAACCGCAAACCTTAGCATCTGCTGCCATCCAGCAAATCTGATGCACTTACTTATTTACCTCGTCTCTTCTCACGGCAACCATACACCGTAACTTTAACGCCGATCACCGCCACATATCTTACTCATATATCACATCCATAGTTCATTTCAACAACCATTGCACTCAACAGGTCTCACCACTGTGATGTTTACCATATGGAGAAATATAATTCATATAGATACGTACCATAAATAATGTATTTAATATAATACATACGCACAATCATACGCATTCTAGTAGTAGTGACGGGACTTTGTGCAATACATGAAAACAATTGGAAGCAAATAATTATATTAGTGTAAGGTAGTATTGTTTTCATGACGAAATTATACGATACCGCCGCTCCTTGGTACCGTACCATGATAACTGTGGACCGCATATTGTTTTCAAAATTTTTAATTAAGTTTTTGGTGATGTGTTGCTTTCAAGATAATATCACACGATTGCAATGGTGTTGGTTTAGACAAGTACAAGTGGAACGAATTATTAAACATCACTTGGTTAACATGGTTCAATTTTTATTGGGCCTGTGATGACTTAAATCTTGTATACGTGAATATATATATATATATATATATATATGAATAAATGAAATTTATGATTGAAAAAGTGTTTTTTCCTCTCCGCTAGTCACGCTTCCCTCCTTCCTTCCTTCCTCCCTCCTTGCTTCCGAGTCCTCCGACGCTGCACCAGTAGGCGCCTCCAACCGACAGCATCCAGTCGGAAGTAGGAGACTTGATTACATAATGAGGGCGGTCGGGTCGCGGCTGATCCGCTGGAGCTCATGTGGGGTCCGGTTTCAGTGAGTCTTCCTCGATCATGCGTGCCACTGCTTTCTGTACTCTGCGTGCGTGATAACTTTGTTGTTTGTCCAAGTTTGGGTTTTTTCTCTGATAATATTTCTTCTGTTGAAAGCTTGATTTTGGGATACTGTCTCTTCTTCCTGGCGCCCGTTCTGATGTCTGGAAGATATATGCGTAGATACTTGATATTCATATCGTTGTTCTCTAAGCGAGCTCTTCAGATATGAAAGCCGTCTTGCCTTTGATTTTGTTTCGGGTAGCGTGGAAGACGGATGCTCTTACAATTGTATGATCTTGGATATGGTACGAAGTAATTAGGCTTCAGATAATCGTTTTTATAGTAAAATGGGCATTGGAGCAGCCAAGTATTGCTTGCTATGTACTAAAATTGATTAATTCCACAGGCATTCCCCTGTTGCATAGGAGATGTTTTAGTAGAAGAGCTTCTGATTGTTTTTTTTTTTTTATCGTATTTTGGGTTTTGCACAAGTACATAAGATGCCAGGGACAATGAGATTTTCTGGATACCATTTTAGGGGATGCTGATTTACGAGTCTGCAATAGATTGATTATGCATTTCCACTGAGGCATTTCTTCCTCCAGTGAAAGAGTAAATAATTACCGTCATTTTTGTTGGAGAGTACAGTATTTTACAGAAACAGTGAGGAGTCACATGAATTTCTCGAGAAGAATTAGGGCTTCCTATTTGATTGATTGTCTTATTGTTGCTTGATCCTTTAAATATTTAGAGTTGCTGGTAGCAATGGAAGATACCTCTCTGCGGATTCTACTAAGGTAGATGTACCTTTTAAAGTTGAGGAAGCAGAGACTGTAGACACCCCACCACCCCCCACAGAGAAGGTATTTTGCCTCTTGACTGATTCTGGTTTGTGATTTTCATGCAAAAGCTTCTGTTGACTCATATCTTGGTCTTGTGTGAACTTAAATTAGGTGCTGGTGTTGGGGGGGAATGGATTTGTGGGTTCACATATTTGCAGAGAAGCATTGAATCGTGGGGTATCTGTTGCGAGCCTCAGCAGGTAGGAATTCAACATGTTGACAAGTATCTAGGTTTATAATTTAAGATATGCAACAATGATAATGTTGTAGGATCAGTTTGTTTGTCTTGTGATCAATCTATCTTCTCATGGTGGGGGCTGTTTTCCTTCAGGTCTGGGAGGTCCAAATTGCATGATTCCTGGGCTAACAATGTGACCTGGTATCAAGGTTTGCTATTCTTCTTCTATCATTTGGTTTGGTACCTTTTGGTTCTGGCTTAGTCTCAGCAGTCAGGAGTGCCATTATGTCTAACTTTTGGATCATGTCAGGAAACCTTCTCAATCCCGAGTCACTAATGGATGCATTATCCGGGGTCACTGCAGTTGTATGTTCTTTTCTATTATTTTTATATTTATAGACATCTGTCCAGTCTTATTTTAAAAAGATTCTAGCCCAGATCATAAGCTATTATTTGTTAAGTTTCTTGCATAATCTAATCTTATGAATTTTGACAGTTGATAAACCAGGACTTTTCAGGTTTTGCATGAATGTGGATTTTTTAGTTTTTGAGATCTTTCTGGAGCTTGTGGCTTTCATATTTAATTATATAGCATTGAGATGATTATGTTCCAAGTCCTGCTTATTAGTTTAGAGAAGCAAGTGGAGACATTACATGTTATTACGATATTGGCTTTTAGCATTTTAATAAGTCCAAGATATGGTTGGCATAATATTTATGTGCACATACACACGTAGAAATAGCCCTATTTACAGCTCTAAGCAGTATGAATAACTGGCTGCTTGGATATTTTGTCGACAGCTCTTGCATTGTTGATCCGGATGACCCAAAAAAGTTTAATAATATGGAATAAGAGAAGACAATGCTAGTATAGTGTACATGATATTCCGTTTTCATCGCTTGTATATTGACATCTTCCAAATATTCTAAAGCATTCTATTTAATTATCTGTATTAGCATTTTCCCATGGAATACATCAACTTACATCAGGACCCACTAATTTTATTCTCCAATACATTGATTAGATCTCATGCGTTGGTGGGTTTGGATCCAATTCCTACATGTACAAAATCAATGGAACAGCAAATATTAATGCAATTAGAGCTGCTTCAGAGCAAGGTTGGTATCATCATATCCTCATGTTCTGTCCCTCTGTTATCAGAATTTCTGAGAATAGTGGAGTTAAGAGAATCAGATTCAGATGCATTATCTTATTGATCTTTTAAATGGTTATAAATAAGAAATTCGTCATTTTTTGGGTAAGCGAATTTCTGATACACGAATTATGCTAGATTTCTCTGTTTTACCACTGACTCTTTTTTTGGGCTAGAATGGTCAACAACTTCCATATCTTTTATATATGATTTTTCTGTCAGAAAATGTCAGAATCATTAACGGCTGTTGATTCGAGTTAATGTCCATTTTGCCTTCCCCTCTTCAATGAAATGTCATGTCTCATCATACAACCAAAAAATTGAGGCGGCTGTCCTTGGGAGGTGGAGACCTGATGGCTTGGTGACCTCCTCTAAAGCAATAGAGGCTGGAATTGGTGACCTCCTCTGGGGCAGTGGACATCGGAATCAAGGGCCCTGATTCCCCAAATTCAATGTAATTATCTTGGATCAGTTTGAGGCAAATTGGTCGAATTGGTTGGGCTTCAACTTAATCAATCTGCTGGAGCAGTGGGAACCACAGAGTTCACGCCCATTGCCCCATCTTTGGCGGATTTGTGTTAGATGGAATTGATCCAAGAAAAATTGGTGAAATTGTGAGTGGTGGGGCCAGTTGGACATTTTGAACTTGAATCAACTATCTATGCCAGTCATTACTTGTATTGCTGTAATCGTTTGGCAGTAATACTGTGCTTGTAACATAATCAAACTCAAAATTCCTTTTACATCCTTTTTTTTCTTTTATGTGCTCATGTTTCTCTATGGAAGATTCTAACATTTTCCAGTTGGCTTTCTGCTGACTCTAGGTGTGAAACGATTTGTGTATATCTCTGTTGCTGACTTTGGTGTAGCAAATTATTTACTGCAAGGATACTACGAGGGAAAGGTAACATGGGACTGGGATGTACCTTTTTCAAGCACTCACTAATCTGTTCTATGATGTTAAATCACCTATAAAATAATAGAATACTGACATCTCTTTCCAAGAAGTACTATGTATGACAGCCTAGAATTTTACTTGTCCTGTGTGTCTTATGCTGTTAAATTTTGATGTAGAGAGCTGCAGAGATGGAGCTGCTGACAAATTTTCCTTATGGAGGTGATTCAGTATTGTTCTGTTTCACTATGTTGCTCTTCAGCTAGTGATTGGTGACTGCAATCATTTAACATTTTTATAATGCAAGATTTAAGCTGATGGGACATGTTTGTTCCTGATGCTGCGCTACACCTGAAATCTGATAATTTTTTCCTGTCTTTACATACAACCCTTGCAGGGGTAATATTGAGGCCTGGGTTTATTTATGGAACTCGTACTGTTGGAAGCATGAAAATACCTCTTGGTGTCATTGGTTCCCCTATGGAAACGGTACATTTTCCTCTCCTTTCAATTATGCGACGATGTGTTCTTGTTTCCAATCAGTTGCTTCTTCTGTGCCTTCAGAAAGTGCTACAATTATATAATCTTGCAGGTCCTTCAACATGCGAAGCCGATTACCCAGATCCCGCTCGTGGGACCTCTCTTTACTCCTCCAGTCAACGTCACCGCTGTTGCAAAGGTGGCTGTTAGGGCAGCGACAGACCCTGTTTTCCCCCCTGGCATCATGGACGTGCATGGGATACTAAGATACGGCCGGCAGAAGTCCAGGTAGGTGAGAGTCAGTTATTCATCTTGCCCTGTGTTGAACGAAATCTCCCCAAGCCTTGTTTAATTTTTTTTCTGGAGCTGCATAGCACTGAGCTCATTCAGATTAAAGCTCGGCAAGAGTGTGTTTTTTACCCTGAATCGGGAAGACTCTGCCTCGGTTCGCAACTCTATTGCAACAAAACAGAAAGCACTGAACAACTTGATTGCAATAAAAGAGGAATGCCCGAGATCGGACGAGCAAATATTTGGTTTCAGCACCTGTCGTATTGAGGTTTATAGACTGATTAAATCTGCCAGTTGTGGTTTCTGTTGTATCCGTGTCTGCTCACTTGGCATGTGTTAAGACTATCACTTCTGTCGTTTCGGTGCACAATGTTGAACAAGACAGAAGGGTCACCAACTTGTGGGCGTGGATTATGTCTCCGGCTTATGGTCGGCCGGCTGTGAGTTGAGAAACGACATTTTTAAACGGGATAGCATGTGGAAAACGTTTCCCAGCAGATTGATTTGGACGTTGGCAGAGGGAAAACTTGCTCCTAGTCATCTGTGATTCGCTCGAAAAGCTTAGGTCGTGTCATTGTGCGCCTCAAAGTTTGGACCTTCGGATCACTATCCTGCTCGAGATCATGTTATCCTTCCTGGGTATTGACAACTCAGTCGGCATGTGAGACATGAATGGATCATTGGTTGGTTCACATTCGGGTGCCATCACCAGGAGCGGTTCTCTGAGAGCCTTGAGTCTAATGGAACAGCAAGAAGTCACTATTTCCCGATGACTGGTTCAAAGATGAAGAGGATTGTCATATAATGTGCCGAATGTCGCCTTATAATGTTCATCGGATTATTAAACATGTAGTAATTTTCTTCGACAGCAGTGCCATAGATAATTGGAAAACCGTGTCTTCCCTGCTTTCTGTCTTCCATCTTGTGCCTCTCGGAAAGACCTATCGGGGCATGCAAGACTGACTTGAGACGCGACATTTCCCTGGGGAAACCGAAAGAATCGGGGCTGCTCTGAATACGTGACTGGCAATTCCTAAGGCAGTAGTCTCTTTATCAGCGTACCAGCTGGGTGGTGCCAACACAGCAAGCTGTGGAGGTGCACTTACAAGGACTTTCAGCTGCCAGCAGGTTTACTGGTGGATTTTGATGAGACAGACAGAGCATGCATTCGTCGGGGTTCTGGGCTCAGGAGAGATTCTGGGACTTTTGCAAGTGCTCGAATCCCCACAACTTGCAGGGTACAGAGGAGAATATATTACACGGAATATTCACATGTGGTCCCTCTTGCGTCCAAAAACCATGCGCATATGACTAATTCAGCAGATTGGATCAACCAGCCAAGAGTTAAAACTTCCGCCCACATTTTAAGGGAAGCAACCGAATCTTGCTCAGCCATCGACTCGGTCTTCTTCATCTTGAGTACAAGGCACTCCAAAGCGAGTCCCAAACCCCCTACACCGTACGTAAAATCGACTCACGAGAAGCTCAGTTCACCGGCAAAGTCAGATCCTTGGGGCTCAGCTGCATCATAATTTCAATGCTTTACTTACTGCCACCTTTCACTCTCACCCATGTAGATTGATGCCCGACATCTTGGACATGCGCGTACGTGTACCCTTCCATGTTATCCGATGAAACCCATTCCATTCCACTCAACAATATTATCTTCTTCGCGCCCGCCCAATGCAATAATATAGTTCGATCTCAGATGGAATAGGAAAAAACCATAGATAGATAAGATGCTCTGATCGAGACTCTCTACATGTAAAACAAAATTAGGTATATGCCGTAAACGATGCTCAAGCGATGGTACTTATGTATCAGTTGAATCTTATGAATCGAAAAAATTTCTATTAAGAGAATTATGCACCTCTTAGTTCACTAGATTTTATCAGCACTCATTACATTTCTTTTAAAATATCATATAATACATATTTGTATCGGAACAGTGCTTTAAATAAGGTTTTGATTCAGAAAAATGTGATGGAATCGCCATGTCATATCCCAACCTGCAATTTTCGATGTGGGTAATAGGAGAATCCATTGAACAGAGAATATTACACTTTTGGAAGTGGGAGGAGGTAAAGAGGAAGCAGACATAAAAGGAAAGTCAGGGAAATTCTTGGTGGCCCGAATCGACAAGTAGATAAAACGTTCGGAGGATTTTAATCTTTAGTGCGGACTTACCATCTCTAACATGTATCGATCAAATTTTATTAGATTTTCGGATATCAGATAATAGTATGCGTAAGAAAATGACCTACTACACGAGTGGCTTAGGTAGGAGGCTCTAGTGGGACTGCCATCTGATATCGTGTTTATTGAATAATCCAATTTCCTCGCTTTTTTTTTTTTTACTCGTGTCAACTCTTTATCCGACTTACCCTTAGTCTCAACCCGACAGAGAGAGTGCGTTGGTATGATACATCACGAACAGGCTCGAGATGCCTTACTTGCGAGCATTGGCTATAAACAATTCTATTCCCTTATCCATCCATAAAGTTCCAATAATTCTCGTTCAAGATCAGATCCGTATTCCTGAATCTGCAAGTTCTCTGCATATTCATTTTCTTTCGACTTTATCTCTGGAATTTGATTGATACGTAAAGGCCAAAGATATACAAACTCAAAATAAATTAATGTGCAAATATATCAGTCAACTCAAATTTGGATTACTGATATCTCAATGCCATTCAACTCGTCAATATTGGCTTAAATAAACTATAAGATTACAATCATAGGAAATGTATGACATATCAGTGTTCCCGCTGCTCTATAAAATCATATGAAATTTTTTTAAAAAAAATGTTAAATCCTCCTCAAATATGAACCTAATAATCTTTGTTACTATCTACTTATTAAATATTAAGCAATCATAATATATATATATATATATATTCTCACTAAATTGTATTTAAATATTGAAAAAAATCGCAATAGGATTCAAGGTTGGTTAAGTATATTTCGGACATAAAAAAAAGAAGTAGAAATTTGCATTAAATTATAAATTCTAAGTTGATCGGATGTGGTTTGCAACATTTCACGGTTTTCTTATTAAGAATTACAAATATGAACACTTGTGCTCGTACGATAAAATGGTGTACACATTTGCCATGTAACCTTAAATACCAATCATCCGTAGCTATTTACAAATTGGACATTTTTCCTCCGCGATTGGACGAGAAGGATAAATAAGCAAGAAACATGCTTTCTCTTCTGTGCGCTGACTTAATAGTAACTGATTCATGCTCGGGCCTCCTCGGCAACTGAAACGGCTACGGACATGGCACTATTCTTCCTTAATTGGACTTTTAATGACTAAGTTTTGTCTGGTTTGCAGAGACCATTTGAACAAATATATCAAACCGGGCTTCCTTCTTACCCAGCTATATGTTCATAATCCCGTGGACCGACTGCGTGTCTTGGCCATACGATGAGCATAGTAAGTGAGTAGTACACTACAAGGAGCAACAATCATGCATCACTATATTTATTAATTGAAATAATTAAGGTAAAACTTTAAGTTCGAGTACATTAGAATAGGTGCAGTTTTCAGCTTTTTTTCTTTCTTTCTTTTTCTTTCTTTTTTTGCTGTGAACCGAGTTACAATCTTAAACTCATGTGACTACTGCGTGGCAAAATTTCTCTCGTACCTCAGCCTTGTCTCGAGTGGCTACCGACTGAGCATCAGTAGTCAAATCGGGCTTCGAATCCACGTCCGACTTCTCTGCGTGGCTTCCGGTCCCGAAAGGATTGCCAAGTGGGGCTTATAGTACTTGGAATGATCGACAGGCGTTTACCCACTGAGCCCTTGGTATCGGACAAAGAAATTCAATCCCGCCGATCGGAACAAATGCAGTGCATTTACCATCTGCTATCTTATATGCGAAATTTAATATATTTTAAGTTGGTAAATTTATTATACATTTATCAATAGCAAATATTTTTAATTTATAATATTGGAACAACAACACCAAAATTGTCTCGTTAAGGAGCAGGACGATGATATTCAGAGAACAGCCTGTCGACGTCCAGAGGAAGCCAATCGTCGGTTGGTTTTTTTTTTTTTTTTTTTAATTTAGAACCGAATCGTTGTAGTGAATGAAGATGAGAATGTTCAATAAAGCACACGAAAAAGAAGAAAAGGGCTCTCGTATGATCACCAATCACAGCACAAAAACGCACAAATTCACCTTCTCTTGATCGATCCACAGCTTCCTCGATTCCATTCCACCTTTCTAAATAAATAAATCTACTTATAAAATTCTTTTAATCATAATTTTTTCATAAGCACCACCCTTTATATATAAATTAACAAATTTTAACCTATTCATATTCAAAATTAGTTAAATTAAGATAAATATCTCTTAAAATATATTTCTTTTACCGATAAAATTTGAATTCGGGATATTTATCAATGAAATGAGGAATCTTATTGGAGGGGACTACTCCAGGTGATTCTATCCGTTCTTGTCGACTTCCTCTTTTGAAAAAGAATTGCCTTCCTTTGCATGTAGCCATTTTATTTCAATTCTTTTTCTCTCTCTATATATATGGGCACAAGATCAGATTTCCTCCATCTGTGCAGTCACAAGCAACCGTGAGCTCTCTAGAGTCAGTTTCCCATCTCTTCGTTTGACGATTATACCTTTCCGATTTGATCATATATTAAAAAAAAACGAAAAGAATATCCCCAACATTAGATTTCCTCATCCTCTTGTGACAAAACTCTTCATCGTTAGCCGGAGCACTTGCCTACCTGTTCCCTCTTCCCATGGCGCCCCCAAATGACCAAGAAGGCAACCTCCTCAGCCGCCTCCTGTCAAAGAAACCCGAGAGCCTCATCGCTCTATCGGGCAGGAAGCTAACCGTGAAGGGCGTTTCGATCCTCTCCGACGTCCCCAGCAACGTCTCCTTCACCCCGTTCTCCAAACTCCCCATTTCCTCCGACGCCCCGGCTTCTGTGATCCAGCAGGTTGAGTCCAGGTCCCATAATGGTGGCTTCCTCGGGTTCAACAAGGAGGAGCCGTCCGACCATCTCACCAACTCCCTGGGGAAATTCACGGGCCGGGAGTTCGTGAGCATCTTCAGGTTCAAGACGTGGTGGTCCACCATGTGGGTGGGGAATTCCGGCTCCGACATCCAAATGGAGACCCAGTGGGTGCTCCTCAATGTGCCCGAGATCGGCATGTATGCACTGATCGTGCCCGTGATCGAGGGTAGCTTCCGGTCAGCACTGCACCCCGGGACCGATGGGCACATCATGGTATGCGCCGAGAGTGGGTCGGGTCAAGCGAAGGCATCCTCTTTCGGGGCAATTGCCTACGTCCATGTGAGCGGGAACCCGTACAACCTGATGAAAGAGGCTTATAGTGCCATAAGGGTTCACCTCAACACCTTCCGGCTCTTGGAGGAGAAGACCGTGCCCTCTCTGGTGGATAAGTTCGGCTGGTGCACTTGGGATGCATTTTACCTGACCGTGGACCCGGTTGGGGTCTGGCACGGGGTCAAGGACTTCACCGATGGTGGGGTGAGCCCAAGATTCCTCATCATCGACGACGGGTGGCAGAGCATCAACTTGGACGGGCAAGACCCGGCTCGGGATGCGAAGAACCTCATCCTCGGAGGAACCCAGATGACTGCGCGGCTCTACCGGTTTGAGGAGTGCGATAAGTTCCGAAAGTACAAGGGCGGGCTGATGACCGGCCCCAATGCTCCCTCGTTCGACCCGAAGAGGCCCAAGATGCTCATCGCCAAGGCTATAGAGGTGGAGCACGCTGAGAAGGAGCTCGACAAGGCGGCCCTTTCGGGGGTGAGCGACCTGTCTTCCTATGAGATGAAGATCACAAAGCTGAAGAAGCAACTTGACGCCATGTTCGGGGAGGATGACGGTGGCAACCAGGAGGGTCCAGTTGGAGGAGGAGGGTGCGCGGGTTGCACGTGCAGGTCGGAGAATTTCGGAATGAGGGCCTTCACGAGGGACTTGAGGGCGAGCTTCAAGGGCCTCGATGATATCTATGTGTGGCACGCACTGTGCGGTGCTTGGGGCGGGGTGAGGCCCGGCTCGACCCACCTTGACTCGAAGGTGATCCCTTGTAAGCTCTCGCCGGGGCTCGATGGGACGATGACCGATCTCGCAGTCGTGAAGATCATCGAGGGAGGGATCGGGCTCGTGAACCCCAGTCAAGCCGATGACTTCTACGACTCCATGCACTCTTACCTCGCCAAAGTCGGCGTCAATGGAGTGAAAGTAGACGTCATTCACGTAAGCAGCATATGCACATAACACTCTCGATATATCTTCTCGGCCCGGTACGGTTTACAGATCGACTGGCTCTAACCCGAATCTCGGTTGCACAGGATCTAGAGTACGTGTGTGAAGAATATGGAGGAAGGGTTGAGCTCGCAAAAGCGTACTACGGGGGGCTGACGAAATCCCTCACGAAGAACTTCAAGGGGACGGGACTTATCTCTAGCATGCAACAGTGCAATGACTTTTTCCTCCTCGGGACCAGACAGATCTCCATCGGGAGAGTCGGTTCGTGTCTCTTCCAAAAGTACTCCTACGTACATCATCAATGGATGCCTTTTGTTTTATAATGAGTTAATCGAGTTCATATTCATCAATTACATTCTATAAATCATGAATATGTTTGCTTTTTTCTTTTAACTTTCATAAATAATATCAAAATATATGATTTTGTGGTCCAACATCTTACTCATTTCTTAGAACTACGATTTGTTGTGAAAACCTCTATTACATGTAGGGTCTCAATAAATGAAATGCCCTTTTGTTGGTTTGACAGAATCAACAAGAATTCAAGTAATTGTTCTTGTTTAACTTTTAAAATCAAAGAAATTAAATTGTAGTTATTCGTTGTTGATCAAATTTGCAGACAGTTGAAATAATGAATACGGAAGATAAAAATTTCTGCAAATTCATTAAGATATCACAAAAATGCACTCTAAGGTAATATTAGAATAACATTTGCTTTCGACACTAATTTCCAATTGCCATAAAAAAGCATTACTAGGTTAATTAAGATGCATTCCTTTTATTTTGTTAGGGATATATATATATATATTCAAATATTTTTAATATTGTGCAAATTAATGAGACATATATTGTATATTATTTTTAACTCCTAGCATATACGTGATCAATATATGTATATATATAGTAAGACAAACTAAAGATTTTTATTATATAGATTATAAAAATGTTAAAGGTAAAAAAATTATATGGAACTGATCATTGTTTCCTTATCCGTTCGTTGTCTTTGTGTTTAGGGGATGATTTCTGGTTCCAGGACCCGAACGGTGACCCGATGGGAGTCTTCTGGCTGCAGGGTGTCCACATGATCCACTGCGCTTACAACAGTATGTGGATGGGGCAGATTATCCAGCCCGACTGGGACATGTTCCAGTCGGACCACCTCTGTGCCAAGTTCCATGCCGGGTCCCGGGCCATCTGCGGCGGCCCTGTCTATGTTAGTGACTCGGTGGGCGGCCATGACTTTGAGCTGATCAAGAAGCTCGTGTTCCCCGACGGCACGATCCCGAGGTGCCAGCACTTCGCCCTTCCCACCCGGGACTGCCTCTTCAAGAACCCCCTCTTCGACGCGAAGACTATCTTGAAGATTTGGAACGTCAACAAGGTAATTGTTGGTGATGTTAAATGTTGAATTCTCTCTAGCAACAATCTGGGATGACTCATTAGTTGGATCTAATCTTATTGTTCCATCAAAAACATTTTAAATTCCCATTTTCCTCGATTCCTTTTTCAAGTGATTGAAATTGAAAATAAAAAATAATTGAGGAGGTTGGATGCCCCATCTCAAGTACGAATCTCTCAGAATTTTATTCTTTAATAAAATAATCCAATTCAAATAATAAGGGATAGTGAAAACTGAAAAAGGATAAAATACCACTAATAATGATTGTCTAGTTTGGAGGCGTCATCGGGGCATTTAACTGCCAAGGAGCCGGGTGGGACCCGGAGGAGCACAGGATCCGAGGCCACTCTGAATGCTACAAGCCCATGCCTGGCTCGGTACATGTCACAGACATCGAGTGGGACCAGACACCGAAGTCCGCCCCAATGGGCTCGGCAGCGGAGTACGCCGTCTACCTGAGCCAAGCAGAGCGGCTCTTCCTCACCAACGTCCAATCTGACCGGACCCAGATCACGATCCAGCCTTCATCGTTCGAGATCTTCACCTTCGTCCCCGTCACGACTGTCGGCCCTGCCACGGCCAAGTTCTCCCCTATCGGGCTCACCAACATGTTCAACAGTGGAGGGACCATCCAGGATCTGGAATACGGCGACACCTGCGTCACGATGAGGGTGAAGGGCGGTGGCAAGCTGTTGGCTTACGCGAGTGAGCCTCCCAGGAGCTGCTCAGTGAACGGTGCTGATGCGATATTCACCTGGTCGTCCGACCGGAAACTCACCGTCGACCTCCCGTGGGTGGAAGATGTAGGAGGGGTGTCTGACGTGGCTTTCCACTTTTAACTGAGATACGTATCTGTCTGTACCAATAATAATGACTAGTCAAATTTAAATTTGACGACGTGGAGGAAAATATTATAATCCATGTAACGGGTCACGGTGTGGAACCTTTAATACCGTGATACGATTATCACTTTCAGGTTTGCAAGTTAATAATGGTTAAAAATACTTATGTTATTATCATAAGCACAAATCCATTAGACGTGACTAATTGATTAGATTCAAAGGGGGGTATTATAGCCATTTCTTGATCATAGAGGGTGAAGTTCCAATTAGTCGCCTTTCCATCTCTCCCTCTCTTCTGCACCCTACCCACAAAACCGCCTCCAACCAGGTTTGATTCTTCGTCTACCTTGTAGCTAAACAATCTGCTGCTGGAGTTACGTACAATCCCGACAACATCCTCTGTACTTTCAACATATTACACTTTGCCACATCGTCTATCCGATTTCACGCTTGGTGATGATCATCATCACTTGGCTCTCGAACATCCATCCAATAGTAAAGTCGGATCGCCGTCGTCAATTCTGACTTTCTTGCATGTGTCTTCAGTATTGTCTGCGGTGGGTATCATCATGTGGTATATTTACTCGGTAATATCATCTAATAAGAACAAAACGGATAATATTATTATTTCTTATTAAATATAAAAAAAACCCTACAAATACTAAAAACCTTTTAAAAAAAATTATCAAGTACCCAACAAAAAAGAGAAGAAATTAAGACCGATTTCAGCTCCACATGCATCAAACCTAGTACTACTCCGCTGACATCGTTGGTCAGTGTCATTACGTAAATACACCCACACCACAGGCAAAACTGCGTTAAAACTTTTTGTTCTTGCGTCTTTTATTACCTTTCTCCTATTGCTTCCCGCAAGTTGATAATGAGTAGTAAGGTCTCCTGAATCGAAGGGAGAAAGGACCTCCACCGCTATTATTTACCGGCCCATATCAGATGGGCCTGGTCCAGCCCAATTCGTCCAACTGGTGGGCCGGGCCTTCAGTGAGCATGTGTGGGATAAAAGAGGACACGTGGGAAATGGAAATGGCAGGGATCTGGACTCAGCATCTCTGGAACTGACAGCGAAGCCAATGAGAAAATGAATCTTCTTGCTCTAATGTTTGCTCGATTCCAAGGGGAAGGCAACACAGCCTTACTTTCGTGTTATATTGAATATTACAATATTATATTTTCATCTACTTTTCCCATACATTAAAATTCTTTATAAAACAATCTTATATTGCAGTCCGCTCTTCTCCTCGTCCCCTTGGATGGAGGGATTGATTATACGTGTCGGTTCTATGTGGGCCTCTAGAAGTAGGGTGTTCGTGGTTTCAATTTCGCTCTGAACACAATTGTTTACCCAGCAAAATCAAGTTTCAGGTTCAATTTCAGTTTGTGATGTGATATCAACTTCCAACAATGTCTAGTTTACCTCAAAATAATCAAATATAAAAACTAAATCTTCCAAGTTGATTATATACATTTTGTTTTTATAAAAACGAATATAATTTAATTAACAAAATATAGTTGGTTCAGTCTCAAATTAAAGAACCGGACTGTCGAAAACCAATCATTTTAGTTTAAAAAGTCAATTTTCATGGTTGCTTATTTTATTTTCTTAATAATAAATTAGAAAATAGTTTGGGTTGAGTTAACTATACATCAAGTTTGAACAGTTTCGATTACTTACAATTCAATGTTTAGGTAATTTTTTTGGAACTCTCCTATCCGGCAGAGGAATTTCTCCATCTCTCTTTACGTCTAACATGGGAAAGTTGTCCGTCTGTATTAATTCGATATTGGATCCTTGAAAGAGTGCACGTGAAGCTGTATCAGAGATGATTCATCGCTACATATTATTCGGGTTCTTGTTCTTGTCCCCCTAGACAACTCGATTAGGGCTAAGTCGTGACAACTCGCGAGGATTGATGGTGATGCCTAATAATTAACATTTACTAGCGTTTGATCAAGAGAGACCACTCAGACTGGCGGATAGAGCAATGCCCCCCATGTGATGAGACAGAGTCCATTGAAGGACGCTTCACTACTACTGATCCAGCCCTTTTCAGGGCCCCACAGTTTTCTTGAACATGTAACTTAATTTTGAAATTCAATTACTCCCCTTTAATTCTATATTTGAGTTAAATCCATTTATTGAAGATCAAAACTTTCCGTATCGTGAAGGAAGAGATGTTCAACCATCTTGGCCAATCCAAGGCTAGTTGTAGATTTTTTGTTATGTATAAGGTTTAAACTCGATACCCAATCAAAGAGACTCATTCGACCATCTCGGTCAACTTGTGCTTATCAATTATTTTCTCTATCTATAATACTCAATTTATGAAGAAGAGGCATCTAGGACCATTTTTAACGGACCATGCCTAGTCATGAATGTTGTTTTACATGCACAATTCAAATTTGAGATCATACCAATAAAAACAACAACAAAAAGACATATAAATACCTCACCTCAACGGCTAATGCGAGGTGTGAGCCAGCAATACTTTGTCAGAGACATATTAGGAAAATCCCATGCACGGTTAGAAAGCAACATGAATTACAGGGATATGTGAAGTGAGCATGCTCCACTTCACCGTTTCAGCAACCAATTAAGATGTTTTGATGAATCCAAACAATATATCACAAAACATATAAAAGGACATATAAATTTGACTTTGTTTTAGCACTTCCTAAACTCCCAGGCAAATTTGAGGGTTTCATGTTCTTTTTTTTTTTTTACACTCAGAAAAGGGAAAATATAGTATTAAAAGGTTTTAGATTCACCTTCTTTCAAACTTAGAATAGTAAAAATATAGCTGTGTGATTAAAAATAGAGAAAACGGGATTATGAGAATTAATAAGTAATTGGCATTCTTAATCTAAATTTAAGGTATTTTAATATATTAAAAATTAAGTATAATGATATTATTTTTAACATAAAGTTCATAAGATACCATAAGATTTGTATGAATATATTCAAGTTAATGGTATAAATATTTTTTAAGAATATTATAAATACCCATTTCTTCATTTTTGACTCAATCTGGTTCTCACATTTTTAACGGCAACATAAAATCTATGCCATAGAACGCAGAATAGGTATAGCTGAGGGGAGAGAGCCTGAAATGGCCACGTGTACAGGTCACCATGCACATGAACAGTTGGACCCACTCATCAAAAAAGGGAGAAAGTAAAGAAGCTAGAAGAAGGACATTTGGACCCAACTCTCATCTGTCGTCGATGCAATTCCAATTGCCTTTATTTGCCACGTGTGCAGACCCACCTGCCCCATATGTTCTTAAGGTACATGGCACAAAGAAAACAATTGATATATTGGTATAAATCTTATAATATTAAAAATTTTGGTTGATTTATGAAGGGATCAAAATCTTCTAACAAAAAATTGATGAAGAAACAAAATGAAAACTCTCATCAACAAGGAAATGCTTTGTTTTTCTTTTTTATTTAATGGGTGAGAAAAATGACAATAAGCTATATATATATATATACATACAGACATGTAGAGAGAGTGGAAGAAGCGTGAGAGGGCAAATTTGAATGATTTAAAACCCTAATGAGGGTCCCAATTAGAGATGGATTAGAGGGGAAGAGACCCTTCGATGCACATGCAGAACGTGGGAAGCATTTCAAGGTTTGGAGGCCATGCCCCATACTCACTTACTACACCAGCTTGTCACCTTAATGTCCATCTATGATCACAGCGGGTGCCCGAGGCAAGATAAGAAGTTTATTTGGTATTTACTGCAAGATACTTAAAACGTTCAATGAGTCTGATAAACTAAATTCAAGTTTAGATACTCTATCGAGTTAAAGACAGTAGATTTTCTTCCTTCATTCTGGACAGAGACATGTTTGATTTACTGCAATTTGCCTTTCCCACATTGTTACACTGTAATGGTTGCTTTTCATTTAAGAATTTCAGCTCGGACATGAATTCGAATACAACATATAAGTAATTGAGCGCATCTTCGTCTTAGTCAACATATTTAATATCGGGACATATGACATATGTGAGACTGCTTCCATTGGTGAGTGCTATTGGATGGGCAATGTTCGTATAATATTTGAATCGACCAAGGGAGATAGAGAAATGACCATAGAAGAAATAAGCATATTAGACAATATTGATCGGAAGCTATCGGCAGTAAAAATATTGTGGATTTATCAAAAATATTCATGGCGTGATATTGTTTTGCATCAAATGAAATAATGTTGCATAGTCAACGAAAAATTCTCGGAAATGTGTAGGTGCCACAAATCTGACCATGAGCCGAGTTACTCGATGACGACCGTGAGTTTCACACTTAGAATTTGGCGGGATATTAGTTCACACGGCCGCCTGATTCCCTGTACAAAGTTCACACCGGACCAGTGAGAGATTTAGCACATCCCTCACTCTCATTATTGAAATGTATCGCATGAAAATCTTGTTGAAGCTATGGCACATCTGGGTCCCTAGATTGATGGCTATGTCATCTCCACCGAGCCCCAATCTCGCTCCTCAATTATTCTGATCATGTAGTGAAGTGTCATAGTATGTTTGCTTCAGAAAGAACCATACATAGCATACTTATAAATTCTGGTGAAACATTACAGGTGGTGTTTTGGCATATACATATATAAAGAGACGACTCTAGCAGAAAAGCAAGCAATCATGCACCGCAAGCCCCGCAGAGCGACCATTGATCACAACGGTGAGTGTGAATTCTCGAATATACAAGCATGCTAACAAATATATGTACATATACATATACATCGAGCAGAGTAATTAAAATATTTTATAAATTTATTAGAAAGATATTACTCAACATTTTAACAAATTTTTAATAATAAATAATAATATGTTAACATTTAAATATTATGCAGTAGAGGTGACTAGATTGCCATGACTATGACATTCTTTTTATTGATATGACTGGTTTCAGTAAAAAAATTAGTAGATCTGATCAATAGAATGTTTCATTTACACCACAAAATTGATCTCCATTCTCTTGTAACAGAAGAAAGCAGCATGCGCGCAATTATTGTGTCTGTCGAGTACGTAGACGATGAGAAAGCTAACTAGCTATATGTACTAGCTAGGCTAGCTAGCTACCAAGGAGCATCTGCCTGTGTAGGGGGATGGATAGAAGATAAGGAACAAAAGGCCACTCTTGTTGGCTTCTCATGGAAGAAGAGGACACAGACTCATCGATAATTTCCTTCGTCGAGACATCGCCACGGTCGCATCCTTCTCACCATACACTCCCTCATCCTGTGGCCTTCATAAATCATTTTGCTCCCAACAAATTATTCGTGGCACTACTGGTCCGCATAATTCACAACCGATACTATGAAAAAAAAGAGAGTATTTTATTAATATAAAATTTTAAGTTGAACATGAATGTAATTTCTTTCAAACTTACTTAAAGGTTTATGGGGGTATCATATCAAGTATGATACGGAATTACATACTTCGCTAGGTCTAATAGTGAATTTCGATACTACTGGGGCCGAAAGTGGAAGAAAAAGCTAGTCTTATGAAATTATATCTTCCCCTTCTTCCAACTATTTTCTTGTAAATTCAAGACAGAGTAATTATATACAGCTTATAAATTAATAAGGCAAGTCTTCACTGTATAAAAGGAGTGTTCAGTCGCCTATTTATAAATTAATGAGGAAGGTCTTCGAGGGCACGCGAGGTGTGAGCAGAGGCACAGAGGATAGGATCATCCCGTGTCTAAGGCGTAAAGATGGGTATCGAATATCTCGAATATAATCCATCTTGAAACAAGTACAGAGAAAGCAATTGGATCACAGGATGTTTGGGGCTTCAAGACCTATCTCAACCTAAAACTTTCGAGTCTCTGGATGTCCACGTATAAAGCTCATCATATGGGAAATTTAAGACTAGAGTGCATGAAACGAGTGGTCCATACGCAATTCTCTATTAAGGGTTCAATTGCATGTGCTAAACACTTCTTTATTAAAAAAAATTCCATTCTTATTATTCTAGATTTGTAAATCTTCTTTCTATTTCAACGGTTAAGTTTAAAAATGCCAAAAGCTGTCCTGGAATTCGATAAACATTGCTACTAAAATAATTAAGGAATTGTTTCCCACATGTCTCTTGCATCGAAAGACACAAAAACTTGCGTTTCAAATCGTTTCGATTTCGAATCAAAGCATATGAGTGTAACGAGTGTCCGAATATATATATATCAAGGCATTTGAGATGCTGCAGATAAATTAAGAGAGGATTCTGTCAACTCGATGAACCCTAAACAACGTCAACGTTGTATGTATGTATACCCAATTTAAATAAAAATGTATAAGAGATGCAATGCACCTTTGTTTATGTAAAGCTAATAGTAAAGTACGTGCTTCTAATCTAATACGTGTCGGGACATGATTTTCGTGTATCCTATATTCAACAAGGTCTAATTAATGCGGTTTTAAACTGAGGCAAATGTATATTAGATCGGTTTATTAATAAATTAATAAATCTCTCTCAATTATAAATTTCTATTTTTCACAAGATTTGAGTACGAAATTTTATTAAAAAGGAATATGCATGTGACGAACAATCTTGAATGTTCTAGTGTGATCACGACATCATCTTTTTTTAAGAAAAATAATCTGGTTTATGAATGTATTAGAAGAAACGTACCTTATCTAAACTCTCTTCTAATATATAAGATAAATAATAATCTTAGTCCTTTATCGGGCATTAAACTAATCAAGTGGATTCCCCAATGGAAGCATGAGAAGGGTTAATAAAGCACTTGTGAGCCCCCGTACGTATAACTATTGCAGATATTAAATTGGTTAGCTAGCCATATAAATTGGTTAAAAAAGTTGAATCACTACAGTGGAATGAATTACTGTGGATATGAGATTCAGACAATCTCATTTAAATTTTATCAATTGGAACTCTCTAAATTTCTTTACTTTTTATTATGTTTTAAACTCATAAATTCTGTCTAAACTTATGAATTATTTCATATAATAAAAAAAATTAAGTTGTTTCTTATCATATGCATTGAATTTGGATTTTTATGGGGGCTGGATGAGGAATAATCCAGGGTGTGTTTTAGGAGGAAGGAGAGGGATAAAGGAACTAAAGGAAGAATCATGTGGAAACATGTGCAATTGTTCATTGAGTTGGAGAACATGCTCTCAGCAAGGTATGCTAAAAGAGAGAGATCTTTTCAAGTATACACACATGGCCTCTTCTTATTGATTCATCCATCCAATCAACTTGTAGCGATACCCGTCTAATTTACTTATTGGTAGTTCTTGATTTGTCCACCCCCATAATTTGCTTGTTTCCCTTCAGTTTCTTCTTTGCTTTTAAAGCTGAATCTCGAGCAGACACCTTAAGTAGGACATCAACAATGCCCATTTTGACAAAAAGAGAGGAGAATCCATGGCGACATAACTTTGTAAAATAGTTCAAAGTTCTCTCTTGAATAGTTTTATAAATGATACTCAAGATTCCGTCATACTGGAACCGATGAAATTATTATAATTAGGCTACAATTTCAATGTATTATAAAAATATGATTTTGTATGATAATATTATTTTCAATTTAATATTAAGAAACTGTGGACTAAACTCTCACTGGTGTGGCTTTTTGGGTTCTCCTCCATCAGTTTAATCCATGGATGGTATGACCATTGTCCTCCTTTCCTTTCAATAAACTTGTGTTGCCCTCAACGTGGCCACCATATAAAAGTCTCCCAATTTATCATATATAAAAAGGTCCCCTCAACTCTCCATTTCCATGTCCTCAAACGCATTCTTCTCTCCTCGTTAGCCCAGGTTTCTTCAACTGAGAGAAACTCAGGGAAGCCAGTTCTTTGGCCGTCATCGAAGAGAAATCAGAATGGGAGCTTCTGCACAGTCCTTCGTTATTCACGCCCTTGAGAGTACTACTGGGTCTCCACGGAGGATTAGGAGGAGGTTGCCGTCATCATTGTCATCAACGAGCAGGACGAGGCTGAGCAGGAGGATCCGCTTCAAGAGAGGCGTCCACAGATCAGGGTCGAGGATCGAGCGGAGAGTCCGTAAGCTCAAGAGGCTGATCCCTAGCAGCCACCAGTCAACGGGGTTAGAAGGGCTTTTCCGGGACACGGCTGATTACATTCTGTCTCTCCAGTCGAGAGTGAGAATCATGCGGATGATGGTCAGTATGTTAGGAGGTTCTAATTAATGAAATTGTTCATTGATGGTTATTTATCATCATTCTTTGTAAAGGTCGATTTTTATTTATGTTCTTCTTTTTACTAATTTTATTTTTCCCTCTATTTGGATTTCTAAGCTATTAAGCTAATCGTTATGAAGGTCAGAAGTTACAGTATTTTGTTGACCTGGCTAGGTCTAATTCTATATGGTTTTTAAGGGCAGAACTTGATTGGTGATATTCCGGGCTGATTTTGTTTTCTGTCGATGGTAATTTCCTTTTGCCAGTATTCTTCGGCTCAACCATTCATTTCTAACCGCAAGAGAGATTTTCTAACTATATATGCCGACTCCAAATGTTATTTAATGTTCTTGTGGTTAGAGTTTCTCTGTCGGAAAATTTAGCAATATGTATATCTATCTATGTAGGAAAATGCTATGTGTACAAAATCTACATAAAAAAAGAAGAAGAAGAAGAAGAAGGAGGTAGAACGAGCAAGAAAGCAAGCTATGGCTAGATTGGAACGGGCAAGAGAGCAAGTGGAGGCTCGAAGGCCGAGCAGTACACTTGCAGTTTCCTCGCTTGCTTTTGCATAGGCTACATACGGTGCGATGCAATACGGGTTTAAGTATATACATCGAACTCTATTAACTAGAGAGCTAAAGTCCATGGAATCCACCTAGAGAATGTGAGAAAACTTGATCCCACATTGGAGAGGAGGAGGAAATATGGATGGTTTACATGTGAAAGTGTTGTTCTCAAACGCTACACGAGGTGCAGCCAGTTATATGGACAATTGAACTCTTGCTTGCACGCACGGTAACACCTTAGAAGCTGGGACCTGATTTACGGCCAGTTGCTCGGCCAATACCACCACCCTTAGGGGCGGCCATTTCTGCATCCTCCACTTTCATTATTCCGTTTTCCAGTTATATAATTTTGTGTCACAAAATTTTTACTTCTGTATTACCATCCGAGATTAATTGATCATCAAACCTGCAGATACTTTCTAGTTTTAATCTTAAATCCAATTTAGGTTCGATTTTACCACTAAATATCTATATTAAGCTGTAGATTCTATTCTTTCTTTATTTTGTAAATATATATATATTTGACTTGAATTTTACCCTTTAAGGATTAAATCAACTCAAATGCATTCGTTATACATATTTATCAATTTTTCATAAAAATTCTAAATATCATATGATTAATTTATTGCTGAAAATCCCAAATTGAAAGTAGACAACTTAAGGGACAAAACAAAAGGGGAGAGAGAGAGAGAGAGAGAGAGAGTAGAATCGACTGCATAACATAGTTATATTTATAAATATATTAAGTTTGTTCATTGAAAAAAAGAAAAGAAATGAACAAATTAAAAAATATGTAGGCTTTCACGAAATCTCCATATTTCAAAGCTCTGATCTAATGGGCCGGAAAGTGAAATAATATATTGGGCTTTCTTCCATCAAACTTAATGGCAATGGCCACCACCTTGACGTTGATGAGCCCATCCATGGAGGGACATGAGACAACCGTGATTCCACTCGATAACTGGATATGTGAAAAGTCGGTGAACCTAATATAACTTCTCTTCTTAGATGAGTAGGTCCATTGTGAGTTGCACCCTGGAACAGTTTCCATTATTAATAATATTCGAACTTGATATTTTAGACATGGAGACTAACACAAAAACTTATGAAATGTATTTAAAGCATAATAGACTCTTGGATGAGTCCTAGACTAAGTTCGACCCTCAAATCTAGTTAGCTGATATTAGAGAGATATATATATATAAAAGGAAACATAATATTTGAAAAAAAGATTATATTGCTCAAATAAATTAATTAATATTTATAAAAAAATTTATTATTTATTTGATATTATTTTAATAATTTTAATTATTCTATTTTCTAAATTAACTAGTTCTCTTAGCATATAAATAAGTTGATAGTTAACGTAATTATTCGAGTTACTTATGTAGTTTTAACTTATGGCCTACCACAATTGCCTTTTCTTCTCTCTCCTTCTTATATTTTATTTTAAATTCATGTGGAGTATCAAAGCAGGTCGATCCTCACGAGTCTGCTGCTTCCATCGAATGAAGTCGGCATATTCAGGAGACATGCATAGTGATCTTCCTATGCATAGATCTACCTCCTGGACTCCATGTTTATCTTAAGTAGAGTATTGGAGATGTTATTATATACATTGGAAAATATAATATTTTGAAATGATAAAATATGTTAATTGGTATTTTAAGGATGATTTTTTTTTGTCTAATTTATTTGGTATTATTTTGATATTTTCAATTATTATTATATTTTCTAAATTGATTAGTCCTTTCAACTCATCTAAATTGCTCAATTAAATAAAGTCCATAGTTTTGACCTATCTGCTATCACATTACGCTCTTCTTATTATATTTGATTTTAAATTCCTTCGCCCGCTTTCGAGATTTGATCGAATTTTCAACCCAATTGAGCCAAAGCGTGAGCGGAATCCATTTTTTTGACAATTAATTAATGATCAACTTGCTCGATCGACCTCGACACAAAACTGTCCTTCAAATGCAGAGATGAATCATCCCCCCGTCGATGGAAAAGCGTTTCTGTAGCTTGTCGTCTTTCTGTTTTGACTATCAATGCATGGCATCGTCCTCCCCCGACAACTACCTTCTTTTCTCGTAAAATACAAAAATATATATATTAAAAAAGAAAAAAAGAGATGCTACTACACTTGGGATTACTTGAGCCAAATGTCTTGACTTTCCGGTTCTATATGCCCATTTTTTGAACTTTGCACTAATTGTTCGTTTTCTCTTTTTTTAATTTTTTTTTTTCTAGGATAGTGAAATTTTAAATAAGGTTAGGAAAGAAAGACTATAAATAAGACTTCACGCTCGAAGTCACGATTAATACGAATCGAGTTTGAGATATATGTACAAAACCTTATAGGAAACTCATGAATAAGAAATATGATGGGTGGAAGTTGAGATTGAATATACATGTGAAGTTTTATTAGTAAAAATTGAATTCAAAATCCCAAATACCCTTCGAATAAAAATCATTTATCTAGTCCATCATGTAGATTTTTCTCTAGTTACCATGGGTTTGCGCGTGGGATACAATTGACTATTTACAAATGGAAAGAAGGGATTTAAAATAATGAATAATAGTCTATTTTAATCAAAAGTTACTCCGCAGTCAAATCGGGCATCAGGTTAAATATCCATCATATGTAGAGCCACTTGGGCAAGATCTGACTATACATTTGGTTAAATATATACATACATATATATATATATATAGTTCTAGAAGGGGATGTGAATCTTAATTAATTTAATCAATTTTTTGAAGAGGGTCTGGACTGTGAACAGGGAATAAGTGCAGGTTGGCGAATCAAATTGGAGGGCTGGACAGGGTTAGGTGAGATGGGAGCGGCATCTGTCTCCAAATATTTGAGAAGAACGTGACCACAGCTCAAGTAGCTCCTGCACACATACAAATGACAATGGCTTGCATTATATATACATATATTATATTCGCTTTGGAATCTGCAAAGTCGATGACATAATTAGACTTGTCGGGTATTTTTAAACTGTATTTCTTTTTCCTAAATAATATATCATATTTTAAATATTGTAGTATAGGAAGAAAAAAAAAGTAATAATTCTCGAAAGAGATTAGTGATATCAGTATCATATATATATATATATATATAAAATAGGAATTTTAATTTATACTATTTTTTGGCCTAACTTGAAAAATTTTTAAAGTATCTCTATCAATCTTAAAACTTTACTTAAACTCACTTAAATTCTTGTTATAATAAATCGTTAAATCACTCTAATATCAACAAAATATTGATGCGATAGTAATGCATTAGATGTAATAATATTATTTTAATATAAAAATTTTAATATATTGCTAAAATAATAATATTTTCATGAGATCATCGTGTACACATTATCCTAATTTAATAATCTATTATAACAAATATTTAAATAAATTATAAGGGTGAAATTTTGGAATTATGAAAGATTTTTTAAATTTTTTAAAATTTTAATTCAAAAAATGGCATAGTTGTGGGCTCCTTGTGTACTTTCCCACGTGCATAATATAGAAGAACAACTCTATAAAAAAAGGGCAAATTTCATAAATAATTTACAAATCTAACATCTTCCTCGATAATGAATTTTTCTATCATATTATACAGCTTAAAATTATTCAAATAAGCAACTTCATGATATATTTACCTAAAAAAAAAAAAGTTAACTAGTCATATAGAAGATACCGTGGCTCTATGAGCACACTAAAGGGTGGGGTAGCCAAGGAACCATAGTCAAAATTGGGCTCGTAGACCGATGAGTATGAAACATTTTTTTAAAATTTTTTATTTTTAAGAATGCTAATTTTAACTAATGGCGGTGACTTATTCACGACATGACACGGCACTTTCCATCAGACAAATTATCATTTTGTGCATTTGTGTCTCTTCTTGAGCAACTAACGTATCCAAGAAGCAAGCATCAGTCAAGCAGCGACTATATAAAATTATTGTTAAAACTACCAATCTATTCTTCAGTGGCCCCATCTAGCTAGCCAGCCAGCCAGCCAGCCCGCCAGCCAGCTGGAATGGTACCCGGCAAGTGTCTCCAGTGGCGCGCACCAATGTAGGACGTGGTCCAGAAATTGTGATGTCACACGAATCTTGAATAACTGTAGTAGTGACAGCAATAGCAATTGTTGCTATTATTTTAACAACCATTCTACTTGTACGACGGATGAATCGATTATTGAAATGTGTATGATTATCGTGCACTGAGATATTGAGATAAATATGAGAAAATTAATTATCAAAATAAAAAATGGAACAGGGATAATAATACTAGGGTAGTTTTCAATAATCAACTCAAAAAGATATAACTACTGAGTTATTTAAATAATGTTATAGAGGGAATGTAAACATGTGACTTCCGTGGACTTATGATATCCTCTTTTGCAGCAAACAAAATTAAACGAAAAATGGAAAGTGTCAGACAACATAGATCGAAACCCGGTGGCTAGAGAGCCATAGCGTGGCGATGCAATTAGGCTAAGGGTGAGGGGACGACTAAATTTAATACTATATCAAATGAATGGTTAAGATAGTAATGTTTAGATTATTTATATTTTATATATATTTTTATTTATCCGATATATGATTAGCCCTTTTGATAGGTACCAGGCACGGACTCGTATTTTTAGTATTCATCTTAGAAGTTCGTTTAGTATCATTTTCTATAGTTAAACATAGGGCTTGTAAATTAATGGTGGTTAGGGCACCATATGCGCCACATGCACAATCCATCAAAAGGGAGAGACAGCCCCTGATTGTTGGTGATTGTGGGCATCTAACATTCCGAATCCACAGATGGACAGACTGAAAATTTTTCGTGTATATATCCAAAATGATTGACCGAATGTGCATCTCTACGATGTAATTGCATCTAGTATGATCTGGACATGTAGGACACTCCTGCTCCCATTCCTTGTAGCCTAAAAGAGACTATAATGGTACAATGGTCGAAAGGTTACTTTGATACAATCCGATGAGTTTAATATCTAAGTTTAGAATCTATTAAACATGTCTGTCTAAAAAATATTTGTGGCTCTTAGACCATACTAAGCCTTCTGTAATAGTACGCTAATGCGGCCAATACTCAGCGTTATTATTTAGTTAGCAGATACATCCATAATTGAATACGAAATCTTGAACATTGTGCAGTGGCAATGGTTAAATTGTCACTATTGCTTTGAATACACAATTAAATACATGTAATTATATCATGTAAAAATCGACAATTCTACACTAATATGAACTTTTTCATGCTTTGTTTAGGTAAGAGCCCAACCGATGTTTGATTGACCTATAAAACCCGAAATTCGAACGTGCTTAATCAGTTGAGATATAATTTATCTGTATGGACCACATGATGTTGACTCATTTGAACTAACATTAATACTAATTTAACTGTTATTTTTTGGATATTGGATGCGTCATTAATTTATTTGATTTTATTAGGTAGGCTGATTGCACAAATAAATGTTAGTTTAGTAAATTAATGTTCTTTCTTCTATTTTCATATACGTCCAGGTTGATGGCGATTTAACATAATATAATGGTTACAGATCTATATGATAGCATGTCAACATCAAAACGTAATATAAGGGATTATTAAGTACGCTGAAATTTTAACATAATTGATTAGAAAAATAATTTAGGCGCGACTAAATTAACTAAACATAATCCTTTGCACAAACTTGAAAAGACTAATTTAAGTGCACAAAATTATTGATTTTCTAAATTGAAATAAATTGGAGTGCAGTGAATGAAAGATATAATTAGCTATGACTTGTTAATAATAATTATAATTCTAAGAGTTATTTTAGGACATCAACATTATTTATTTATTTATATTAATTAAGTTCATATTCATCAAGATATTTTAAGAATTAAAAAAGTGAGACTATCTCTCTCTCATTTTTACTTAAACAGTATAGATATAGATATAGACAATAATAGTAATAATTTTCAATAAATCGAAAGAAAATTGTATAATAAATAAATAAAAATATTTTGGCGGGGGGAAGATTCGAGTGGATCAGTTCACATGCATGCGCACGGGCAGAATCGATCGGCCTGTCATCACGCCGTAATCATCTCACGTGTCCCTGATCACCGTTCACACCTAAGATGGTTCACCGGTCCGACTACGCAACGTGCATTTAAAAAAAAAATACATATAAAAAACATACACACCCAACTTCGGAGAAATTCTTAGGTGAACTCAGTACACCACGTCATCCATGAACTAAGCCACTAGAAGAGTGACACCTGAAAATAATAATAATAATAATAACTGACACAGCATTTTAGAAAAGGTCCAGCTCTCTCTTGTATTTTCGTGTTAACCCCCGACCCTCTCTTACGTCTTCGTTCTTCTCTCTATCCTGCCCCCGAGTCCAGACCACGCGCACCGTTCACCCAACCTTCGCTGATTTTGGAGCTTCCGACGACCGGTGGGTCTTGGAAGCCCAAGCTCCTCGACATAGTCCGCCTGTTCCGACCTCCGTGAACTTCCTTCCCCTCTTCAATCTCCGATTTCGGTGGTTTATCTCTCCCTCCGACTTCTGCTCCCTGTCCCTCTCTCTCTCTCTCTCCAACCTCTCCGATCTCTCGTTCTCCCCTTCTGACCAATAAGATTTCTTCATCTTCCCCGCCCGACTACTTCGATTCTCCGTCTTCTCCTCTCTCTTGGAAAGAAGAAAGATTGGAGAAAGCAGAAAGTGATTGAAGAGAGAGAGAGAGAAATGCGACCTGTGATTTGCTGGAGAAGATGGCTGGCGATGGAAGAGAGAGAGAGGCTGTGGAGAGGGTGGGGCAAAGTTTCAATGTTGAATAAATGTGGGGTTTTATTGAAAATAGTTGGTGGGACCAGTCTTACACATGTCCATCACTCAGTGGCTCAGTGCATTGATGACCTGGTTCATTGACTCACCTAAAGAGTCTCTCCCCAACTTCGTTAATTGCTCCACACGGATTTTTATTCTCAACCAAGGCATCGGAAAATAAACCGGTTCTACTGTGACAGTGTCCGTACGAATTTTGACCTTGGAATCGCCGGTCAATTCTCTGCTCTGCCAAACCTCACTCCTCTTTGTCTTCCCTATGAGCTCCTCTCTCTCTCTCTCTCTCTCTCTCTCTGCCACTGCGTTCACAGTCTCTCCGTTCACCTCAAAACTTTATCTCTCTCTAAAAACAGATCAGAACCTACCCAATCCTACACTTCAACCCACTTACCTTTCTCCATCTTCATCTTCCTCTTCCTCAGCTTGACTCCGATGAGAATCACTTGCACTCCCTTATTCTGAGAGAAATAATTTCTTCAGTGTCTTGATTTGCGTGGAGAGTCTTGTTAAGCCGCCGCCGCCTCCACCACCACCGGCAGCAATGGCTTCAACTGATAGTCACATCTTCCCATCTTCACAGTATGGGTTTATGGAGCTTCTGGGTCTGCAGGACCTGAGCTCTTATTTTTATTGTGACAACAGCTCCCTGCTTCTTGATGACACGCTCCTTGATCAGCATCAAGCCCCTCCAAAGAAGACGACCTCCCCCATGGTGGTCCCCACCGCCATCGACTCCTCCCAGGAGATGACAAATAATCAGCCTGCCACACCTAACGCCTCCTCGATCTCATCCGCCTCGAGCGAAGCTGCGGCGAAAAACGAGATGCAGCTCAAGGCCGCTGCAGAAGAGGAGGATGAAGGATGTATGAAGCGACAAGGAGAAGAAGATGGGGACGAGGAGCCAAAGACTAAAAAGAAGTATAGAACCTCCTTTTTTCTATCATTGGAAGCCGAAGTTCTTGCATTCGTTCTTAACTTAAAAGGGCATCGGATCTATGGGTTTATTGCTAATCTTTTGATTCGATCGGGAGATTCAGAACATGTGGATTTCTGTGCTTTCATGAGGGTTACATTGTGTTTTGAGATAAATTTTGTGCAGATTAAGTTAATGGATAATTGAGGGTTAATTTACATTCTCGTGATTTTTTTGTTTATCATTTTGCTGGAACATGTCAAGTATATTTACTTGGTATATATATAATGTGTAGGGCCGTGGGAGGGACCAAGAAAGCCAAAGAGAAGAAGCAGAGGGAGCCGAGATTCGCGTTCATGACCAAGAGTGAGGTCGATCTCCTTGAAGATGGCTATCGGTGGCGGAAGTACGGGCAAAAGGCAGTGAAGAACAGCGCTTTCCCCAGGTACATATATGCACGATTCTCCTCTTCAATCTACGGTTTTTCATTTATGGGGAATAGAACTGAGCTCGATGTCTTTTTCTCTCGGGTGAATTATGTAGGAGCTACTACCGTTGCACAATTCCCTCTTGCAACGTGAAGAAGAGGGTGGAGCGGTTGCACACCGACCCGGCCATCGTCGTGACAACTTACGAGGGCCAGCACATCCACCCGAGCCCCCTCGTCGTGCCCCACCACTACGCCCTCGTCAGGCCTCCGCCGGAGTACTCTGCCTTCTCCGGCGGGGCCGGGTCCGTGTTCCCGGTGGAGCCTCATGTTAGCACGCATCACCAAGGTGGTCCGTACTACATCTCACCGACTGCAAGCAGCTTGTCGTCTGTGAGGCGACCCGGTCATAGCCTCCTCCTAGAGTCAACAAGTGCGGCTGCTCTGCGGAAAAGACGGTTCTGCCCCCATGAACAGTCGGCGACCGCCGGTCTGGTGATCGGAGAAGGCCACGGCCTCCTCGAAGACATCGTCCGTCTCAAGTCCTTGAGGAAGACCGCTGATTAATTAGAAATCCCCATATATAGGTTCTAATTTCCTTGTATAAGGCCGGCCGTCCCAAGCCGAGTCCCACACATGGGCCGAATCTCGATGTGCTAGATACTGTTCCGAGCACTGGTCCAAGCATCGGTTGACACGTCATCGCCTGTATTCTCAATCAAGGGCATCGAGTGGATCATGGCTTAGTGTGTTCCCTGAATGCGATTGTACGTTCCTCAACTGCTCGATTTCTTAAGTGAAGAAATGATCCGATCCGGAGGGCGCTTCTCCCACGGAGTGTAACGAGCAAAATCGGTGAGATTCGATCCTCATTAATTCTGGCTGGCCACTTCTGTGCCGTGGTCCTTGTTGGTGTCCTAGGAGGAATATGCATTTAACGCAATTCAATTGATAGGAGCATCCATCGAGCAGTCAGTACCCTAACGTCTCCTCTGTGTAGGCATGTAAAGGGAGCCCATTTTAAGGAAAAGAAATTTAATATAATAATCACATATTTGATAAAAGAAAATATGAAACTTAATAATTAATTCTTATTAATCCAAAACTTTATCTTTTTAATCTCTTTATATCTATATTTTAAAACCCGTACAAATAAAAATTAAATTAGAATATAGGGCAAATAATTTCCCTTAAGAAAATAATAGAAGGAACATGAGATTTGATGAACATTT
>CXYZ01012149.1:2974605-3026997 GCA_900006705.1 Sonneratia caseolaris | reverse complement strand
GAATTTGATTAATTCTTGAGAAAAAAAGGATTTTACTAATTTATTCTAGGGATATGTCAATCCTAAAATATAAATTCTCTTAAATATAAAATTTCATCATTTATAAATTTTGAAATTGAACTCTCTCTTTTTTCAAAATAAAATATACAATATTAAGATATTTATTGAAATATAATTAATTTAAATTTAAATCAACTTACATGTTGGAATTAAAAACTCTCTCAAATACACATTCAACCTTGTGGAAACGAAACCAATCAGTAGTCCAGGTCTCCATTTTAGTCCGTGCCCCGACTAAATTAGATGGGCGCCCATCTCTGACTTTCCTTTGCTGAAGGTTCACTGTCCCCTCTCTCCTCTTCTAAAAATGCAAGCCGTATGGCACTCTGAAGTTTAATGAATGCAGCGGCCTTTTTTGTGCCTTGAAGTTCACCTCGTCCGGTTCTCGTTCTATTTTGTACCATATATTTATTTGAATGCATGTTCATTGAGGATACCATGACTTGTAGTGGTCAGTTCAGATCCCGTTTCTCACCCCGAGTAATTGAATCCATTGGGGCAGACGAGCTGATTCCAATCACACTCCAGAGAGGCTGTTGCTCGAGCGACTGCGGTACAAAGTGCTCATAGCTGTCCGATAATCAACTTTGAGCCTGTGTACTCTGTAGAAGATCATGACAGAGGCAGCAGAGTCATATCAGATCAGGGCATGGGCATCGGTATCGAACGAAACTGTCAATTGTAAATAGCAGACGAGCTCTCCGGGTTGGTCATCGAGGATGTTTTCACGAGATTTCAAGGTCTTATTCCCCCCAGCCCAAGATTTGGCACGGCATGAGTTTTGTCCTCACTCTTCGGGTGTTTAACTCGAGATCTATTATGAAACCCAACTTGCGAACAGTTGTGAAGAATTCATATCTATAGGACATCATGAACAAAGAATACAATAAGAGAATACGATTCTGAGCTTCTTCCATGATTCATGATGATCTAGTTCCTATAGTTCCTTTATAAACATCCAGCAAATTAAGAATGGCCTATAAAAAACACAAATAGTTGCTACGTCTGTCGTAGGTATTCCTGTTTCGAAAAGAGGTTTGAGTTATTTTGGAGATTTATGGGATCTTGAAAGTGACATGAGTTTTGCACATGTGGGTACTATTGAAGCATCCCCGAGCACAATGAGTCTTTGCCAGCTAACTTGAGAAATCTGCAGCTGTTTCTGCTGCTCAAACTAGTTCCTGGAAGCTTATTCAACTACGGCCACATCTTGGGGCCTACTTTCTCCAATTTCTGAGAAGCCTCGGAGTCTCTGCTTGTGGAACAGAATGCTGTAGCGACTATGGAGGAGCCGGCTAGGCTGTTGGAATTGTTTACCGCATGATCCTAGTATTTGCGGAGACCTGAGTTCTATTGAGGGAGTTCAACTGCTGCTGCCGCTGCAGCAAGTGATTTGATGGAGCAGGAATCATGAATTCTCCCATGGAATCAATGGGATATGATGCAGGTCTGCATTTGACCCGTCGGCAGATTACCAAACAAGCAAAAAAGAAAAGGAGGAGAGAGGGAGAGCAGTTAAGACCATATTACTGATTGATTGAGATAGTGCTTGACTATTATATCGGCCGACTCATAAATTACACTAACAACTTAAGTATTTAAAAGTTACGTCATGAACAAAAATAGGAAATAGAAATCTGAAATTGCAATTAACCGATCTAAGTCTGATGCAAAATAAAATCAGCATCCCTATGAATCTCAACTACCATCCAAAATATCATTTCCAGATCAAATCCCAAGACTTTCAATTTGTAATGGACTGTGGGATTATTCCTTTGCTGTCTTGTCTATGAGGTTCTTTAATTTATGAAGAGAACATACAGACGGCAGAGTTTTTATTCAGTTTAGGTTGGAGTATTCTGTTTCACGGTTTTTGTGGCAGTGAGTTGTTAGTGTCAGAGTCAGAGAACTTGGTTCGGTGAAAGCTCTGTTCCTTGGGCGATGCTTTTCTGCATAATTGCTGCTCCTTAGAACTGATTATAACCCAAATTAGCAAAGCAGAGATGTGTAAACTTAACTGTCACTGGGAGTCATATAAGCTTTGCCATGATCGTTGCCATTGATTTTCCGTAAAATCTCTATCGCATTCTTATCCAATCTAAAAATTTACGTCAACAGGAGCTCCCTTTGCGTACATATGGCCTTTCACGCCACACTGCCATCTACCTTAAGCACCTGCCCATAAACATTTGTCTGCGATAGCTAACCATGAGTCTGACTCTCTTTTTCGTACTTGGATTTGCAGACCACGAAATCTACACTCGGGTATCATGAGATGCAAGCCTTGACATCACTTACGCAAGATGGTTCTTCAATTCATTGCCAAAGGCTATGACCTTGTTACTTTACATCACTTAATTTTGGTGAGACATTCGAGGACCGGGTTGATGTGAGACACCTTCAACATGTGAAAGTTGGGAAGTGTGACCAGATCATATGATGTCACATTTTTTCTGGAACCAAAGATTCAAAGCAGATGATTCATTCATTTCATTTACTACCAAGGAAACTGTTCGAACATATGAACAGCATGACAGAAGCATGTCTTACAAGAAGCACCTCGTAACTCCATTCCTTGCTTCTACTTTCTCTCCCATACTGCTGCCTTTCTTATGCCTCTACTTATCTTTTGCTTGTATCATCTTCGCACTGCTAGACTCCTGTAGAGCTCATCTATCTTCACCTGCTTGATATCAAACACCAAACAAAACTCGGGTCTTTATCGGGGAGAAACCCAAATGGACGACAGAATTAGTTAAAGGATATGACAAATCGTTTACCTTGTAACAGTCTAACAGTTTGTTCCTTCTTTTCTTCAGCGTTGCAGTCACTAAGTCTCTTTCCATGTCAAAGGGGACCTGCTCGATGAAGACTCCTTTGATGCACTCAAATCCCCTCAACTGGTCACGTAAAATGCACCCGAATCAGGAAAAATGAAAATTCAAGGACAAGTATATGGCAGGCTATATATGGATTATGAGGATAAAGAAGAGAGGGTTACCTTCTTCTTTTCAGCAGTGGCCTTTAGCTCGGAGAGGATGTAGCTCTTCAGCTGCTCGAGACAGCAGAGATCAGAAAACTTGCCAGTGTAACCATTTGCGCTCGCCCAGGCTTTTGTGTTCTCCTGATGTGGAACCACCACTGCTACCAGCATTGACTTGAAGCTGTCCCCGTATACCCAAATCTTGTGAAACAACGCCATCCAAAAAACACAGTTTAGTTGTTTCTCCCACCAAAATGTTGGAAAGATCGTATCGAATGGATTAGGACAAGAAATCTCACATCTTCAATGATTGGGGTGATGCCGTAAACGTTTTCCAAGTGCTCAAGCGCAACGTACTCCCCTTGGGATAGTTTTATGAGATTCTTCTTCCGATCGATGATCTTGATGATACCATTAGGAAGTACCTCGCCGACGTCCCCTGAATGACAGGAAATCGAATCTCAACCCGTCAGTCAGTGAAAATACTACTAGAAGCTTTGGATGAATATATACATGCCAACCGATATCAAAGCTTGAGTGTGTAGGTGAAGGGTACAATAATAATCCGTCAGTTGTCTAAGGGCTATTACCTGTATGGAACCAACCATCTCTTATGGACTCATTCGTTAGCTCGGGATTCTTGTAGTATCCACCGAACACTGTCTTCCCCCTGAGACAGATCTCACCCCTTGAAGGATTGTCCAGTGGGTTATAGCCCATCTCTGGTACCTCCTCAAGTCGGAGCTCGTTGTACACTGCAACAGCACCAGCTGTTCCAAGCATGCACATCTCGTCGGGAAATCCAAGTGTCGCAGCCCCACAGGTTTCCGTCAACCCTGAATAGATCTTAACGTGAAACCGACAATCTGTGTAAATGGACTCGGATTATAAAGCTATATATTACCATAGCCTGTGACAACGAAAGCACAGCAAGTGACCCGCAAAAATTCTTCCACCTCGGGGCTCAAGGGCGCCCCTCCCGATACCAGCAGACGAAGGCGACCACCTAAACGTGCCTTTACCTTTTGCACACGAGAAATGGATCACTTCAAACTAGAAAATCCCGATGAAATCATATGGAACTAAGTCATTTGATCAAGTGGTCCAGTATAGTGTAGTGAACGTAAACGTGTATATTAGAAGAGACAAGTTTTAACCTTCCGGAATGCTAAGAGATCTGCGAGCGGGGAAGCGTCTTTCTGCTTATACCCTGCATTCAGCCATTGAAGTTTGCTGCAAATTCAACATACAGGTGGATGAGTTGCGTATATCCCTTTTCATTATATGGAAGAAAAACAAAGTGACTTGTAAACTACTTTACTTGTGGAGACCTGTGAAAAACAGATCTGAGGATCAACTTACTGTTTGTAGAGCATATCAAATACTCTCCTTCTCACGGGATTTAGTTCGTCCAGTGCGTTCTTGATACCTAACAAGCCAGAAAGCACCAGCTACTAAGAGACTTTTATGAGTCAAATAACAATACGGAGATGACATCTGAAGGGGAACCTTTTCATGTACCTTCATGTATTCTGTCAAAAACCCGAGGCACACCAGCGAAAAAAGTCGGCTGCAACTCCATTAAGTCGTCCCTTAATTCGTTCAAATCCTGCCACCAGAGAAAATCAGCATCAGCAATGACAACCCCATACGAGGAAAAATGTTCTGGTTTTTTTGGAGCGCAAGAGCTAATAAAACAGAGTTGTACCCCATGATAGTATCCTACAGAAGCACCCTTGTGAAAGAAATATTCCTCGATCATCCGATCCAGGATATGAGCAAGGGGCAAGAATGACAAGTACACATCATCAACTGTCATCTGCCATTAGTCACAAACTGAATCTGTTAGGACTGTGATCCCATCTTTCCTAAGGTTCCCATACACAGCAAATCAGTTCCCCTCTGCTACTACTCCTACGAGCTAAACATAACCTGCTGAAATGATGACGCTCATAAGTATGGCGAAGAAGAAAGATGAATGATCGAAAGCCATTCTCACCTTATCCTCGAATTGTTCCATGAAGAGGTCCATTCCTCGCACAAACCCTGCAAGATTTTCATGTGTTAGCAGGACTCCCTTCGGGTCTCCGCTGGTCCCACTCGTATACATGATCGTGCAAATGCTACAAGGGTCGGGCAGCACAAGGTCGCACGGGTTTTCTTTCCCCTAATGAGAGCAAGTGAGGTTATCAAAAGTTAGAGTGCAAAGTACTAATCCACCGATATTGACATTGCACTGTTTAAGACCCAAACAAACCATCTGGCGAAACTCATCCCACGAGTAAGGCTTAATCCCTGCTTGCAGTGCCTTGTCCTTCTCGTCCTTCGTGAAAGATGTGAAGCAAATAATCGCTGCAAATGCAATTTAATCAAAATCAATCCAGTCATCCTAACCATAGGCCACAGCTCGATCAGCAAAGATATGCTTCTCACATTCTAGTTGTTGCGAAGATGCACAGTCTGAATTCAGTAGCTGCGAAGATAGATTGTATCAGAACTTGGACAAGGAATCGTAGTTAGAATTCTGTGTCAAAAGCAAGTCATCCGACATTTCTTGACGCTGCCTACTCACTTCTTTTGCCTTCTTATCTTGGACGAAAACAAACTTTATCTCTGCATGATCAATAATATAATTTACAGCTCCTGGCCCTGCCACGAAAAGAATCGTCGCATTATTGGAACTCAATGAATGCTCCAACATTGATAATTTTGTCCAAAGAAACTAAAATTACTAGAAAGAACGATACCAAGAGAGTCGTAGAGAGGCACACAGATCAAACTGTGACCATTGCAAGCCTACCAATAAAAAGAATACATGAAGATAAAACTAATTAGACCAATCCCTAAGTGAAAAGAACTGTTTTTTTTTAATGAATTATTTGAGGAAGACCTCCATTGCCACAATCCACTGGGGGCAGTTCGCCCCGTAAACACCGATCTTCGAGCCCTGTCAATCAAGATCACATCCTCAGACCATCGATTTAACTGGGAACACATTTTCCGAGCTACACAGGCTTTGCATGTATGTGTATCCTTACGGGTTCGGCACCAGATGCCCGTACAGCTGAACCGACTTGCAGGACTTCTTCATATACTTCCTTGTACGATTTCCACATGTATGGTCCCAACTAAATATGACAAGAAAAAAAAGAAGTAGAAAGTGAATATTAATTATAAGATGAATAAGGTAATTACGAATAGGAATACATATTGACTTGAATCACAAACTGCCGACCTTTCCGCTGGTGGATTTAGTACGCCATCCCAGCATCCTGTTCTGCGGATGTTTATCAACTGAACCTCTGCATCCCGAAATAAAAATGGTACATCTTGGCATCAAAAGGTAGAAGAACGAAACGAGGCCATTATTCAAGAATTACATTTTAACTATTTTGGTGCGATCTGGCATATGAAAAACTACTGTTACGTCCATCAGAATATAAAAGGTTACTCCTTTAATTTCCCAAGAGGCGCAAGAAGTACCTGAAAATATCCCAGGTTGTATTTATGCCCCGATCAGGTGGAGGAAACCCTTCCTTGGATAGTAGGTTACGATAGACCGGTCCCACTGACAGCTTACCGTCCCGGCCTTCCCTACCGTCCTCGACTATGGCTGAGAAACTCTTCATTCTCTGTTGAATTGTAGAAATAAGATTAAAAAGCGACAGAGTATACATTAAACATCAGCAAGATGCAAGGATCAAATAAGTAAAGGTGACTCAAAATCAGCAAAACATCTCGACGTGCACAGGCCTGAGAAAAGGTTACAGACTCATCAGTTGAACTAAATAGTGGGGCCATGTAATTAAATCGGATGTTTCAAAACAAGAACCAGAGAGCAAGTAACTTCAGCGCAATATGCAGACAGGAAGAGATGAGATCTTATAATGTCGAATAATATGTCAGGAACGTTCTTTTTGGAGGCAGAGAGGAGGGATAGTACAGTTAGATGAGTAGGAAGTCGGCGTTATATATAACAAAAGCAGAACACCGTATCTGAGCCAAAAAAACAGAGAAAAAAAGAAGCAGAACATTGTAAAAATGACGCAGACTACCGAGCCCGCAGGGTGGAAGAAGAAAAGAAGAGGGAAAAGGGACAGAAAGGTCGATTTTTTTAACAGAAACAACATGACACTAACAAGAACGGAAGAAAACGAGACCTTGCTGAAACCTCGTACTCCGCCGGTAAAACAACAAAACCATGTCCCGGTATGAAACTTAAACACCTGATTTAGGACGTGAAACAGAAAAACCATGTCCCAAGACGAAACTTAAACACCCGAAATTCGATAAAACTTTCCGGCATTTTGATTCCTGCACCCAAAGTTGCACCAGAAGACAATTTTGCGGAACGGAGTTGTCCCAACTGGGAGACGGGCCGACTCGTATCTTGGAGGTAGCGGAAGAAGCCAAAGCTCGGATTTTTATAAGATCGAGTACAGAGATTCCCTGGGCTGGCTCAAGGATTTGTAGGGTGCTTACTCTGGTTATTAAAGAGAGAATGCACGGAGAACACGAGAAGTAGATCGGAGGAACAGAGCGGCGGGGAGCTCACTCAAGAGCAGGCGAAGAACAGAACACCTACAGATTTTCTGATAGACGAGGGGGGTAGTGGGAAGGTTGAGAGGGTGAAAGCCGAATTTAAGGGGTGAGAGAGAGAGAGGGGTAGCGCAGGGAAGAAGACAAGGAGATGGAGGAGGAGGAGGAGGCCACGGATATGATTTAATGAGCTCGTTGAAGCAGGTGAACGGCACTGGCCGCTGATTCATTTACTTCGTACGTTCTACCTCTTCTTTTCTCTCTTTTAGAACGATTTTCCTTCTCATGTTTCCCAAGGATAAAATCAAAATTTGTGTCGCCGGCCAGCGTTACGCCATGAAGGTGGAAGCCATGCATTCCTTTTCCTTTTCTTCCTCAGTTATCCCAGCAGTGACGGATGAGCAGCTTCCAAGTGGCTTTGACAGAGCCGAGAGTGGACCCAAAGAAGACGTCTATAGAGTATCTCCATTATTTTTCTTCATGACACGATTGTGATGGTTGGACTGGATGACTCACTCGTCCATCTAGAGGGGATTTGCCCGGCGTTTTTTGTTGCGATAAGTCTAACTACGTTTACAGTCACAAATAAGATATCCATCTCCGTCTGATACGCCTGCGGAAGACATCCAATCGGATTCCATGAACTCAGGTCCAAACGGAAGGTTTTCGTAGGGATGAAAGGAAAAAAAACAAAAACAAAAACCGGAAAAAAAACCATAAACCAAAGAAAATCGAACCAAAACCGACCCATAAAAGTCAAATTTTGAAGTCCTATATAAATTTGGGTGGTTTTTTAATATGAAATGGAAAACCCGAGAAATTTGGGTCCCGAACGGAAAAGACTGACAGAGCCCGAGACCGGTCCCAATTCTACGATTATAATTTAGTAATTTATTTTGTTAATTATAATCACACACCTAATATTCAATTCATAGTTCTAATTCATAGTTATACATTTAATTTTTACATCGATTAATCTTTATAGGATAATTTTAAAATAATTTTCTTTTGATTATTCCATTATTGTTTGGGAGGGATTCCACATCCCGGTTTATTATAAATAATAACATTCTAATGGTATTTGTTTATTAGAAATCCAGACTTGAAAAAACCACCCAGAAATTTTTGGACCCTCCGGACTAATTATGAAAAAAAATCCACCGAACTTAGGCCACTTTCACCCTCTCCATAAAGAAATATCAACTACCAACCGTACAAGTAATTATATTGATGGGATTTCTTCATATTCTTCTTCTCCTCCTCCCCTCGGCTGGTAGATTTGGCATTTAATATTATATATATATACACATACATATATATATATATATATAAGGCAGTACATGCCGGTTCATACTCGAAAAGTACGAAACTGACTAAATACGACTGAAAATAGACAGCGTAAGGCGGTCGAGATAAAATTCATCTCTCAGGTTCGGAAAACGACCACACATGACAGCCAGATGAAGTCACTTTATTTTGGCCGTGTTATGGAGATTCATGGTAGCTGTCGAAGTCGTTGGTTCTCAATAAGATAGAGAGAACTCTAAGAGAGATAAGCATATCTGACTCACTTAAAATTCATTGATGTAATTCAAAATCTGATGTTAAATTTGTATGTATCAAAAGCATCCTCGCTCAAAGGTATTTGCTTTTTAATATATTAACTTGACTTGAAACTAATTTGATTAAAAATGATCTAATTTTCCCCATTTTTTGTGAGTAAGGATTTAAAAAGTTTATACCTTTTCCCCTCATATATTGCCTTCTAATTTCTCCAAAAGTCAAAATAGAAAGCGAAAAAGAAATGCTAGTATATCCGTGAAGGGAAGAACATTAATTTGGATAGTGGTACGAACACGATTAAATTGAAGGGTCCCCTCCTTCATCAACATTTCAACATGTTGTTAGGGCAGCTTCTTTCTTGGTCCTCTCAAAATGCCAAAATTGAGCTGAAATTGAGCTTAAGATAGAATGTTAGCCTCTTCCTCAAAGAATGACTCGGGGCAGTAAGCTAAAACAACGCATCGGATTTAGGCTAGAGTTCGAGAAATAGTTACGCTCTCAAGTACTGTGGAACATAGCTACAAGTTTAGTGAGCACCACTAATATTTTCAAGTCAACACCGAGGAAAGTGTTCATAACCCTGAAGTTGCTTCGACTAGTGCAGAAATTAGGGTAGGAGGCAGGTTATGAGCATACGGTTGGTTTATTTATAGATGTATCCGAACAGCTATTTCATGGGTGCATAAAACTCATAGTTTTAAGAATCGAACCGAGCTGATCGGTTCAATTGGGAACAGCCACTTACTTTGTCTGGTTCTTAAAAAAACCCAATTATACCTTAAATGATATCAGTTCTGATTGAATCAACTGGTTCTTGATCGAATTGATAAACCCAATTGAGCCGATGAAAAAATCGACCTTTTTAAAAATAAAAACCTTTCGTAATATATTTATTTTATTCAATTAAACTTATATTTATTTTTATGTTAAATTTTAGATTAATATAATTGTCATATTAATTATTTTTATGATAAATTATATTCACATTATTATATTATAAATTTATTATTAATATAATAATAATAATATAATTTATTAAATATACCATTCACCCATTGAATATCATATATAACCTATAAACCCATTTCTAAAATCAGGGTTCTCCAACTTTAATTCAGATCTCCAATCAAAGTGGGTTAGGGCTTTGGAAGACAACGTTTTGGTTTGGAAAAGACTTAAAAGTACGTAAGAATAAAGATATGTGATTCTCTATCATGGATAATTAATCATTAGCTGCCTTATTTGTTGATCATCTCAATTATTGATCTATCGTCCTTGATAAATGTAACTCTTTTATTATTACAAAAGTTTTAAATATTGAATAAACCCTAAAAAATCTTAATGAATAATAAAAAATTAATTATTAGATAAAAAGGAAAAATAAATATATATTGATATGATATACCTATTATATAAAGTATTTTCTCATTAAATTGAGGGGTCCCCTCCCTCGACACAACCTTTCACATGTTAGGGTTAGCTTCTTCACCTTATCAAAGGGTACAAATTGTGCTAAAAATAATGTCTGCCTATTCCTTGGAGTATAACGTTACCAACAAGCTAAAACGATATGACATATTCAGTTTAAAAGTCAGATCGGTGGCTGGATATACCCTTCTGAATATCATTTAGGTATATTAGAGAAATTAGGGAATGCGTATGATATTCTCATGATAATACTCGTACATAGAATTACGTATACATACCATAGTTTTAAAAACCGGACTTGACTGACCGGTTCAATCGAAAACCAGCCACTCACCCGATCCAATTCCTACAGAAAATCCAATTGCACATTTAAAAAGAAAAATTTTGATTGAACCGGCCGGTTCTCTATTCGACCGGTGAATCTAATTCAACCCATGAGAAAACCGGCCAACTTATAATTAAAAAAATAAAAACATATTATAATATACCTATTTTATTTTATTATCCTTATTTATATTTTATATTAAACTTTTGTTTAATATAATGATTATTTTAATAATTTTTATTATAAATTATATTCAAATTATGATATTATGTAAATTTATTAGTAATATTATTTATTAAACATGCGGTTCAACCTATTGAATTCCCGATCCAATTCATAAATTTATGCGTATATCAATTTCTGGTCGGGTCCGATTTTAAAAACTATGATACAAACACTGTGATAAGCAAGTTGTTAGTGTGCCAAGTAAATGTACTAACAGATTTAGACGGACATTTAAAGCGATGATGCTCGTGAGGAGCCATGCAGCCTCAAAATAATAATTGGTCCCTCAGGATTTCCTCGTCTAGCATATAATAAAACACCAAATTGACCCACCTGGAATTGAAAACAAAGCAAAAAAAAAAAATAGCTATGAAATTCAGGTACTCCCAACTCTGATTCAGATCCCCACTACAAGCGCGTAAATAAATAAATAAAGCAGTCTAGTCGGCTTTTGGATAAACAGCTCTTGGGCAACAATTATAAAAAAGAAGAAGAAGAAAAACATAAGCGTGTATTAACATACGTATCCATGCATACGTACGTATATGAATCATTAATGTCTGTCGCATCCAAGTAGTGCTTTCTTTTTTATTGAATCGGAAGCCCCCCCAACAAAATCTTGATAAGGCTTAGATAAGTCAACAATCTCAGTGCATCCTCATTGGCTCATACTCCACAACTAACGGGTTTGACATCTCTGAGAACATAAGCCACTCATCGATCAATTCGTTCTCGACTTAAGGAAACAGCCGGAAATCGATCATTGCAAAGAAGAAGAAGAAGAAGAAAAAAGAACTAAACGTAGGGAGAGCCGATGTCGAAAATAACATAAAAAAAAATCTAATTCGGGCATATGGTATATTAATATTTTTGCATCTAAGTTGCATTAAAAAAAATAGAAGCTTTTCATAATTAGAGGGAATGTAACTCAAATTCATGGATTGTTAATGTAATCGTGAGAAAACTAAGACAAGCTATGGGTTGCACTTGCTCTGCTAGCTTTCCTAAATCGTGAATTTCTTTTCCTTTTCTTTTTTTTTTCTGACGAGCAATTAGGACTTATGTAGTTTTTGTCATTTGCTTCGTTCCAAATTCCCAAAATAGAAAAGTATAAATAGAAATGAAAGAGTAATGATCATACTCAAGGGAGGTAGGTGAGGGGTGAGTATGGGTAAATTTTTCCACTAATATTTTAAATAGGTAAGGTAAGAATTAAATTTTATTTTGAGGGAATGATAAAATTTTTTATAGAAATTTCAACTCAATTGTAAAGTATATTTCAATTTATTTTGAGATATTGTGCCGTGTAAAAAATAATAATAATAAGGGCGGAAAGGGGTGCATGGGCAACTCCAAAGTATGAAGTGTGGGAAAGTCCAAACTGAGCTATTAAATCGTTTGGTCCCTCTCACTCCCTCACCAACCTTCCACATATTTATGGCCAACTTGAAACATCCAACAAGCTCAAATAGAGCTTCTGATAACTGTTTGCCTACGCCTCCGAGTAATAAATCACAACTACCCATCGTATTTGGATTAAATGCTTTTTAATAACATCGGACCCATTTAAAGATATTAAGAATATTATTGGAAATTTCACGACAATTATGAGAAAAGCGTTCATAGTACTATGAATTGAAAGCTCACTCAACTCTTAGACGGATAATGGTTCGAGGCGAATTGTCAGCAACAATGTAAGTATACGGGCATCCACCTCGGAGACATCCGATAAAATCGGAACGACACTTGTAGACATGGGCCCAATGAGAATTAAAGAGGCTTTCAGGGGTAGCCCAACTTCAAGACGGTCCATATATAAAATAAGAAGACAACTTTAGGAGGAGCAAGATCGAATCCATGACCTCATGGCCATAAGCCACACCCTCGGGTCTTTATCCTGTTTTCTCTCTTCTCGATGCAATATTGAAGATCATAAATTAGCCCTAGTGTTTGCTTTCGAAGATGACCGGAGCAACCATAATTCGGGTTTGTAGATCTTGGTGAGCTTCTAACGATTCCCAACTTATCCCAAGCATGACCGTCGTAACGTTGCTACGTCTCGTTTTGTTCAAGCTCTTGCCATCGATTTTCAACTTTCGAACTAGTAATCCAACGCAGTGTTCCGGTGCAATTTGTTTATTGTTCCTCCCGTGAAAGATGCCAACGTTACGTTCATATGATGTCCACACACTTTGATGTCAACGGTGTAACCTCTAGAAGGGCATCTGATTTGATGCATGAGCTTGACTTTATCACCAAAAGGACAAACATAAAATTATTGAAATGATATGATTAATTTCTATTTCTGATATGTAATAGTCTATCAATTAGAGGTTTAATAAGATTTAACTAATTTAAATTGAATAGTAATATTTTCAAGATTGAGAATATAAGATATTGAGTTTGATTATCTAATTGAGCATGTAACTCTTATCTTAATAAAAAAAGATAAAATTTTCGTAAATTTCTCATGATTATAAATTTGATCTAATTAAAATCTTGAACTTTATCCAACCCTATTTAATCTCCAAAAATACAAGTTTATTTGTCTAATATTCGATAAGGGTAGTCAATCTTAGATTTCAAAACTCTATTACCCATGAAGTCGTGCATTGCACTAGCAACTCAACTGACGTTCAAAGGGCAATGGGTTGATCGAGACCTCTGGTTCAAGATAATTTTACCGCTTAATGGTGCATCTTATTCAAATCAAAATAAATGAATATTATTAGATTTTTGAATGCTTGACACGATTCATAAGTTTAATCAGACATCGGTGATAGTCGTTCTTGCTGGTTGGGTTTCTAGACGTAATAAAATATATGCATATATGTATGGAAGATATATTGTGATTCAATCACGGACGATGAAGTCAAATCATGGATGTCGACGTAAGCAGTGATACCATGATTGATGCTTTAAATATGCACATTAGTTGAATATACAGATGTTTTTGCCATTTATTTATCAATATATTAATTATCCCACTCGATGTGGACTTATCATGGCCATTCTATGGATGGTCATATCCTAATTACCATTGGCTGATAGTTTGACCACATTCTTTATTTTTTTCTTGTATAAAACTTATTATATTAAAAAATTATTAGATTCTAACTAATTTAAATTCAAGTTTGATATAAATTTTTTTAATTTATAATATTCAAATTTAACATCTTATTAAAAGAAAAAATATATTAAATTATCTTAGTTAACTTATATTAGTAATCATATTTTTAATTTAATTGGACTAATTTCTTTGTGCTCACTCTCTTTCTCTCAGTGTCATTTGTAATTTTCTATAAAAAGCGTTAAAAGTAAAGTATTAATTTATTGAGATAATTTGATATTTATCATATTTTAACGAAGTCAAGAGTGAGAGATTTACAAATGAAAAATCTTATAGTCGATAGAGTGTTATCATTTAGTCAGTCAATTATTTCACACTATGTTAGTTAGGGTATATTAGACTCACAGAAGTGATGTAAAAAGAATAAAGCAATTAGTAAGATATTCGTGACATATTGATCTATTTTATGAATATTTGTAGCATTTGAGTTAATATTGCATGATAGATAATAAATCACATCTATAAAGATTTCAAAAATATTTCAGGTGATGTAACTTACCTAAATTGCTTAGATTATCTGAGCTTTCTTTTAATTCTTAAATAATATGTCAGTTCAAATTTTATAAAAAAGAACTCGTGATTAAAAGAGTTATATACTTTTTCAACGCAGTGGGCACCAAAAAATGATTTCACATAATGCGGAACATTTGAAAAACTAAGCAGAAAAGCCCGCACGTCAAACCTAAGAGTCGGTAGTAGGAATATATAGAGTGAACTATTGTTCCAGTAAGAAATAGGGTTTTGTGTAGTTGCGTCGTTTTCGGTCTAACGACCAAGAAGTTTTAGGCTCAATTCTTTTGGTGGAATTCTTTGTGCCCCTTCACTTCTTCCTTACTTTTATGATTTTATTTTAAACTTAGTGTTTCTTATATAATAAAAAAATAATTATTTCAATCATTAAATTTTTAAATTGCCGTCCTTCTAATCTCTGGACAAAATATGCCACCACTTCAATCTTTCAAATATTTGAATTTCTATTATTTGATTATTTCCGTCAAATCAAAAGAATATTCCATCGACCATGTCCGCGCCATACATCGGTACAACATCAACTCCACGCCAGTATTACATAGAAATTATGACTAACGATTCCCACTTAAATTTTTTTATGTTGACTAAATCCATGAAAATTTCAAATTTTCAAGGGTTAAAGTGGTGGTACATTTTAATAAATAACGATTTAAATACGAAATTATTTAGTTGATAATTTGCTCAAATATATATATATATATATATCATGCTCATTTTTCCTCTTGCGCATTCTAATAGTGAAATAATTTTTCGACCCACCTGGTCAATTATTACTCGACAAGTTGGTACTGAAGGGAGGAGCTAAATGCCACGCTAGTTATGTCGATATCGCAAATACTATGGGACTTTTATTATCAAATGGGAGATAATTATATTTATCTATATAAACTTATAGATATATTTTAATATATATATATATATATGAGGGGTTTATAATTTGTAGACAAACAGTCCTAAATCTAAATGGGAGATATCGATACCATTTTCCGACTGTCTTTTTTTTTAAGGTCATATATTATAGCTTTACGACAAAAATTCATAATTATATGTAAATTAATAATAATTTATTAAATTTATAATTATTGAGAGAGAGAGAAAAAAAAAAAAAAAGAAGGAAGAAGGAAGAAGGAAGAAGGAAGAAGGAAGACGGCTTGGTATTTCAATAATTGCGGCTGGGTTAGTGCTTCCCACTGAAAGCGCAATTCCCAATCAGAGCTCCCGTTGAATTGCTTGCTTGGAAAGAGGCGACGCACGAACGGCTGATTCAGCCGTTTTCCCACCATTTTCGTATTTTGGTCTTCTCATTTGACTCCGACACAGTCCCTCCTCTGTCATTTTTTTAATCCCCTTTTTAGACACGTGCGAATTATTATTATTTTCATCGCCGGTCGACCAGCTCGTCAACAGCTCACGAGTTTGTACTTACGTTATATCTGCTCGAGCTGACTCGGTTTATGTGATGAGGTCGGCTGATATGCTTCGGGAAAAGCAGCTTCTCAAATGTCTCAAGAATAAACAGGAAAACTGACCCGATGCGCGTTTTTTATTTTGCAAAATGAAAGAATTCATCCCCTAGAATGGATTGATCGAACAGGAGAATTTTTGTTTTGTTTTGTTTTGTTTTTTTCCTGTTTTCACAATTAAATCTAATAGAAGATAAAAATCAAAATTAAAATTAGCCTATTTATGCCCCCCACATGTGATCATCTATTCATACAGTTTCCACCCACTGTCAATCTAGTGGACTTTCCAGAGCTTTTTCTCTCAATCGTCAAACAGCTGCTGCTGCAGGAACCACATGCTGTCATCGTTCCACAGATTATCCCACATCAAATCCTCACCTTCGCCTGTCCAGTAATTGCTTTCGTATTCCTGCCCTCTCGAGCCCGGGCAATCGAGCAAATTCTCGGGCGGCCATGGATAGGGCCCGCCTGTGATGCAGCTCTCATCCTGTGGATCAGAGTGTCCTCGGGATGGATCCGAAACAAGAGAGGCCAGGGTGTTATCTGAGTATGAGTCGGATGATGCCGCCAGGATCTCGGTACTGAAACTCGAGTCGAAAGGACAGGACCCGCTTTGAACCGCTTGATAAACCACTTGGTTTCCTGGCGGGTTGCTCGCCGGTTCGGTGGTATGGATGGCAACGTTGGTGGGCTGAGACGACGAGATGTCTGTTGATAAACTCTGGATCCGCTCTCTAAGTCGGGGCATCCAGATGTTATGCATCGCGTCCCTGAACTGCTTGCTGTTGACATCGCATTTCATTTGCTTTGCCTGCTTCAGGACCCTCGTCCTCCAGTAATTCTTTATCTCGTTATCTGTTCTGCCGGGCAAGAACTGGGCTATCTTCGACCACCTGCAATGATGTTTCAGCGCACAAAGATGCGTTAGACCTAAATCGAAGAAGGATAGGGTCGATCCCAAAGGATGTGTAAATGAAAAAACAGTCAAAGTTCTAATCATCTTAAACAATTACCGGTTCCCCCAACGAGAATGGAGTTCGAGGATCAGTAGCTGCTCCTGGAGAGTGATGTTTCCACGTCGAAGGTCCGGGCGTAAGTAGTTCAACCATCTCAGTCTGCAACTTTTGCCGGTTCGCTTGAGTCCTGCATCAATCAAGACCATAATACAGTTCAGCAACATAAGCGCGATTGAGAGAGCATGCTAGACATGAAATCACGGATGCTTCTTATTCAAGCCGCGTCGACTTATATATGAACTCTAGAAAGAAAACCCGGAGATATCTCGACGTGAGCTCACCTGCGAAGCGAGCGGCGGAGTTCCATCTACCTTCTCCGTGGATGCTCACATAGTTCATCAGCAAGGCATCCTCCTCGACAGTCCACGGCCCTTTCTTCACCTCCGCGAACTCCTCCTCGCTACCATCGCTCGTTGCCTGGCCAGAACGACCCATGACATGAACCTCCATATACGTCTTGTGTGTTTGCACTTACGATCCCGAAGGCTTGTGTCGAAGAGATAGATGTAGGTAAGATGAGGAAAGGGATGTGTTTGGATTAGCTGAAGAAGGAGGTATTAGATCCCAAGGGTATATATAGGTGGAGATCCGAGTGGAATTGACCACACTTCGTGAATAAAATATAAAAAAAGAGAGAGAGAGAGACAGAGAGAGATTTTAAATTTCTTCTTTAACGCGCAACTCTGGTGAATAATAATAATATTATTATCCGAAGAAAGAGTGTCCGCTTGGACTACCTTTTTGCTCTTTTATCAGAGTTTGACCCTTTGACTTTTCAACGCCATGGACACGCCGACTCTACTTAGCTAGCACCTCCCTATTTTTCTCCAATCCACCCTGTTTACAGGCGAGTGAGCACCATCCGACATCGGTACATTATGTACCCAGCCTGACGGGTCCTGAGTTCGAATTCTAAATCAAGAGAAAGTTCTTCCATCGCTTACCCGATTGATTGTGAAATACTGGAAAAATAACAGAAGGATACACCAGATGAAGCCGAAAAATTAGAACTAAGCCAATCAATCTAAATAGTCGCAAAGAGAATGACGGATGGAAAATTATTCGATTATCCTTAATCAGAATTGAACATTATCGGCCTTCTCCCTTATCACCTGGTTACGGATTTTTGCGGTAGACTTGTAAGAGTTTGTCGGGATTATCAGTGGACCTATAAAACTGTTGGTCCCATCTGCCCTCGCATTGAATGGGATGCTAACGTCGTTACTTTAGTTTTTGGTACCGCATCGAATATTTGTTTATACTGGCTTATGATCCCAGTCTTATAAGTGGCGGTCAGGCAACGGGCTGATATGTCACATACTATTGGAGGCAATGGGGTTAGCAGACTTAGTGTGTATATTACAGAATTGTTTTTGTGAAATATATAAAATATCGAATTCATATTTGTATATAATTTAGTTCAAATTATTGTAGGGCAATATCCAATTGTGTTATCGGATTAATTAAGATTCTTTACATTTCTTATCAATGTAGTATTTCAGTTCTTTAACAAAAGCAAAGGACTCGTGGGTCTCGGTTCCAGAACAGTTTGGTTCTGATGAGGAATTTCAATAGATAGGCCTGCTCAATAGTTATTCCCGGTCACGGGATCGGGTAAGAGCATTGGTAAGCACAACTTCCCATTTGAATATGTTGAAGAAAATCTAGATGAATATTTTGAAAACATGTGAAGAAGATTAAGGAGAGGAGACCCATTTATCAATTTAAGGGTTATAGAATCAGTTGGCCGACCACTTGTGCAAGTTTAAAGTAAATTTATCGTTGAAAAATAATACATAATTTAGTATATATAATGGCTTCACTCATAATAAAATAATAAATTTGATTGTTATCAATATAACTCTTTTATACTCAACCGTTATACCTTTTGTCCAAATCCCTTATTAACTAACCGGTTGCTTTTATAACTAAAAAATAATTAATCCTTCTGGCACGGTTTTGGAATCAAGGAATCATACTAGAGCCCGCTTATTGGGACAATTTCCGTGTAGAATTGAGGGTCATATGGAGAGAGCAACCCTCGAAAACCCTAAAGAGCAATTTGGTCTCTTACCGTCTGAATTTTTTTTTCCTTTTTGGGGTGGGATGGGGAGCTGAATTTGCTAATAATTTGACATTGTGAACAGGACATGGATTAATATATACCCTGTTCATAATCAAGAGAATGTGATATGACAAAATGGAATCTTATAGTTTACCAAGAAATATAAAATAAGACGACAACAATGGTAGAGATATGGAGAAAAGTAAACATGATATAAATTATAATTCAAATGATTCCATTAGATTAATCATTCATGGCGGTAGTACTAATGACAGAAACCTTCATACGAAGGAAAATTTTGAGCAGGACTTCTCGTCACATGACGCATTGCATATATGCATCTGATGATTTATGGTATTTGGTAAGCATGATACCATACTCCAATTGAGTACATTTTCAAGAATCAAAGACAACGGAGAGCGGTGCACTGAGCTAGAAGTTTGTCCATCGCAGCAAGTCAACAGGGAAGGGAGACCTCTGATCGAGACCCGATTTTCAGAGGCATCCGTAGATTTGATAACACAAGACAACTCCTCGCACACTTTGCTGTTCAATGAATTATGGGTTAGGTGAGCCAAGGAAATTTGTCAAATGGTTCAGAGTAAATGGGCAAATTAAGGGCGGGGAAAGTCAATTTCTTTTTGTACTAATGAGACTTGTATCACACTACTCATGCAAGTGAACTGACAAGATTGGACTCACGGAGAGAAAAGGAAAATAAAAAAAGGAGGAATATTCGTGTCTATTTTATGTTCATAAAACGTTTACTTTATAAAGGGAAGATCCATGTTTATCATTTTTGAGTATTATAAATATATATAAATTATAATATGAAAGTTTTACTTTTAAATGAATTGATTGGATTAAACTTGAGCTAATGAGAATCCATTAGACCAACAATACCATGTGATGTAGACTTGAAAAAAATCATATAAAGAGTACCATTATATCATAATTGAGATAATTAAATATGTTTTTAATGTAAAATTCATATTCGAGTATTCTAAAAATAGGAAAAAAAATCCTCATTAACGAAGTCTAAACCAACATTAATCATGGCTCATTAATTTTTACAGATATCATGCGATGGATACATGGTAGAAAAAAAATTGAGAATGGGCCGATAAAGAGGGGAACTTGGCAATTGTCAACGCATGAATGGACAAAAAAGTTGAGTTTGGAGGGACAACTTGTTCATGAGCTGGACATCTAGAATTGTCAAACCCCTGCCTAATTTCTGAAGCATATAAAACTATCTGATAAATGTGATAATCATTGAGATGGTGAATCGTCGTGTTCTCATTTTTAGGATCAATTCCAGAGCACGGGCACTGAATATTTTTTTTGACTTGCTAACTCATTACTAAGTAGCCGAAAATTCTGTTTGACTTCAAAAGCCTTGAAGAGCCAGCCATACGGTATTTGTTTGTTCATCTTGCACAATCTACGCTACAGTCGGTGATGCATGGTCCCGAATGTTTTTTTGGTCGGTTAATCTTTCTGCGGTGATGGTGAACAGAGAAGCAAAACATCAGTTCCTCACGGCGTTCACAGAGCATCTGCCGCTGCACTCTCCATCGAACCGGACCATCTCCGACTGCATGTGATGCCAGAGTGGCGGACTTCCATGTGAAGATAGATCACGTAAAATAAATGAGACGAGCGTTCTTGTCCTCTCTGACGCTTAAATGAGTAACTGCGTCCAACTGATAATAATAGTGATGATATGGAATAAGAGACGAGCAACAGTGCTAGAGAGGGTGCGAAGTCTTTTGTTCATTCTACACTATCTAATATCTAGAAATGTAATGAGACCTAACGGACTTATAGGCTGAGTGTAAAATTTTTTCAGTATAAATATTCTCTATTTACAGAAATCATGAGGGAGATTTTACTTGATGAAAACCTTTTTCCACCTTTTGCAATGGTAACCCCTTACAGGTCCTGGTCTGGCTTGCTTGGACTCGGGCCATATCTAGCCCAATTAACGCCTCCTATGGGCCATCTTAGCTAAAACGAGCCCATGGAGCAAGGCAACCCAAGCTGAAGCCGCTTTCCTCGAAAGACGATCTCGAGCCGCCATGAGCGAATCCGACTCGGGACCAGTTTCGGGTGCCATGGAAGTGGTAGTCGAGTCCCGTAGCCGTACAATTCACCAATTTCCACTCATCTGATTGGATATAAAAAAAGAGTGTGTGTGTGGATATAATGGATAAGTGATAAATAAAGTCGGCGAGTCACTTGCCGGTGGGAATCCGCCACACAGACAGGTGGCTTTGACCGCGGCCTTCTGAAAGGAGACGCAGACTCCAATGACATGGCGCCTCTAGAGGCCTCTAGACGCAGGCTCGGTTGAAACTTGAATGCTTGAATACAAAACATCATTGGAGGATTCTCTTCGTGGGGGCTAAAATGTTCATAACAATTTTATTATACGAAATCGGATTTGAAGATAGCACATATTTTTCTCTGTGATTTCTTAGAATTCTTAATATTCCAATCTGCTCGCATTATTATTTTCTGATGAATTTTTAGACCTTGATATATATCTATCAAGTGTTTACTCCTTGGAGGGGGCCACTTTCCTGCTTTCCAACCATAAGCTTCCGATCTTTCCGGTGATTGATCTGATTCATTCTTGCTTTTAGGCAACACCCACGAAATCCCAATTGGCTTTGGAATCTTGGGAGTGTTAGGGGGGGAACAAACGCGTGTTGTTCTCTAGGTTAAAAATGGGAGCTCAACCAAAGACAACCAAGTTTTTCCTACGGCAGCCGGGCTACCTGTCAAGCCCTTGGACCGTCCATAGGGACTACGTCAAGGGAGTGGTGGGGCTGGCCAAGGGGCTGAGGCAGGTCAGAGCGGCGTACCCGCTTGTGGTGGTGGTGCCCCCCGACATGCCCAAGGAGCACCGGAGGATGCTGGAGGCACAGGGCTGCCTGGTCCTGGAGATCGAACCGGTGTACCCCCAAAACCAGACCCAGCTCGCCACGGTGTACTACGTCATCAACCACTCCAAGCTTCGCATCTGGGAGGTAAGTTGCTCAAATCCGCGGGAAAAAAAATAAATGATTTTTACCTGACTACTATATTTACACACACTCCCAGTTCCACGTATGCATTCTTGGACACGTGTTATATGACCTGGCACTGTCTTCCAAGATTGGTTCTCTGGCGATTGCTGCAATGCTCATGGTTTATCAATACGGGTGAATCTGTCTAATGATATACGTAATCGTAGAGTAATACTGTAGCGTTGCAATGAATGGGTACCTTAAGTAGGCATCTTGAGTGCTGTGATCTTCACAATCAATCTTTCTTCAGCTTGAATTGTACTGATTCGAACGCTAATCCGTTCAATAATGCGTTTCATTTCGCAGTTTGTCGAGTACAGCAAGATGGTATACCTCGACAGAGACAATCCAAGGTACACAGGGAAGGAAGCTAATATGCAGAGGGAGGACATCAAGATGCTGGCGGAGAAGTGGTGGGCCATCTACAACGAGGAGTCCCTGGATTACAGGAAGCAGCCGCCGGCGGCTGATGCTGTACTGGCGGAGGCCGTGAACATGCCGCCCTTCATTGTGGCGCTCTCTGAGGCCGGCAAAATGCAGCATGTGATGGTCCCCCAGCAGCCTAGTGGGGTTGATTGATGGACTCGCAGCCTCCCTCGAGATGCTGTGGATATGTGAGCCTATGAAGTGTAAGTTCTTGATGCAATAGATCTGACCCCCCTCTTCTCCTCGAGGGAGGGCTTCTTCCCGGCGGGTCTTTGTTCTTCTTGTGAAGCCTCGATATGGTTTTGGCTGTCTTTCTTTGAATAATTAAGCTAGTGCTTGTCTGATTGCATTCATTGGGAATTTGCTGGTGGAATGCTGACATAGAGAAATGCCAAACGACATTACAGAACGCAGTAAAACTTCGAAGTTCGATAGAGATCAAGGCATGATTTGAACTCACAGGGCTAGTTTCCCAGAAATCCTTTGAAAAACGTTAATCTTGACGTACTTATCGATGAGAACACATCCTGCAAACGTTAACTAATATCATCACTACAATCAATGCTCTCGAAAGATCGATTTGAATCATATCCTCGAGCTCAACTCTTTTGCAGGACCCCCGACCATCCAACTAACACTGCGAGAGCCATCCAGCTGGGCATATGAGGCCTGGAACCAGCTTGTCCACTCGAAGACCCTCTCAGTTTACTCGAAGAACTCATCATAAGCCCTCTTATCGACTGACAGGAGGGCTGTTCTCCTTTCATCACGTGCAAACTACTACCCTAATCTGCTTTGAACTTATCCCTCAATGGAGTTAACCGGCCTAGCCCCCCACCTCAAAGCCACCAAATGCGGGATAAGAACCTTGAGACCCCATCCGTAAACCCAATTGCATCCTCCAACACCACGTTGATGAATGCAATTTGCTTCATCTATCGACTTCTCGGATCTGAAATAGGCCCATTTCATCTTATTTATACTTTCATCGGAGACTTATGTATCTGAGAAAAAACGGGGGAAGAGATCATTATAGAGCCGCACAACCACATATTACATATTAATATCACTCTTTGAATGTATAAAAATTTTCCAATCAAGATTTTTTAAATAATTTATTGTGCCAACTAACTCAGGGGTGGAAATGGTTTGTTCAAGTAGGTTTTTCTTGCAAATAGCCACGTAGACTCTTTCGAGTGGATTGGACCATCAAGAATCATCTATTTGGGCAGAGGAAAAATCCAAACGTAATAGTAGCAATTTTTTCAGACCATGATTTCAACAGAATGATTCAGTGAGTCGGTAAATGTTACTAATCATGGATCTTCCGAGCGCCTGATCCATATGTCGTTCTGATGTCGGAAATGAGGAGTTTTATCTGCAAATTTCCCTTCTAAAGAATTTAGCAAGAACCTAATCCTACTTCAGAAGGTTGAATGGTACAGATTTCTGCAGTAGTAACTAAGATTCACTTCAAGATTCATGGCCCCTCCAAATACTGTCATCAGCTTCAATATTCCCCAACTGTTGAATTGACTCGTACATTTATGTCTCAACATTTCGTTCAACATATGTATGATGAAGATCAACGAGATCAGACACGACAATACAACAGCAAGATCTTACTTGTATCAATAATGTGCTTTTTGAATAGAAAGTACTTCAATTCAAAGAGAACATTCATAACGTGCATGAGTTCTGCGAAAGGAAACAACAAATTTTACGGCAGCAAACAGACAAAGCAAACAACCCTAAAGAAGGCTGGGTTTAAACAAGATCGACAAGTCTCAGTTCAAAACGAACCCCAACCAGAAGAAACCAGTGAGCTGTATATGCCAGCAATTGATTTAGCAGGGCAAATCTTTCAGATGATGCCCTCTATGCCTGCAATTGATTAGAAGAGGGGCAAATCTTTCAGATGAACATCTACACAATCCCGTTATTGCATACGTATTATAAACAGTTTGTTTTTCGGGACTGACCTTGCTTGCAATGTTGTTTGAAAGCCAGTCCAGCCCCTCATACAGCCCCTCGCCGGAAGTGGCACATGTGCTCTGAATGTACCTGGGAGAATGGAACTTGGATCTGACTAACGAAGTTCAACGACGATAGTCCTCTACATGCGACTTATCAAGAAGAACTAATAAAATTTTCTTCTGAACCTGTGGAAGAGGGGAACAATTCTATGGGGGGAATATGAGATTACCAGTGACGCTGCCTGAGTGAGTGAAGGCCGAGCTTGTCTGTTATTTCTGCAGCATTCATTGCATTTGGCAGATCTTGCTTGTTAGCAAACACCAGCAGCACAGCATCGCGCAACTCATCCTATAAGAAGCACAACGTACATTAGTAAACTAAATAAACCCACATTCAACTATTGTCTAACTGGTATTCACAAATAACAACTCCATCTGTCTATGAACCATATCAAACTGGTAATAACAAATATAGAAGGGATGTATAAAAGACCTCATTAAGCATTCTGTGTAGCTCATCCCTGGCTTCAACAACACGGTCCCTGTCATTGCTATCAACCACAAAGATCAAACCTTGCGTGTTTTGGAAGTAATGCCTCCACAAAGGGCGGATCTGAAGTACATTAGCCAAGCAAAGCCAAGTCAGGATGTGCCTCCTCTATTTGAGGATGGTGGAGATTATGTTGCCATTGACTTATACTTAATTCAGCAATTATCACAAGAGATGGTAAGAATGAAAAAGTATATAAGGAATGAAAATTATCGAGCAAACTTCAGGATGGATATTGAACATAATTTTGCATGGGCCAGAGTTATTCTGCTTGATAGTAGTTGGGATCCAGACAGTCCCAGTAAGAGACATCGAGCCCTTACATGCACTAAAAGCCCAATAAATTCTAGGTTCAGAGAACTATACAATTTATTGCCAGCATGATATATCAAGCATTGCATGTTTTCACCCAGTTATATCCATAATTATTCATCAGAAGAACAAACACCACCACATGAGATTATCACCGTGATTAGTTGATCAAAAAACAAGGACGATGAAGAAGATTCAAAGACTTGCATCCTCACCTCATTCATGCATGAAATGAAATGAAAATTCATCACAACAGCCTAAAATTGTAATTATAAAAGAATGTAGGATATACCTTGTCCTGGCCACCAACATCCCAAACAGTGAAGCTAATGTTCTTGTACTCAACAGTCTCCACATTGAATCCTGAGGAAATGGAAAATATCAACGAAAAAAGCAAGAATCATCTGCATCTGCATGGGGAAGCCTCACCCCCAACGTAAGAAGCAGAGAGTCACATGCGAATAGCAAGCGAAGGAAACAGGGAATGAATAGATAGATCAGAGAGCCCAAAAGAACAATTCTAGGTGTGCTGGTATCTTACCGATGGTGGGAATTGTGGTAACAATCTCTCCCAGCTTGAGCTTGTAGAGGATGGTAGTCTTACCAGCAGCATCAAGACCCACCATAAGAATGCGCATCTCTTTCTTGGCAAAGAGCCGACTGAAAAGCTTCGTGAAAGACAGCCCCATTTTCGATTCTGCCAGATCAAAACATAACCCATTTCGCAGATCAACTCAAGGCAGTCTACGAGGAGCCTATCTATCAAAGATCAACTCTTGAGGACAGAAAAATAAAGACAAGAACGAATCGGAGCATGAAGGGATCTTCTTCGAGATTTCAGTTACAAGAACATTCAGAAATCGGCCTTGGCCTTCACAGGCTGAATTAACATACAGGAACATTCATCACGACGACAAGATTCAAATCGCACACAACGGACAGAACCGCAGAAATCAAAGACCGACATTCGAATAGATCCTACAATCGGGCATCAACTTGGCAATGAAGAGAACCGTAATCCAAAGACAAAGGAAACTTCGCAAAGAGGAACCCGGATCGAACAGGTATACAGAGTTGGATCTCGCTCAGAACGTTCAGATCGACCGCTCGAGGGAGAAAGGAATGGACGAAGAAGCACTAGGGAGATCGGCAGAGCATTCGACAATCAGATGGGGAGATCGGGCATAAGAGAAGACCGCATACCTCGTGGGAACCTCCGATCTCGAATGTGATCAGAGGGAGATGCTGTGGAGAGGAGGCAATGAGAGCTCTATGCCTAGGAGAGATCTTAAAATAAAAGAGACCATAGAGGGAAGAGGACGACGGAACGGAGCTTGCCTCACGATCGTTGGTTTTTTTTAAAAAAATATGTATTTTTTTAAAGAATTGATAAAGTTGAGTGGATTATGACCATTTCTAGTAAATTAATTAATTTATCCAAGAGATCACTTTATATTAATTCAATTCTTATTTGAATTTGTATATCAATATAGTCATGTGCTTGATCAATTTTGTTCTCAACATATCAACTTTAGTATCAATTTCATCCTCCATACACTAATCTTGTCACTCTGAACATTAATCTCATCCTTAATATATGAATTTGGTGATCAATGTGTCAATTTAGTCCATCCACAGTCTTCCCTTATCTATTGATGGAAAAAAAAAGGGAAAAATTACATATCAGTCTTGCCGTCCATTATTTGAGTGAAGTTGCAATTTGGTCCCTACGTCGTTTTCTCTTGTACATCGTGTGTTTTTCTTGTCATTCCACAATAAAATATAATGAATTCGCGATAGATACAATTAAACAAATTAAATATGTAGGTACATTTAATACATATTTAAATACATTTAATTAAATAAAATTATCGTATCTTATTAGTTATACAGATTTATTATATCTAATCTTAAACCAATTTAATTTCGTATTAATTATGGTGCCATAACAAGAATTGTCGACCTTAAAAATTTAGAGTTCCTAACTCTAGGCTTAGCTCCAACTCGGCCTCCTCCACTGCTGGTAAGAATGTAAGAAACGACTCTAACAATGACATCAAGACTTGATTATTATTTTGACTGGATAACATAATTATAACTTTTTGCATCAATGGAAAAATAATAATAAAAAGAAACTCTTGTGCTTGTTTAAAATTGTATCAGAATTTCTTGTATCATCTGTGCAATTAACCCATTAGACCCGGCAAAATTTGGCCCGTAGGATAACACTATATTGGGTTGGGGCTTATTGTGTTAGGCCGATACGACCCTATAATTTTATCGGATGTGTTAGGCCCGATGATTCCTGGGCTGGATTGGTACGATAATTATTGTACTATTGGGTCAGGCCAAGGCGCTCCTATCTTATCATGCCATGCTGATCCGGCCTTACATCTTAAAGGGTCGTGTTTAAGCTAGCCCTTATCATGCTGGCACGGCCTAGGAAGACCGGGCCAGCACGATCTGCCACATCTATAACCCATGACCCTTTTCTAGCGATTGCCAGCGAATATTCTGATCTAGGACTGGCTACGGAAAAGCTCTGGAACATGCCACAACTTCACCAAAGATCAATTCCCAAAACTTGCATTCAGTTGCAGCCTCGCATCATCTTGTTTACCTGCATGTGGTGCACGCTTTGGGCCAGCCGAGTGTACTAATGATGGTGCTGATTGGCTTGAGTTTCTCAACCGGCTTGTTCCACTCCTGTTGACCGTCAGATTCCCTTGCAGGATCTCACTAGATTTAATGGGCACCGTGGCGGTACAAATTTCATTGACTTTAAAAGTTTTTCTCAACCTCAATCAATTGGGATTAATGGTATTGGTTAAAAGAATTCACTATATTCAATATATTTGACTAAATTGTTGTTATAATATTTTTATTAAAATTGACATAAATTTTTTTTCACATTATTTAAATATAATATTTTATAATCACAAAATTATTCTAGCTCCTTACTCTAAATAATCACATCGTACCCTCTTTCAATAACCATTACCACCGACCGAAGTCCTAACTTTAACCCCCTTTTTCTATGAAAACAAATAAATTATTATTATTATTTTGATGTATCCACCGAATGTCCCAGAAATCAAAATGTCCCTTTATCCATCCAACTTCAAGTATGATCGAAACCAATTCAACGAACAGTCAGAACTACCATTCCCCTCTCAACTAAAAGGCAAAGAGAACAAAACCTTCTAGAGCTCACAGCATCAATGCCGTCTCATCTCTTTTGTTCCTGGTCTCACTCTCATCAGCAGCTGAAACCTCAGAGCCGGTCCTAGCAATGGCACTGGAGGTCGAATGGTACGACTTTGTGTGCTTCGGCATTGTCGGTGCGGCCTTCATCGGCGCCCTCTGGGTCCTCTACAGGAGAGAGGGAGGCAGCGGGAGCTCGGGGTCGGCCGGAGACGCGCTCGAGGGCCTCCTGCTGGGCCGACGCAAGCCCTCGGCAGATGGCCACGTCGGAACCGATTGGCTGTGGACCAGCTGCTGGAAAGGGGTGCACCCGGGCTGGCTCCTGGGGACCAGGCTCGTGTCGTTCCTCGTCATGGCCGGCTTCCTCTCCTGGGACGTAATGGATTGGAACGCTTCCATCTTCATCTACTACACCGAGTAAGCTTAGCTTATGCTGGATTTTACTTCGATGATTCACTGCTATAGCGATCTTTCTATCACTTCAGTGATCGAAACGAAACAGTCAGTAGTACTCGGCAGTTTGGATATTGTTTTCCTTTTTTTTGTGTGTATGTTTGATTTTTGAGATCTCGATTACAAAATTCCCCTTTTAGAAATGCTGTGTGTCTACTGAGATCCAGAGATTAGCTCCTCCGAATAATGAAATTTCCAGATAGGCTAATCAGTAGAGCTCGGATCAGAATTGGTTTTATCATGCACATTGGGCCATGCACTTAAAAACTAGACTGTCAATATTACGGTTACAAATTCTGTCGTAACCGGAGATTATATGAGTAAGAACTCTGCCTTCATGGTTGGCAATGTTTCGGATTTCTTAAACTAGGACCATCTTTACTTATACCTCGGTATCCATGCATTGTCCCAATCAACCGAATATAATTATCAAGCACAAATATTTTGTACATATGATTCGTCTGTCTGGTATATTGATTATCAGGCGATGCCTCGAGCATTCTTTACTGTCAGGTTTGGCACGTTTCATACTTACTACGACTGTCTTCGAGGTTGTCCGTACCCTATAGGTGATCAAACATGTTGGTTTATCATTATGTTCTTGATGTTTGTTTGCCTGCAGGTGGACTTTTGCACTGGTTATGGTCTACTTCGGGGTACGTTCTTTGCATTCATTTTTCCCATTTTAATGCGGCCTGATAGACCAGGAGTTCCATAGCTAAGTCGGCTGGCGATGTTCATTGCTAATGCAGCTGGGAACGATCGTTTCTGCGCATGGATGTTGGCTCCATTCCATCCGGAAATCATCATCCTCTGAGAACGGGGCAACGAACGATTCACCCGTAAGAGACCTGGAGGAGAGCAGACCTGCAACATCGAATGCTTATAATGGAGAAGTCGGGATCAATGGCACCAAGTCAAGGAACGGTTACGGCGAGGAAGGCTTCCTCCACAGAGCAGGATTCTGGGGATACCTAATGCAAGTAACATACCAGGTCGGGCTGTCGTTACCGTGTTCCATTTCCTTCCCTTTTAAAACCTACTGCACTGGAAGAACAACTTACATATCGAACTTCTCTGTCGTATAATGCCATTCGTATTAAGTGATGTGCTGATTGTTCTCTCGCAGCAGACTTCTGCTGGTGCTGTTGTTCTGACAGATGTTGTGTTCTGGTGCATAATCGTCCCGTTCCTACCGATCGCCCATGTCAGGCTGAATATGGTCAGTTTCTGCTCATCCCTTTACGGTGAACCTACCCATTGACATGTCTCATCGGTCATATGAATGAATCTACCTGATTTCATCTGATATTGGTTCGGGATCTGAACTGTTTTCGGCCAGCTGATGGGCTGCATGCACACGTTGAATGCACTTTCCCTCCTGATAGATACTGGACTCAACAGTCTTGTAAGTATCTCGTGAGCCGAAAGCCTCCCGTCACAAGGAAGCACCTTATTAGATATCGATGTCTTCACAGCGATGTCCATTTATGTGTTCTCACGATGTGATTTCCCATCTCGTGTTCCAGCCATTCCCGTGGTTCCGGCTCTCATATTTCATACTCTGGAGCTGCGCCTACGTCCTGTTTCAGTGGGTGATTCATGCTTGCGGATTCTCATGGTAACTATCAGCTCATGCTTGGAAAATAGTTCTCTCCATTGACAGTATGTATACTTTCGAGATTACAGCATTTTCGGACGTCCTCTACAGGTGGCCATATCCTTTCCTCGAGCTTAACACGCCGTGGGCTCCCGTATGGTACACCTCAAACCACCCCTTTTTTTTATATTGATCTTCCTCCGTTCGATAATGGTCAACTGACTTTCTAAATGCCGCAGGTATTTCGCGCTGGCTGTGGTTCACATACCCTGTTATGGCATCTCTGCGCTGATCGTGAAGGCGAAGAATGCGATTCTTCCCCGGTTGTTCCCTCACGCCTTCGTGAGATTGAATTAGATGATTTTTTTTTTCATCTAAGAACACATACGGTTCTGCTCCTGTTTTTCTACGCCTCTGTAAATAGAAGGAAGGCTGGATCTCTTTCCATGTGTCTAGGCATATATATGCTGTATAAGCCAAAAAGTTCCAATCCAGAGTGTGGAGTGAGCATGTCCCGTTATGCAGTCTCAGCTTTTCCAGTTTGTGATGAGGAACAATGTCGAATGATTCCCACCTCGGTTTGTTACCGATAAGGTAACTGTTGGGATTCCGGATCAAGAAATTCCAAACCACAATGTGCTCACGTTGTAAAATGTAAATGCCGACGTCAGATACAGTTGATGAACAGCCACCGGGGCTTGGCAACCTCAGCGATCATCAACTTCACGGGATTCTTGGAGAAGATCATGTGTTTGTATAACATCAACAAAGATTCGGATTCAATAGGAGACAGTCGCAGCCAAGAGTTCGTTTTTCTGGTTGTTGATGAAACTACATCTCTATCAACCAGAGAAATTCTCAGCATATCACCAGCATCTGTATCTGTTCATGCCGAAACAATACCTTGATCATATGTCTTAATCTAAGAAACCCGAAATTCTCAAAGGTGCAAGACAAGATCATGCTAAACGTGGCTAATACTACAGTATCCGGTTAGACCAGGGACGATTTTACAATGTAAACTCGGAGATAAAACGTTCTGAGATCTTACGTGTGTATATGTCTAACAGGCTATAGGAATCAAAAGTCTCAACATTTGTCATTCGTCAGAAAAGCCAATCTCACCCAATCACTGAAACAGCAATTCTGACAGATTTCAATCCATTTGAGGTTAAAGGTTAATCAGAATCAAGAAATGGCAATGTCATTATACCAGATCGATCGAGTATAAGTGACTATTCAATAAGCTCAAGGTTTGCTATTGAATTTAAAACATATGATTCAAGATTTAAAGCAGAGTGCCACGAAATAAGCACAGCAGAAAATCCATCAACAAGACTCCCAAAAACCCTACAATATCTCGTTATTAAGACGATAAGGAAGCTGCTAACTTGGACCCAATTCAGGTGGTTAATCGCCGCCCGCCTTCTGGTAAACGTAAGTGAGGCCACACTTACCGCAGTAGTGGCGATCAAAGTGGTTCGCCATGAAAGTGCCGGCACCGCACTCGGCATTGGGGCATTCCTTCCTCAGCCTCAGGACCTTCCCGGAGTCGTCCACCTTGTAGAACTGCAGCACCGCGAGCTTCACCTTCTTCTTCTTGTGCTTGATCTTCTTCGGCTTCGTGTACGTCTTCTTCTTCCTCTTCTTGGCGCCACCCCCGGGGCGGAGGACAAGGTGGAGGGCCGACTCCTTCTGGATGTTGTAGTCGGCGAGCGTCCGTCCGTCCTCGAGCTGCTTCCCGGCGAAGATGAGCCGCTGCTGGTCCGGCGGGATGCCCTCCTTGTCCTGGATCTTGGCCTTCACATTGTCGATCGTGTCGCTGGACTCAACCTCCAGGGTTATCGTCTTACCCGTAAGAGTTTTCACGAAGATCTGCATCTTCTTGGCCCTCCAATGCAGACCGAACGGAGAGGTCTCCGGCGACCAGCACTGGCTGGAGGACGATGAGATTAGGGTTTATTGAATTGGGCATGGATGAATGTACAGGATTGCCCATCACAATCCCCCAAAATCAATCTTTGAGCCATTCCATTTTGTATGTTACTTATGGTGTGTAAATGGCTTGGAACAACGGGTTGTCTTTTCATCAACTCTTCCGGACCCAATAATTTTTGTTAGGCTTTTTAATGATAAAAAGTGATATTAAAATTATTTAAACGAATGAAAAATTATCATCCGCCTACGTTTTTGGTTAATTTTTCTGAGTTTCAATATTTTCATTAAATTAAATAATAAATCATATTAATATCCCATAACAAAAAGAAATTAAAGGGTAGTGTGTTAAAAATATATTATTAAATATATTTTTATCAAAAAAACATGATATAAAAGGTATTTAACTATGTTAATTAGGGATCAAATTTATTTTAAATTTGTAGTGATAAATTAAATGAATATTAAATATGGTATCTTTCGGCTCCGGGCTGACAATCTCAAATTAATTTTTTTATGACTAAAAAATCAACCGAATTCCAAATAGGACGCAAAAGGCCTATTTTGCTGGGCCGGTCCAGTCCAATTTTTTCTTTCTTCAGTTTTTCAATTTTTTCTTTCAACCCTAATATCATTTTTATCCTTGTAAATATGAACTTCGCCAATCTACACGTCAGATTCACTCCTCTCCTATGATCTTGTAATCCTTCAAGTCCGACCATTCCTTTGTCCGAGTTCTACCAGAGCAAGTGTTTGAAGTTTTATAATCCGAATAAATTGTTAGAATTTCATAATCCCGAATAAATTCAGAATTGTACATGTTGGAATTGAAGATAGATTATGCATAAATATAAATAGAAGTGTATATGAATTGGTGATTAGAAATCACGTAAGCGGTGGGTGGGCACATGAATTTTCTAAATCTACACGTAGCTCCTCAGAACAAGTGGGAACGTTTAATTTCTTCATTTCTCCATAAAACCAAAATACTTAAAATTCTTTAGGAGAAGAGGAGGATGAAGAGACGATAAGTGTTTCTCAACATGTTCTAATGAGTTCGTGGAGACCAAGAATATGGTGTGTTGTCCCTGATGAGTTCGGCGGAGGAGGAGAAAGACGGGAAGGAGGAAGAGAGAGGAGAAAGAAGAAGAAGAAGAAGAAGAAGAAGAAGAAGAATGAAGAATGGGTTTGGTGGTGGAGGAGGAGGAGTAGGAAGATATTCCTTTTGGTTGTCATGAGAGGTATACCCAAGGACGAATGACTAATTGAAAATTGTGCACCAAATGGACGAAAAAACTGAATTGATGGCATAAGAACTAAAACAAAATGATGGTCAATGAGGATTGGGATGATGTTCCCATACTCTAAGGAGGAACTTCATGTCTAGACAAACATAATTGATAAATAAAATAATCGAATTGATGTATAGAAAGATGAGATTGATGTATTGGAGGGGAAAGTAAATGTGCAGGAGGGCTAACTTGATGTTTAGAGGGACAAAAGTTATGTAGAAAATAGGATTATAGTAAGATTGATAAAAAGTACATCATTCAAAATAATAAATATTTAAAACCATAACATCAGTCAACATGTTCCAACTGTTCAATAATTTTTTCCGTACCTAGAAGACATACTAGAAGACATTTCTTGGACACCTATACAGTCCACAAATTTAAAAAAAAATGGTAGTACAAATAGCAATCGAAATTATAATATCTTAATTGTTAAATTAAGAGTGATATTATCGTATCAAATAAAATAAGAGAAGGATAATGGAATTTAAATGAACATAGAGTCGTCCGAGTATATTTCCATCCCCGTACACATACAATTACACTTTCACTTGAGAAAGACTTATTACAAGATTCAAATTCACAGTTATTGGAGCAAACATATTGAATATATCTCATCAGCCGAAATCACACGGTAAATCAACGTTTGACTTACACCATTATTGGATAACAAGCATTGCTGGATGAAGGAAGCCGGCTCCAGTGATTATTAATTAACCATACTGCAAACCTTTCTGACCTCCCCGTGAACCCCAGTCATGACGCCGATCGAACCCATGCGCACCATCGCCTTCTTGTACTTGTCGACCCACGCTGGCCCGTACATCGCGTTGTTCATCACCATCCCTCTCGTCGAGGCGCTCGTGAACAGTGTCTCGTCGGATGCAAGAAGCCCTCGGTACCGTGTCAGCTCCTGGTAGTATGCGTTGTCGAGTCGGGTCGGCGTGAGGGTTTCCAGCAGGACGGTCGGGTCGAATCCGCTTGTCGAGTTGCTCGGCGGTGGGCACTTGGTCCGCAGGTAAGCTGCGTAGTGTCCGTCAAGCGTAGGGTCCTGGGTTGGGGGGTAAAGCCGGGCCGAGAAGGAAGAGCAGTGGGAGATGCCAATGGAGTGGGCACCGGAGAGAGTCACCATATCCTCAGCCGAGAGCCCTTTCTTCGCAAAGCTGTCAATGAGTTGTTGGGCGTTGAGGGATGGTGGCGGCAGGTTCTGGGTGACTTCCGGCAGGAGGGAGACTCGCCCGTCTCGGCGACCGGCTGGCACATCGTAGTATATCCCTCCGGTCACAAAGGCAGTGTCGCGAGCAGCGAAGGCAATGATATCGGCGCAGGAAACTGTGCTGGGGCACACAGCCTCAAGCTGGGCCTTCGCCTCATCGATCACCTCAAACCCTCGGAGGCTCGGGTTGTTGGCAGGATGGTCCCGCTCGGCCGGTTTCCCTGGTGTTGACTTGAGAAGCACGGAAGCATCGCAACCCTGAAAATCACAGCACCATCCATCTAAAAAAAAATAACCCCACTAAAGCTCATAGGAAAAGATATATGCATCCCGAATACAGTGAGAATCGTAATTACCCTCACAAAACAATCGTGGAAATGCATCCGAATGAGGCTGGGGATGATTCCCGGGTTCGTCGAGGCCGCCTTTTTCACTGCCTCTCTCACAATAGCCTCCGCTGATGGGCATCTATGGTGGTAAAATCCGACACTCAAACCGTAGTGCTCATCATCCTCGTCTCCCATTGAAGACACAGATAAGAGGAGGATCATGGTAGCGAGCAATCCGAGCTTCGAACTCATTGCGTTACAGAAGGAAACTTTCAGTATGAAAAGTCAGTTCTGGGACTGCTAGCTAACTTGAGGATACGATTGTAGTTGTAGAGGTATGTGTTTATTTGTTGGTGAAGAGAACATTGATGCCATGGACGTATTTATAGATGTAAAGTCACCTAACATGTATTTCTTTGTTGTGAATAAAATGTATAATATACTTACTAACATGAATGGCTATCGGAACCACTTCCCCTCAACAAAATTTCAGATTCCAACCTTGTGAATACGGAGAATTTATACTGTGAGAGTTTTTCCTTTTAATAAGCCGACCTGATTCGTATCTTGATAATTCACCGTCCATTCATTTTTCTAGATATCATAGGATTCGGACAAAAAACATATAGCATGGTTGAAAATGAATTTATGGTGCCGTATTGTCCACCTAAAATATGACCGATAATTCGTTCCATTTAAAAGTCATAAACTCGACTCTTACCGATAGAATTTCTCGTATTATTTTTATCTATTTTATATACGAATATCTGTTTTCCAGTTGAGAAAATTATATGCAAGTGTCGGAGATAGAATAATTGTGTTGATTTTGTAGTTTGCTTCGTTAACTTAGTTATTTTAAAAACAAAGAGGCGTGTGGCTGGATTGCATGGTTGAAATCGTCCAACCTATTGAAAGATTCGATTCTCCGAGACAAGTTTCCCATGCGGGTCTATCTCAGTTAACTACTTTCTTAATTGCTCATGTCATGTACTAAGGGCCGAATACCTAGATAGAAAATTATCAACTTGATCTTGTGATTAGCTTATTAGACCCCAAATTGGTGATTTAATGATCGAATATCAGGTTAGGAGGATTGACGAGAATTTTCTCAAGGATCTCAACCCAACTGTAGACTAGTATCGATGTACGTTTCGACTGATCAAGAGATATTGCGTGGTGCAAATAAAAAAAGATAGAAAATTGGTACAAATGGTATTACCTCTATTTAAAACCAAAAAACAAAATTAATTCGATTTTATTAGTAATACTCATTATATGATTTTTTTTTTGTTTGCATCGTTCAATATTTTCAGGACACTCAAAGCGCACATTGAGATCAGTCTACGGTCGAGCCAAGATCTTTAGAAAAATTTCCGTTGACCCTCATAACCTGAAATTCGATAATTGGATCACCTATTTGAGACCTTAATAAGAAAACTACTATTTCAACTTTAAATTAATCTATATCATTTCCTTTTTATTTGATAATATTGTAATTTAATTGATTACAAGATCTGTTCGTCTGCTTGCCATGTTCACTAAAACAGTTATAGAAATTCCATTCTTGATATTAAATTATCATATTCATATTGGACACTCTACATTGGCACTTCTTATACCATTTTCTTGCGTCTCCCTCTTACTTCTTGGACTCATGATTTTCGATTAAATATTGGGTAAATATTGCTTCTCTACTTTGAATGGATACCGACCTGCTAGAATTAGTGTAAGTGAAACACGAGAGGTCATGTTGGCTGGAAATCATTAATTGCTCAAGTTAAATTAGGTACGACTGAACTGACATTACACGTCAGCAGTGAATGACCCACCGGAATGAAAAACAATGTACTTGATCAAACATATACATGTAACAATAATTACATCACTGTATGCATTATTATATCCTCCCCCTCGTTGCCCTTCTGGCTTCCATCCTCTGTTAATAATACGTCTGTCTTCGAAAGTCAGCCTTAAACCGAGTCAGGCCGTGTAAAATCAGGACAAGAACAGGCTACCAGAAAGTGTTATGCTAAAGATTGACAACTGGGGAATTTAATTATCGGTTGTAAGTACGAAGAAAACTCAGTTTTGATGATAGCTGCACAGATTAGACAGACATCCGATCGTTGAATCTTTGACAGAGTCGCGTGTAGGATTTGATTAGTAGTTATTTCCTTACCTGCTTCCACTGCAGGACACGCCCCCACGGTCCGCGTCGTACGCCGACTATAATCATGTGTATATATATATATATATAATTGTTAAAATCAAATAGATAAAAAATAAGTGAGTTATGAATTTATAAATTTATGAATTGAATCAAAAGTTTTTTTTGTTTCGATCACACAATATCCCTAGATCAGTCGAAACGTACCTTGAAACTAGTTAATGGTCGAAATTCCTAAAAAATTTTTTATCGACCCTCTCAATTTGGAATTTAATCATTTGGTCACCTATTTAAGAGCCTAGTGAGGGAACCACTAGCTCAACTTCAAGTTGGTAGACAAAGAGTTTAATTGGTTGAACCGTATATTTAATAAATAATATTAATAATATAATAGTTTGAGTGGAATATCATTAATAATAAAAATATTAATATAATAATTATATTTAATAAAAANAAATATGAATATAAGTCTAATAAAATAAAATAAATATGTTATAATATATTTTTATTTCTTTTAATTTTAAGTCAATCGATTTTCTCACCAGTTTAATTAGAGTTAATATTTTGAAAAGTGTAATTAGATCTTTTATGGGCACTGAAACGGTGAGTTGCGGTTCCCAATTGAACCGATTGAACTGCTAACCTGGTCCGATTTTTAAAAATATGTATAGAATACATGCTGCAGAGTCGTATCGAGCGCTGGAGGAAGTCGCCTAGTCGTATAGCAATCAATTGGTTTGGCACCGCTTGAAATTGCATCTATCGATATTTAGTTTAATATCAGACCCACATATTATTTTCAATATTTAAAAATTATATGTATTTCTTAATATATATCACATTCCTCAATTTATGAATTGGTGGGAAGTTTATAATACTCATGCCATCATTTTGAATGCATTCACTCTTTGTGATTTTAATACGGAAGAAATTGTAATAGAAATTCCACTTGTTTGGATTTATTTTTTTATCTTAAAATTTATATATTTTACAATAATTTTTTCAATCATTTATATTATATTGTGTAATACATTTTAATTTTAATTTTAATTTTAAGATGAGTGATAGAATGTAACCAATAAAACTTACAAGCTAACTATCCGTGGCAATTATATACTTATGTGTAATTTTTTTATGCTGATGTGGCATGGCTCGCAATAATTATTTTGTCATATCAATAACTTATTACTGTAATAGTATATATTAAGCAGTTAAAAGTATGAATCAAATATATTATAAAACTATATTACATGTATGTTAAATATATATAATTTTTATTAGAATTACCCTTTTTATTGATGACTTTGTTCTTTAATTAAAATAATTGATGAACACATTCTCCATATTCATTTATTGCAATAATTGACAGGTCCTGTCGATGTCCCCATTATTATGATAACATTGTTTAGATATATGTTTTTCACTGCTAATGTTTTTTATAATATTATCCAAAAAAAAGTTATTAAGATATTTCTTATCCTTTGGCCATACCTACCTCTCCTCCATGATCACTCTTAATCCTCCCCTTCTCTCCTGTGCTAATCCCCCAATCCAAACATATTATAAAATATTTAAGTCATCTTTGATATTATTGTTATTAAAATATATAATATCATATTAATTAAATAAAAATAAATTTGTGGGTTTATAAGAAAATTAAGTATCGTCACTTATCAGTTTAAATTTATAAATGTAAATAGACTTGTTTTCTTATGAGATCATAACAAATTTAACATGGTATCAAAATCAGTGGACTCGCACCTCACCCGACCAAACTCCGTAAGCCCGGTCAAGGAGATCACAATAATATAATAATTATGGTATTAGATCATAGCAATTGTTGAGAAGATTAAATAATATATTTATCATAATTATTAATTATTTAGAGGATGGTATCAATGGGAAGAGTGCTAGATGCTTGTGTGCTTTCTCACGCTTCAAATTAAGATCTCAATCAAATATCTAAAAATGAATAATATAAATAAAACGAGAAAGGGTGACATCGTCATCGGCTTTCAACGTCTACTTATTTGCCCCCTCTTTCCATGCCATACACCTTCCATATAGTAAAACAAAAAAAGTAATATGATTTTTTTTGTATTCTAACATGTCATACTGGCATTGCAGTACACGTCATCGACCTTTTCGCCAAATCAGCCACTTTGTGCCACGTTTGTCACCTCAATCCACATCCTTACCACACGCGCACACATAACAGTTAATTCAGCAAATTATTAAGATTAGAACTTATTAATACAATGTAATCAAATATAGAGGACCAACCACTTTAAAGCATATATAATTCAACTAAAAAAAAGTTAAAAGCAAATATGATGGAAAACAAATTGCAAACGGAACACGGATGTCCAAGAGCTAACTACTCTTCTTATAAGAAAGATATCTAATAACTAACCATAATCAAGAACTTGAGATTTTGACCGTCCAAATGCACTTAGGTCTCATAAGATATTTATGAGCCGAATAATCCATAATAGCCTGCGTTAGTAAGAAGCAATTAAAATAAAGAGAGAGAGAGAGAGGTCCCTTAAGATGCAAGTTGAGCCATAAGATCGTGGATCCTTTGGCCCAGATACCCTTTGACTATTGGAGAGATAAAGATAAAGATAAAAGATAAAAGCCACCTGAGTTTTACATCTCTTGCTAATTCGGATGACGAATTTCTTGAATCACCTTCTAGGGTAAAATTAAATGAGCACAACAAACCGAGACATATTTCTGGGAATCATAAAATTTTATTGCCCTTTGAGGTTAAGTCTAAAAACTTTAATTCCGACTAATTTAGTAAGAAAACTTCTACTTCATAATACACGTAATTCGTAAGTGTAACAGATCATTAATCATATGATAAGGTTCATCCAAGAACGTATTGTACCCGGTCCTGTGTTTTTTTTTCTACACCTCTGTAAAGTTGAAGGGATGCTGGATCACTTTCCATGTGTTTAGGCAAATACATGCAGACTCAGCTTCTCCGGATTGTGATGAGAAACGATGTCGAGCAAATCCCACTTCGGTTGGTGGACGACAACGACAACTATGGGGACCAAGAAATTACGCACCACGATGTGCGCACATGATGTAAATGCATATCAAATAGCGTTGGTGAAGAGCTGCCCGGGCTTGGCAACTTCATAGGATTCTTGGAGAAGCTAGTGTGTTTGTATGACATCAACGAAGATTCGGATTCGATCGAAGTTTCTTGAGGAGTAAGGCAAGATCGTGTGAACTATGGCTCGTGGTATAGTCTGATTGAATCCTATTATACCGATGAAGATATACGGCGCGGCAGATTTTACCATGCAAAAGAAGTCGGAGGTAGAACGTTCTGAAATTTTATATGGATGTGTCTGATAGGCCATGGCGATCAAAGGACTCAACATTTCTCATTCACCAGAAAAATAAGTCCATTTCACCCAACTGCTGAAACAGCAATTCTGTCAGATTTCTATTCACCTGAGATCAAGGTTAATCAGAATCACGGAGATGGCAATAGAATGATCATTAGACCAGATTAATCGACAATAAATGACTATTCGACAAGCTTAAGCTATTGCAATTGAATGTAAAGCATATAAAGAGCATCGCAAACTAAGCACAGAAACAAATCCATCAGGAAGTCCCAAAAGCCATAACAAGATCTCCTTATTAAGACGATAAAAGAGCCACTAACTTGGATCCGATTCAGGGGTTTAATCGCCGCCTGCCTTCTGGTTAACGTAAGTAAGGCCACACTTCCCGCAGTAGTGGCGATCAACGTGGTTCACCATGAAAGTGCCATAGCCGCACTCGGCATTGGGGTGTTCCTTCGTCAGCCCTCTAGACCTTCCCGGAGTCATCCACCTTGTAGAACTCCAGCAGCGCGAGCTTCACCTTCTTCTTCTTGTGCCTGATGTTCTTCGGCTTTGTGTACGTCTTCTTCTTCTTCTTCCTTTTCTTGGTACCACCCCGGAGGCGGAGGACAAGGTGGAGCGTCGATTCCTTCTGGATATTGTAGTCGGCGAGTGTCCAGCCGTCCTCCAGCTGCTTCCCGGCAAAGATGAGCCGCTGCTGGTCCGGCAGGATGCCCTCCTTGTCCTGGATCTTGGCCTTCACATTGTCGATCGTATCGCTAGACTCAACCTCGAGGGTTATCGTCTTCCCCGTAATGGTTTTCGCGAAGATCTGCATCTTCTTGGCACTCCAATGCAGACCGTAGGGGAAGGTCTCTGGACCTCAGCGCTGTGGTACGCGGCTGGTGTCTGCTAAGCAAATATTTGCTGAGTGCAAGACTCACTGACTTCGCGACACGTGTAAATGTCGATGAGAGAGAATTTCCAAGAGAAAAATCTTGCTCCTTGAGCAGCGACGTTTTCTCCCATGATCCCTCACTCTTTTCTTCTCTCTTGGCCATCTGTTTCTCCCACTTCTGATCTCTCTTTCATGGCCCATAAATTTTTACTCAAATTTCTGGCACGATAGCGAAATTTCGACGACAAAATTATTCATCTTCTTGGACCATCTTCAATTCCCCAGCTCACCAGCAACTCCTCTGCTCACTGTTACCTTCCCTAGAGAAGATGAATTTCTTCCAACTCAGGCTTCTTCCGCTCTCCCGTCCATCGGCCTCCTCCACGACCCTCTAAGGGTCCTCTACATCTCCACCGGCACCGACCACAGTTTCGTGGCTCTTGCCAAGATCGGAGTCTCCGATGTCTCTGGGTCGAGCTCGTCAACTCCCCCACATGTCAGCGGGACGGATCCCTACACAAACTCCTACATGTTAATGTTCAACGGCACCTTCGATTTGGGCTTCAGTGTCACAAGCCTCACCGACACTCTGTTTACGTAGCAGTTCACGGTCGAGATGGAGCAGACCGTGTGATGGGGGAGAGGCGTGCATGGTAGTGTGGAAATGAGGGTATGGGAGAAATTGTGGGACTGTTTAAGATTTGGCTGTTGGGTGCTAAAAGTTATTACTTCGATTTGTTTGAAAACAACAGCGATTATTATGAGAACAGATGCTGCTTCTTGATATCTTTTTCAATGTCTAGATAAGATGGGAAGTGGGATGCAGACGATTATGGAGGTGCAGACGATCATACTTGATCAGCCACCCCGGTTTAGTAACACTCGCTCAATACTTGTTCGCGATTGAGGAGGCTAGAGATATTAAACGTACCGGTTTGGCCCGAACCAGCTTATCAAAATCTGGAATCGGCCAAACTGTCCTAAAATGTCATGTAATCACTCTTATTGAGTTAATGACAAGTTATTGAGTGAATATAAGAAATAGGCTTATTAAATCAAAACTTGTTTAATTTTAGATAAATTGAAAAAAATTAAAAAGAGGAAATGGTTATGGTTCATGGTTCAAATAATTCCAAACTGTAAATCGGCTCTCTTAGGCCTAATTTCAAGCCGATTCATAATTTCTTGAGTCATGGCCCGTAGCTAGACCGGCCCATCCATTTAACATCTCTAGAAGATCTCTAGAAGAGGCTATTAGGTTGGAGAAAGATTACATTAGGGTTTGGTGGATTGGGAGTGGAAGGATGTACAGAATTGCCCGACACATTTCGTCATAATCCCTTTTGGGCATTGCCTTTTATCTTCCTCAATTTCATTTTCCACTGGAATTAAATTGCATGGCCATGGTCGTGAACATTTTCGGCGGTTTGATTTTGCCCAATCGCACTCTTAACAAAGACCATACCATCAGTAGACAAGCTCGAACGGTTCAATAATTTTATGTTCGATTTTCTCTGTGATTTAATTCGTTTTTCTTACTCCAACACTCATTTTCATGAGTAAACATTCAATTTATATCACACAATAAGCTTATCATAAAATTCGTTCAAAGTTTAGTACATATTTATATCTAAAAAATTTTAAATGTAAAAAAAAAACTAGTTATGTCCCATTTTCTAATCCAATGAATTTATTTTGCACTATATATTCACAGTTAATATATTTCCATTTCTTTTTTTCTAGACCCCCATCTAGGCAAACTTACATTCTATTTACGAATCACTGCACGTTCTGATCACCCTCTCTTATGTTAGATCATAGAGGTTCTCTGGATTGAGAGCTATGGGATCAACAGGGGAGACGGGTTACAGAGGGAAGAAGGGAGAGGAAATGAACATGAAGTCGAATATCTTTCCATCCGCATACACACACACACATACATGCAGTTACACTTTCACTCGGGATTGGGATGACTTATCACAAGGTTTGAATTCACAGCTATTGGGAACAAACAAATCGAACAATCTCATCGGCCGAAATCACGCCTTGAATCAACGTGTTGGTTTGCACCATTATTTGACAAAATCAATATCAGTGTGGGATTAAGGAAGTCGATCGGTTCTTATCAGTTAACCTTGCTGCAGATGTTTCTGATCTCCCCCTGAGCGCCGGTCAGGACGCCGATTGAGCCCATGCGAACCATCGCCTTCTTAAACTTGTAGGCCCAAGCGTGGCCGTACATCGCGTTGTTCAGCACCATCCCCCGAGTCGAGGGGCTGGTGAACAGTGTCTCGTCCGAGGCGAGAAGCCCCCGGTACCGCGTCAGCTCCTGGTAGTACTTGTTGTCCAGACGAGTTGGCGTGAGGGTTTCCAGTGGAACGGTCGGGTCGAACCTGTTGGTCCCGTTGCTCGGCGCTGGGCACTTGGTCCTCAGGAGAGCCGCATAGCCTTTGTTGAGCGTAGGGTCCTGGGTCGGAGGGTAAATCCGGGACGAGAAGGAAGAGCAGTGGGAGACACCGATGGAGTGGGCGCCAGAGAGGGTCACCATCTCGTCGGCCGAGAGCCCTTTCCTTGCAAAGTTGTCGATGAGTTGTTGAGCGTTGAGGGACGGTGGCGGTAGGTTGTCGGTGACTTCTGGCAGGAGGGACACTCGTCCGTCCCGACGACCGGATGGCACTTGATAGTATATCCTTCCGGCCGTGTAGGCACTGTCCCGAGCAGCGAAAGCAATGATATCGGCACAGGAGACTGTCTTAGGGCACACAGCCTCGAGCTGGGCCTTCGCCTCATCGATCACCTCGAACCCCTGGAGGCTCGGGTTGTTGGCAGGATGGTCCCGCTCGGCCGGGTTCCCCGGCGTCGACTTGAGAAGCACGGAAGCATCACAACCCTGAAAGATCACAGCAACCATTCATCTCACATCGATGCATCCAAAGCACATGATTCACTAATCTCACAGGAAAAGATACGCCCAGAATATTACAGGGAGAATCATAATTACCCTCACGAAACAGTCGTGGAAATGCATCCGAATGAGGCTGGCAGCAGTTCCTGGGTTCATCGAGATCGCCTTCGTCACCGCCTTTCTCACAATAGTCTCCGCTGCCGGGCAGCTACGATGGTAGAACCCGATTTTCAGGCCGGATGGCTGGTACCAGTGTCCCATGGAAGACACGGACAGGAGGAGGATTACGGAAACGAGCAATCCGAGCTTCGAACTCATTGCGCTACAGAAAGAAACTTCCAGTATGAATCAAAATTCAGCTCTAGGATTGCTAGCTAACTTGAGGTTATGCTCTGTAGAGAGGAGTGTATGTCTTCGGCGGTGGAGATAACATTGATGCTGCGGAAGTATTTATAGATGTAAAGTCAAATAGCATGCATTTCTTTATTGTGGATAAAATATTCATTTTTCCCGAAATGACAAATCTACTACGACCTTGTCGCCTTGTTATATGATTAGATTAATAGGCTTTACCATTAAAAGATTTTGAATTTATATTTTATCAGTAAATTTTTTTTTGTATAATTTTATTTTCCTTCCTCCTATCTCCTTTTACACTTGTTTAACTCATTTGCAGCCGAAAAAGCATACAACACCTAAGTGTCGTAGATAAAAATGATCGTGTCAATTTAGTATTTGGCTTTGATATACGTGTTACATTAAAATAAAAGAGACGTGTGTCTTGATGTAAGTTCTGAACGCCTGCCTCGCATGGTTGAAAACGTCAATCGTCAAACCCGTTGAACCGGTCCGTTCTCTGAGACTGGTTTCCCGTATGGATCGATGTCAATCAATTACTATCTTAGTTGTTCACACCCTAATAGATACACAGTTAGTGACACCCTCCATATGTCCGAGCAAGTTTAGTTGATTACAAGATCCATTGGCCATGTTCGTTAAATTAATCACCGAACTAATGTTCTCGGTATATATGAGATTGAGGGATTTATGGATCGACTCTTGATATAGATTAACACCTCTTACACCGTATTATTATTCTCATATCTCATTATAAATTCATTATTATTTTTCAAATTAAATGCTGGGTAAGCACCATAAATGTACGTACAACTGACTGATTAAGACTGGTATATACCATTTTTCGACTTCAAAGCAAGTGTTGTCGAACCGATACGGCATGTTAACGTTAGACCAGTGATTCACACCGACACGTTTGTGTCACCTGCTTCCATTAGAATAAGGAAATTGGGAAACAGTGCACGGTCACGCGGTTGCTTGAAAATTTTTCAAGAAATGAAACGATGGACTCGATCAAACACACGCATAGATATAACATCTGTTATATATCGTTGAGCATATTATATCCTCATCCTCACTGCCCTGCTGGCTTTCCTCCTTTGTTAATGATATCTTCGAAAGTCAGCCTTCACGCAGTCAGACCTTGCAATAAATCAAGACAAGAACCGGTTACCAGAAAGTACTGTTATTTATACTAAAGATTGACAACTGGGGAATAATCAATCGATTGTACTTAGAAAGAAAATTCAGTTTGATATCGCGGCCGATTATAAGACATATGTTTGATCGTTGAATTTTGACAGAGTTGTGCGTCGGGTTTGATTAATATTTTCTTACCTTCCTGCGAAGTCCCCACCCCGTTGTCTGCGTTGTACGCCGACGACACTGCGCGCAGTACGAGCTACTGAGTCGTTCCCGTGGGTAGACGAGGTCCCTTAGTTACCGCCATTGATTAGCTTGGCACTGCTCGGAATTGTATCGAAGAATTTGGTACAAGGTAAACCAATTTTGTTATAAGTGTATATTATTACAGTAATTTAGAAGACGAGAAAATTTTCTGAAAAATCACGACGTTTTTATGTTTTTTTTTTCTGGAATGCACTTAATTTTCAATATTCGTCTAAATACGCATGACATTAGTAACTCGTATGAAAAATTAACACCGCTAATACCCATACTGTTTTGTGAATAAACCATGTGAACAAAGATAAATTGAACAAATTGTAAGGTAAGAATGCCGTAGTGTGACCTTATTTGAATTAGTGATTCGAAAATCACATAGTAGACCTTATCAAGACCGGCTATATACCAATAAAATATCAGAATAATTTATAAATTAAACCTAAAAGTTTAACGGATTAATATGACCTCTTTTTTTAATATTTTATTTCCAAAGAGATAAGATCATATCCCTCATATTATCAATCGATTAGCTCACTCTTTATACTTAGTCTAATATCGGATTTAAATGCTAATTATGATATTTTAAAATTACATATTTCTTAATTTAGCGTCCTCATTGAATTTATAAATCTAACAAATTGGTTAGATCGATATTTTATATTATTCTTTGAATCATTTTGAGTATATTAATATTACTCTTGTGATTTTAATATATAACTTATAACGTTTATCCTTTTCATATCCTTATATCCTCTCTCCCCTTCTATTTTGAATTTCATTAAAGAAATCATACAGAGGAACCTGCAAAAAAGAAAGAAAGAAAGGAAGGAAGAAAAATGAGTCCATTAATTGAAACATTCAAACTTGGCGTAATCATTGACAGTCATCTGCGGCGAAGCAGTGATGGACAGACAGCTTCCCGTTGAAGTCCTTGATGCTTAAAGTAACATTATCCTCGTGTGTGGTTGTGATATTCGACGACATTAAAGTACATGGTCATAATTTCGGATTAATATTCATTCGAAGGGTGGCATCAATAGGAAGAGTAAGTACTGGTCGGTTGCGTGCCTCCCACGCTTCAAATGGAGATCTCGAATTATATGTCTTCAAGTTGATAAATATAAAAAGAGAACTTTCAACCCGAAGATTAGTTCAAGAGAATGGAATAGTTTAAGAGCTCGTAAGTCCGATTGACATTCCCTTCGGTGCATAGTCCTTAATAAATGCCGCATGTAAATTAAAGTAATTGCATATCAACTTACCTATATTTACGATTTCTTATGTACTCACAATGTATTATGATTGTGCAGCATTTGTATGTAATTTTCAGTTCCCATTGTCGATTAGAGTATGTACTTATCGCGGTATAATATACATACCACAACCATGTTTAGTACGGTGGGTGGAATTCAGTAATCCCTTGCCTAGTTGTCACCGGGCTTTTTATATTTATTCATTTGCTTCTCCCTCTTATTCTCCTTTAGATCACATTCATATGAATGCCTCTCTTATAATTAAAATAAATAAACAAACAAATAGAAATTGAAAAGGAAAAGAAAAGAGCTACATGTAATGAATTAGCCATTAGCTAATTCAACTGGGATGGGAAATACAGAAGATGTTTTTTTCGGTTTGATGCTACCCATAGGGTGCAATATTCGAAAAATGAAACTATAAAAGGATACCATAGCACCAATCAATTAAAAATTTTAATGGTCGAATTTTTTTTCCCGATAAGTAAATCACCATCATCAGATAAAAAGGAATGTACATAAGTGCACTAATTACAAAATTCACGGCTTCAAGGATCTTAATTAATAACCAGGCTGAGCTAATTACTAGCCATTTTTGGCAAAGATGCAAGTCTGAGCTTCAAGTTCGTGACCCCATTTCGATCCCAATGTTGCGGCATACGTGTAAGTTTTGCCAAGATGCTGGACCGTACTGGGCTTGTGATTGTAGGGCCTAGGAAAAATAGCTGGTTCCTTGATTCAGCTTGTACCCTGGAAAAGTTACACATAGGAGGAGTAAGAGCCCATCATTTAGGTATGATTTCTTCAGTAGATAAACACCAGATTTTGTGCAATGGAAGTCGAGCACTTCTAGGTCTCATATCCTCCCAAATATATATAAGAGATCTTGATGCAACAATTGGAATTCCAGCAGATCGAGTGACAAACACCAAAGTGTGTTGGATAAATGAAAAGAAGGATAGAATCATCACGATCCGTACGTCCAGGTCAATGTCGATAACCACCCTAAGAAACTTGCAACAGTTTTGCATAAGGGTCAATTGAAGGGAATCTGAGCTCTTCTTGGGTAGAACAGAGCAGAGAACTCCAGGAGCTGAACACTTACAATACCACAAAGACATAGAATTACCGTAGCCTGCCTTGCAGGTTAAGAACTAGAATTGCCCCAGCCCACATTGAGTGTTGGAATTTTAAGATTTTCCTCCAAAAGCACTTGGAGCCTAGGAGATAGTTATGCGGCTGAGCAACCCTTAATGACCTGCATTAGCAATAAGTAGTCAAATATTCCTCGCGAGGCAAGCAATTTCCCAGGTATCGTACAACATAGATCATCAAGCCATCTTACATTTGCATCTATCGTCAGTTCAAATTGTCCTTTTCACAATAAAAGAAAAGGGGGAATGGATCTAGTACATTCTTTGAATCACTTTCCTAGATAAAATGAAATGGACAGGTGAAAACTGTGACAAACTGTAGAGAAGGATTGAGGCGATGAGCTGCAATCTGTCTCTGCGTGATGGGGGTTCAAGCAAACTGGTTCTCGCTGTAACCGTAATTTTGTCGGGCAAGCTCCGACAATCTACATTTCCTGATTTGGTGGATATCTGAGGAATTCCGGAATTTCCAACAGGAAGAGAGCCTTGGTAGAATCCATATTATATGACAGGCAATGCTGCATAGGATACAGCAGATGCTCCGCCACCACATAAGAAATTATTGGCCGTTACTTATATCACAGTAAGCTCGGGTAATATGCCCATATGGGAAGCCTGACAATGAGGGGGCAGCATAGGAAGAGAGAAGGAAAAATGGGTCAGTGTCGATCGTGAGATGGGTATATCATAGCACGTCAACCTTGTCTAAAGAAATACGAAATGTACTTCTACGACAATTTCAATTCACATGATCACATTGTACCCAGGTCAACGCAGTTCAATTGACCCGGGTAAATACCTTAATCGTCATCATAACAATTCATTGACAAGTAATTTCGTTTTGATACGTGAAAGTTAACTTGCTTATATGTTCAAGTTTCGAGCTAACATATCAGATTGACATGACATAGTACATTAGTAACTTTTTAGCACATGTGAATGAAATCAAAGAACTATATGATTTGTGAGTAGGATACGATAACAGCAGGTCTCGTAAACTACTTATTATCATATTATCATGATACATTATCAAATAATGAGTATTTCAACGCAAATGCATTCAAAAATGGCGATTGGAAATCAAGTGTAATATAAAATAAATTGTATAAGATTAAAAAAATATTTTAAAACATATATAATTTAAATACGGTAGATAATATGTCACATATCTGCTATGATTGTCCCATCAAACTACAATCAAGCCTGGTCTAGTTCCTCCATAACTTTTCCTCCTCCCCATTTTAGTCCTCTGAAGTCAGCTTCTCAATTCCAAGTTCCAACCCCATTAAAAAATGAAAAAAAATTATAACGGGCCGAACTATGGGCTTTCTTACCCGGTCAAATTTGGACCCAATCGGCCTTCATATATTGGGCCAATTTACGATACGGTTAACGATCTCTTAGAAATTAAGATGCCAATGACCGAACAGAATTATATATCGTATATAAATTCCCAGGTCATGGAATTTTAATTTTCAGTCCAAAGAGGATTCCTGCTGGAGCATGCCCTCAGCATGTTAGCATTACGTGTAAATCACTCTTTCTTGATCGATCACACTGTGCTAAGTCTGACGTGTTCACGAGAATTATTGTCGTCAACTGATAAGCGCATAATTCAAACCCCGAGTTTGCAACTAAGACCAAGCTCCACCACTCCATCATTAACTGACTCATTTTAAGAGTGGATGCCAAGGAGAAAAAGTATCAATTTGTAGTGGCAATATTCTCGATGTATGATAAAGGATTACGTTCAATTTCGATTAGTAAGACTGCTTATACTTCTTCATTATCATGTTTGCATATCTGTTCCTTGCTCTTGTAAGTTTATGGGTCTCTTTTATGATTAGAAAGAAAAGAGAAGATCAATGATAAAATTTCCTTCTAGCAAACAATCATTCTCTGCCTTCTTCCCTTCGTTGCACCTTTTGGGTGTAACTGAACAACACTCTCGTCTTCGAGCTGCTAAGGAGCCATCCTTTGCTCCATTTCCACCGTCACAAAATATCTCACCACGAAATGTCTGAAAAACGAACACTCCGTAATTGTAAAATTCAACATTGTAGCTACAATTGACTGTCTCATCAATAAAAATCTTCATCAAACAACCGAATCACTCGTAAACCTAGAATTTTCCTCATTTTGATGGCTCGAGGTTTCCTTTCTCTTTGGTCATTAACTTGTATTCCCAGGTCAAACAACTATCTATAGTTTTGGTTTGCTGCTCTTCACAGGGAAGAGAAGGACTACATGCATGTTACAACTTAATTTTATGGTTGCTATCATAAATTCACTTCCTTTTATGTTCGTTGTTTTTACCGGTTAAATTTTATGTATTTCAAAATAATTATTTCAATCATATATATTCATATTCATAACATATATATTAAATCTTGATTTTAACAGTTTGCTAACGTGACCGTTATATATAGATGTGATAAGAAGTGGTTAACAAATATGTTGATATGGTAAAAAGTGACGGACGTATCTTACCGGTATATATGACATGTTAATAATAAAAATTATCACATAAGCAAATAATTGTCACATGACAATATTAAGTTACACGTCAACGAACGATTAAAATTAAGAATTAAGTACATCGAATCCCCACCATTCTCATAATCTTTGTAATCATGCTATACTCTTCAAGGGCCTCAAAGGAGCCGATTTCCCCATTTCGATACTTAAAATGAGGAATGTGTTCATTAGTAAAATTGAGTAGAGATGCTGCAGAGAAGATTGTCAGTTCGAGCAGTTCGAGCCCTAGACTTATACGCCTTTTCATTTCGCGCTCCACGAATATAATCAACCCTACCACCTCTCTCTCTCTCTCTCTCTCTCTCTCTCTCTCTCTCGTTTCTTTCTAATAAACTTTAGAGTGGGGGAGATGGGCATGGCTCCTTACAACCAGCTTTTAAAAAGGATTTTTCTACCATGTGTCCTAACAATGTGGGATAGGAAATGGTTACACTACGTACACTAAAAAAAAAAAGGTTATTTACTATATACGGTCAAACAACTATTCATGCCTAGTTCTCATCATTCAATCTTGGAAATAATTTATACCTAATTAATTCTTTCTACTAAATATTAAAGTTACATATGTTGACATGATTATCAAAAAGAAAATATGAATGATCTTAAATCACTAATTGTAATTTGTTTTGAAGTAACTAATGCTTATAATTTCACTATTCAATCTGTAGGATTTC
>CXYZ01012149.1:2954720-2967013 GCA_900006705.1 Sonneratia caseolaris | reverse complement strand
CAGGCATGCAATCAACTCAGAGATATCTATTGAATGACGAGCGATTTTAAGACCAGCCCCGTCTGTTACGTCTAAATAGTTCATCTAAAAAAAATTCTTAATTCTAATCTATTTATTCAACTAATATAATAAATTAAATGTATTTATTGCATATGCATACAATTAATATTACAATAAGAAAATTTTAATTAAAATATTTATTATATAATTATAATAAAGAGATTATAATATTACAATACAACAAATAAACTTTACCGATAAATTAAATTAATAATATACATAAATAATATTTTTATTGTATATTTAAATATATTTAATTGAATAGAATTAATTATTTCTTATTAAGTTCAATGCTACTCCTAGGAAAAAATATATTTTAACTAAAATAAATTTAAAGGGAATGGATAAAATTTTGTAGATTTTCTCATAGGCAAGGAGATGATCAAACCGTCGCATGAAATCGTAGGCTCTACGACGCGGTTGCCACGTCATGTGCAAACAAAAAAAATGAAAAACGGTCCAACATCTTACTACCAACTTGCCACAGATTAGAGGATCCCACAAGCGGTCTCCCGCTTATTGGTAGACACGTCCACTGATTCTTTATAATTATCAGGTGACTTACACACAATCAAACGCAGGTCTACCTACTTAGCTGGCATCATCATCATCATATGAGAACGATTTTATTTCTTTTATTAAAAATTTAATTTAATAGATATTATTACCCCATCGTCTCATGTGTTATATGGGTTGTATTTAAATTTTAGTAGCCGGTTGGTGTGAAATAGAAGATAACATTAGGGGGTTTTTTTCCGATTTTCGAACCATATTAAATTATTTTATGCTTCAAGATTATGTCTACAAGCTTGTATGCTGCGAACTAAGAGGGCATAGGCAGGACTAACGAACTTACTACATGTGTTAGGCATTATTAGTGTCCATTATTAGTTAGAATCATATGTAACAAAAAACTCTGGTAGAAATAGAATTCACCTAGTTCGGTTTATATTCTCAATCATGTGGGTAATACTTAGCCTTCTATTTTTCGTTAGCTCCTACCCGTTAACTAAATCAATTTATTAAGAGATAAAATTTTTTAATAATATTTTTTTATTCGTAAAAATTACTATAGAGAATGTATTGAATTGTGTTAATACTTGTATTTTTTTTTCCCCTCTCTCTATTCCAACATGCAGATTGAGTCCTACGATTTAGTCATATCACACGTTGCCATCCCCCTCTACATCTCTATATATACTCTTGTGTTCCATTGGCATTCCTCTTCACCTCTAAATTTCTCTACAAAAATCTCTAAACATATTATTCTTTTGCAGCTAATCAAAGCATGGCTGCTCTTCGAAGCCCAGTGCTCTGCATTGTCCTCTCCATGCTGTGTTCTTCCCTGGCAGCAATTGCCAAGCCTTGCCATTATGCCTCCGGCCTCAGGGTTGGGTTCTACTACAAGACTTGCCCGTCGGCCGAGGGCATTGTCCGAAGCACCATTAAGAAGGCCCTCGCCGATGACCCTGACTTGGCTGCTGACTTCCTTCGGATGCACTTCCATGACTGTTTCGTCAGAGTACGACACTCGATGAACATATGCTTATACTCCTTGAATTCTGACATCCACTCATATTACAGGAATCGATCCATATTCTGTGTTATTACCGCAAAATTTTATATGAATATCTCCGGATTGATTTAAATGTCAACAACACGCGCCGAAAATATGCGTAATTGAGCAAACAATTGCAATGTTCTTAGGGTTGTGATGCTTCGATCCTACTGAACTCCACCAAGGGAAGAGTAGCCGAGAAGGACCATCCGGCGAACAACCCTAGCCTTGAAGGCTACGATGTGATCGACGACATCAAAGCTAAGCTGGAAGCTGCATGCCCAAACACGGTCTCTTGCGCAGACATCATTGCCTTCGCTGCCCGGGACGGGGTCACCAGGGCCGGAGGAAAGTACTACGACGTGCCGGCAGGCCGCCGAGATGGGAGGGTCTCCCTTGCATCGGACGTGACAAAGAACCTGCCTCCGCCGACCTTCACCGCCAAGCAGCTGATCGCCAGCTTCGCGAAGAAAGGGATGTCGGTGGACGAGATGGTGACCCTCTCGGGAGCCCACTCGATTGGAAAATCCCACTGCTCATCCTTCTCGTCCCGGCTCTACTCCTTCAATAACACCATCGCCACGGACCCTACCCTGGACCGTACCTATGCGGCCTCGTTGAAGAAAAAGTGCCCTGCTAAGTCCAAAACGGACTCGACCGTGCCACTTGAGACTGTGACACCGAACCGCCTCGACAACGCATACTATAAGGAACTGATGAAGCACCGCGGGCTCTTCACCTCGGATGAGGATTTGTTCCTTAGCCCGCTGACCTCCAGGATGGTACTGAACAACGTGAAGTACGGCAACGTCTGGGCCGAGAAGTTTGCGAGGGCGATGGTGCATCTCGGTTCTATTGACGTCCTGACAGGAAACAAGGGTGAGATCAGGAAGAAGTGTGGCGTCGTGAACTGACGGGCATATATCTAGTCGAACAGGAGAATGTGGCACCAGAGAATCTCCGGAAGTTGATAACATCGTGACCCTATTCTTTTTCAATAATTTCAATGGTTTGCACTTGTTCTGTTTTTCCTTTTTCAATGATCGAATTCCCAGAGTATGACTTCATTTCATGACTGGAAATCCGGGCAGGAGCCAGTCCATTGGTTTGACCTCTTTTTTTCCGAGTCGCGAGCAATCGTTGACTTTTGTAATAAACTTGATTTCCCAAGTGATTATTGGGGATAATATCTTGTTCTTCCAAGTCATTTTACCCTCGGATTACAGATAGAGTGTGTCTTTTCGTAGATTCATTATAATTCCAAATTGCAGTGGCTTCTATATCATCATATATTATTACATCGTTCAGATAAAACTCAGTCCAAGGCGATAAAGTCTCGGCCTCATCCGCTTGGCTTCGTCGTTCTGAAAGGTCCAAGAGCTCTCTCTACAAGCCCATGGCCGGCATAGCGTGCAATTCCAAGAATGGACCTTCTCGCGGGCATCAGCTCGGAGAATTGATACTTGTTTCAAGCACAGGTCAATCCGAGCACTGCCCACTACGACATGAGACTCCAGGTGAGCTCGGGCACCACGATGATCCAATCTCTCGCCCCTTTGCAGCACACACTGGACCAAATCCCGTGCATGTATCCAACATCATCACAGCCTGAGAGAGCATTCTCGATAGTAACATGTTTCCCGAGTGTTTCAGTACTAAATGATCAATTTTATGTGCGAGCTCGCGGCATTATAAGGAAGAAACAGACACAATAATGTTTGCAAAAGGTTATATTCCATTACGATTCCACCCAGCTCGCATCATCTTCAAGAAGTAGTCCGTTGCTTCATGTGCTTCCAACTTTGAATCGGTCAGCGCTCTAAGTATGGAATTCCATGAAACTGGATCGTGCTTGGTCATGGATGAGAAGGCTCGTGGCACACTGTTATGCTGTGCCCGTATGAGCATATAGTGCACGTAGTGCATCCAAAACTGATGCATCTAAATCAAGTGCCAACTCGAGTCCTTGTATCCGCCTGATACAATCTTATCCACCCCAAGCTAGCACAAGAACTCGAGCACTCATCAGCGTAAAGTTGAATGAGATTTTTGGCGTAAGCTGTCCACCCAAACCTCACGAGCGCACTCATCAGAGCATTATCAACATATAGATAAAACAGAAAGCCAGATTTCCCAGCCCGCCGATCTGTTCAAGCCAATAATCAAGAAACTTCAGGTTCAACCATAAAGCTTAGGTTTAGTAGCTTGAATAGCATCACGGTCTCCCATCCCCTAGGAAGAAGACTGCAAATACAGAAATGGGGATCCTCCAGAAGCTCTTTTTATGCGATGGTGGGTAAGAAGAGCAGTTACAAAAGACAACACTTCCCCAGCCGATAAGAGCATACCAGTATGCCAGCAGAAACTGGCAACAGATGAGCGCAGACTAATGGAGCGCAGACTAATCTGCAGAACCCAAATTATGTTTCGATAACACAGAAAACATCTCTCCTCATGAACTGTTTCAAAAAACAACTTTTAGAAAAAAAAAAGTCCAAAATCAGTTCTGAAAATACGTTGTTTCAAGCTTTTAGGACAAGAAAACAGGTTCCAAAATCATTTTTTAATAACTTTATATTCTCGATATATATGTAAAACCATCTTTCATCCAATCCAGGGTATAACACTTTTTCAGCCAAATGTATCGAAGAAAGAATGCAGAGAATCACAGTTCCTCAAGATCCCAACCTCCATAACCCAAATGTAAACAGTAGAATAAGCCATGAAAATCTTGTTTCACAGAAAGTGCAGGATGAGATTTAGCTAAAACATGGCAATTTCATTGAATTACCTGTACCGTCCCCTTCATTAGCAGCAGACCCAAAGATCTCCAATCAGAATCACAACCTTCAGTGACTTTCCTTTGTAACATACCCTCAGAAACCTTCTAACATGTCCACATCACAGAATATACCACATAGAGATAATCAAGATATTGCTGATAAAGATAAAAAGACCAGTAGATAAACAATAAAACATGCTCCCCTAAAAACCGCAGATTAAGTCCACTCACCTTTATGCATGAATGATATTGGAACAAAAAATCAGGACAAGTGATGGGATATAATGTCAGATACTAAAAAGATCCATTGAGCTAGAGCTACCCACCTCTGAAGGGACTGATTGATTTTATCAACTAATTATTGAGGAGCAACAGTTTGTATTCATATAATAGACAAACAACAGCTATTGCTATCATCCTCTGTTAATAAATTGGCTACAACAAAAAATGCAAAACTTGAAGATACAACAAATGGGCAGAAATCAAAATATATTGCTGCTTCAGAATGAAACTGTATCTGCAGCATGATACATGCTGGAGAATGCTAAGCAGAGCTGGTGGTCCCTCTGATCACCCCATCCTCCCCAACCTCTGAACCCAGCTTGGTACCCAGGCTGATGCTTGAAGACATGAACATCCCATTCAGCTTTGACATTCACAACTTTATCAATGTCATCAACTTTGATGTTAAATTCTCCATTATCAATGCAAGCACTCCTCTCTCCCTGTCCCTGGTGCAATCCACACTTCCCAAAGTGGACTGCACTGGTCCGTGGCCCACGAAGAGTGTACACAGGGGCCCCAAATGAAGGGTAAACCGTAGCCCACATTGTTATGTCCCAGTTGTACTCGTCAAAGAAGCAGAACTCCTTCGCCTTCCTATGGATTTTCCTCCAAACAGTTCGGTTAAAGGAATAGCCAACATTGCCCATCCTCTCTGCAATTAGGCTCTCCCACCCTTCTCCTCTTGATTTCACATCAGATGGTGCCAAGTTTGCAGCATAGCAGTCAGGACACTTTTGGGGCTTCAGCCTTGTGAGGGCCTGCAAGTTCTGGTATGCATTTGGGAAGATGAAGTGGTCCTCCTCAATGAAGAGGATATGACCTGAGTGTTCCCGGGTCTCCTTCAAACCATCCCACACAGTGTTCATCATCCACCACCAGTGATGCTTCAAGGAAACAATCTTCGGAGATCGATGGTTCCCATACTGATCAGGGTTCCCCAGGCATTTGATCCTTTCTGCATTATCCTTGCCCTTGCAATCCATTGGAGATACACCAGGAAAACTGTCCGGAAACAGATGAGGTGAATAAGGGGCATAAATCTGCTTCACTTGGCAGAACTTTATTCCCTCCACAATTGAATTCATTTCCTCAAAGTATCCATCGTGACTAACTATAAGGAGTGTTTCACTAATCCCAACCACTTGGGATAAGCTCTTGATGACAACTCGAAGGTATTGAGGCCGATTATGGACATAAAGGACGATGGTTACATGATCTTTCGCTAAATTAGGGAACAGATCTCGGTTTCTTGGGGGCAAACTATTCTGCTTATCTAACCTAACAGATAACTCACTCTGTTTTGGGAGGGTAACATTATCCCCCAAACTAGGAACGGTATCATGCCCTGATTCAACAGCAGGCTCCATAGCAATATTCGAAACCGAGTTTGTCCCAAGCACAAAAACCAACAGCCCCCCACCAGCTAAAGAAACAACGACAAGGCACAGGAACCGGCGACAGGCCGCACTTTGGGCCCGAGGTTTCTTATAACCGGCCATCAAAATCGGCAAGTAACGAAAGCACCAAATCTCCAGAGATAGGAAGAATCTTAATAAACAAATCTGCTGCAACCCATAAAGAAAGATTGAATTTTCAAAGAAGGGCAAGCATCAAGAACCTCCCAGACCACGTTGGAGTCGAGAATGGAACATCCCATAGCATTAAAAGCAGCAACCTCGATCCCTGCAAGGATCTGTGAAATGGGTATTTGTGCCTGTAGGAATCGGATGGGAAAGCTGTAATCTTTCGGTAAAAGGGACCTCGTACATCATCGGCAGTTGACTGACTTCTAAACACAGGACAAGGAGAGAGAGGGTGTGTGTGGGAAGAGACGGAGGGAGTAGAAGGGAAGTTTCCACTCTCTTCCCGAAATTCTGACTGCGTCTTTGGCGTCCACAGCGGGGAAATTTGTTCGGACTGTTCGGCGTCGAAATCTTCAAGAGAAGCTCCCAGCTCTCAAACAGTAAGTGTCAACCTTTGGAAATTACCTGACCGTGTCGTGTCCTTAGATGACATTTCCTTGCTGTTTTAGCATACAACTGTGAGGTTTGATATTGGAGAAGATATTTTCAATTTCTCCACCTTTTTTTTCATTTTTTATTATAATATAAACCATACATCAGATAAAAATAAGGGTGGAAAGAGTATAAAATTTTAATGTGAATAAAATCATAATATTATAATTTAAATTAAAAATGATAGTAATAACATCACATCCCCTTTCTCCCTTTATTTTGATATTTTGGCTTCTCGAACTACGGGAAGGTGCAACCCTCTTATCGTCTTGCTGGCGACAACAGAAATTGCTGTTGGCAATGAAGCTTGCTCCCAACAAGAAACCCGCTGTGCGAAATATTGCAGCAAAAAAAAAATGGCAACTTTAGGCACCATTTTATGAAACCGTCCAGGAGGGATTTTATTTTAAAAGGGAAATTCCACCGTGGACCACTCGATTTTCGACAGGTGGTAGAGAGCAGTGCCACCTGGAGAGGCTTCTTCTTGGCACCAACTTGAACACATGTCAGATAATGTCCCAGGAAAAAAAAATTAAATATCAAAGGAAGAAGAAATCTGTGGACCCAAAGTCTCCACAACGATATCCACAGCCAGTGACCTATAAATCCATCTGGTGAAAGGACTGAAGCTCAGTCTTCAGAATAAAGATCTTCTGCAGAAAAAATGGCAACCCAAGTGGGTCTCTCTTCTTCTTCGTCCTCCTCCTTCCTGAGCACAAGAACTTCGTTCCCCTTCATCAGGAGGCTCAATTGCCCTCTTCACCGTTCACTCCCTTTACCACCTTTAACTAGACCACAGAGATTCAAGGTTCATGCCGAGCTTGGTAAAGGAGAAAGAAGAGATCTCTCCTCGTTTTCTTTGCAATTTTCCCACTTGGATTTCAGATGTTTATTATGTTGAGATGATTTTCTTGCTTTTCTTTTGGTTAACTTCTAGGGGGAGGAGATGGCGAGCTTAAGAAAGCTGGAGGGAAGAAGAAGTTCATTACCAGAGAAGAGGAGCCGCAGCAGTAAGGCAGTCCTCATTGACTCCGTGGCAGACTGGCTTTTCTGTTTTGAAGGCAGGATTTGCATTACAAGCCCTATTACATTAGTAGGGAGTTACTGATTATTTTCCCAAATGCAGGTACTGGCAAACTGCAGGGGAAAGGGAAGGGGAGAACCCGATGAAGACACCCCTCCCATACATAATTATTTTCGGGATGTCAACACCATTCGTAATCCTAGCTATTGCCTTTGCTAATGGATGGATAAAGGTTCCTGTTCGATGATCTTCATGCTTCTTGTTTCGGCTCCACTTATGATCTCAACCGCTGCTCTGGCTAATGGTTGGATCAGTGTCCTATTTGGTGATCTTCGTGCTCCATATCGGTATCGTGTGATATTCTGAAGCCCAAAGTTTGCTCATGCTTCTGCAAGAGAGATCATATTGTATTGCACTGCTCTATGTTGGCCTTTTTAATTGCTCTATTTTTACTGCCGGCCTTTGAAAGAACTACTATATCAGAGTTTCCTGCCGGAAAAATAAATATAACTCAAGCACTCATCTACATGTTTTGGGATTTCTATCAGCTAGAGAGGGGACATTCAAGCTATAACTGACAGATCTACTAGTGAATCCCAAACCACTAGGATAGTGATGAATAAAAAGCTTTACACTGCAATCATGACAGAAATTGTCTGCAGAGAGCAAAATTCAAGGAGACCATTGAGTCGGAACTGAATCTACCTTTGCATCCATGTTGTATGGGCTATATATCAGCGACTGGAGGGTAAAAGCTGGCCTAAATCGATGATTTTGCCTCACCTGTGTCACCATGAAGGCTTGTAAAGAATCACGGTCACATAATTCCCTAGATACCGTTGAGTCGGAAATGAATCTACATTTACATCCATGATGTTACAAGCCCCACCCTGATCATTGAGATCACAGAGCAAGTCCGGAGCACATCTCAGATGTCCGTCTACAATGAAGCAATATTAGTAAATACCCGAAGGGAGCACCTTAATGAGAACGAAATCTTATGCCTGACCTCTGCATTGGTTCCCTGATAAAGATAATTTGTTTTCTCTGTTAGCATAAGCTCTACACAAGAGCATAAAGGAAGACATTAACAGGAAAGATTCAGCTAGATTGAGTGAAGAAAGAGACAGAAATCAAGTCACAGTGTTTGCCACTTGTCCCAGGATCCTGTTATAGCTACTTTCTCTGCGCCGTGACTCCATGTGAACATTACTGGTATTCTCTCCTCAGAATGCAATAGCCGGCATCTGTCTGTTGCATCCCATGCAGAATTTATACACATCTCAAAGAGCACACAGGAGAATCAGGTACAGATGTGTCTGTCATACGTAAATGAGTATATCTGGAAAGTTAAATAGCCATAACTATCCCCATAAGTCAAAACAGACATCCCCAGTAACTCCAAGAAGTATCGGGTATATCCATGCACCATATCCAAATTTACTGGTCAAATGTGAGAGCTTCGTGTAACATACTGGTTGGGTTTATGAGAAACTCTATGAATTAGAACAAGTAATGACCATCGGGGCATGGAAGAGATTCAACTGGAATTCCCAAGTGCCAAGGGGAGAAGATTGAACTAAAGGCACCTGATGGAGGCTGCTTCCACTTTGTACAAACTCCACTGGTGTGTGCTCAGACCCCTCTTCATCAAGATATGCTGCAGAGGTTCCTTCTTCATCTCTTCTCCCACTGACAACGGCCATAACCGAAACCTCAAAAGGCCCCTCACTTTGATTTTATCTAGGAAAAGAGAAGGAAGCCCACCTCTAACAATGAGAGCCCACATATATGGCGAGAAAGAGATTCTGAGCTAAGGAAGAAACGGCAGAGGCCATAATTGGAGAATGGAAACCCATGAAGGCTAAGCCGTGGTCTTAGCAGCAACTAGTAAAGATCATTCCTTTCCTGAAAAAAAACGCAGATAGGTCTAACTTGTTTAAACAGAGAAGAGAAAAGGAAAGATCTTTCACAAGCAAATCTCGAAGCTTTGCTTAACCGTCATCCGGCGGAGAAATTTGTCAAAACATGACAAGAAAATGCATGCTCGGCGAGTCTTGAGACATTACCCATAACTCTGGTTAATCGCAGTTGCCGGGAAAGGTGAGACTGAGGCAGATTCCTAACATACCTACAGTGCAAATGACAAATGGCTCTATAATGGTAGAGTGCGAAACATGACAAGAAAATGCATGCTCAGCGAGTCTTGAGACATTACCCATAACTCTGGTTAATCGCAGTTGCCGGGAAAGGTGAGACTGAGGCAGATTCCTAACATACCTACAGTGCAAATGACAAATGGCTCTACAATGGTAGAGTGCGATTCGGTGTTGGGCCTTCTAAGGGGAAAAGAGGTCTCTCTGTGGACAAAATCTACCTGAGAAAAGTCAGGTATTCTCCTTTCCCTTCCTTTTTTTTAACCTTTTTTGGACGGTGTATTTGCTCCAGTGAGTTGGAAGATGCTGTAATGTGATTAATGATGTCGGTTGATCACTGGGTTAGGGAATTGCTGTTATTTTCCAAGTTAACTTCACTCTGAAGCTCCACTTTCTAGTGAATGATTCCTTCGTTAGTAATTGCATTCACCGAACAAAGTTAGCACACATTAAGTATCACTCTTTCATTACACACAGAATTAACTTTAACAGAAAACTGACTCGAACCAGTTAAACTAATCCTAATAGTCATCAGTCAGTTCACTGTGAATATAATACATACTCGATACGTAAACTGAACCGCACACGCACATCTTTCCAACTCCCCTCCCTTTCATTTCAATCCTCTGGGACCAACCTCCCAATAATTGCAGAACTGCCATACTTGCTGGTCCAAGAAATCGATCCTTTCTTCCCTAAGTTTGGTTCTGAGATGGTTAGATTCATTGCGGCCCAGAAAATGGAGTACTAACTGGCATTAATCTCGAACTAAGATATTTTATATTAAATTCTAATAGGTGACACTGCTCCATCATTCTTGTACTTTGGATACTCATTACATCCTAATAAATTCATAGATATTTTTCTTAAAAAATGGATTTTAGGTAAATAAACCCAATCTTCGAAAAGCTATGTTTGGCAGCTAACTTCATTTTCAACATGAAAAATAAAAGTAAATTGATTGTGCTGTTACTGGGAATAGACTTTTCATCAATTTTGTCACTCTATATATCAATTTTATCTCTCTAGCACACACACACACACACACACATATATATATATAACTAATGAGCTACTTCAAAGTCTCTTCCCAAAATCTACGATTGTTAATATTTGCAGCATTCATCCATCCTAGGTAAGTCAACTAGAAGAGATCACCCAGCTGGCCAGTAGCCCAGGTAAGTTTTCTGTAAACCCTCATTACTTGCCAGGTCAACAAGACAATGCAGCTAGACTATATTCAATATATGAACTAGAAAAAATTGCAGAAGTTCGGGATACATGAAGAATTAAAGATTTTCTTATGGGGATGTGCGATCAACTGTCTCCCCTAACGTTTGTAGTTGAATAACTCTTTTCCTCTGTATGATCCTAACTCCGATAAAGAGGACCACCTATTCGGTGAACACCTTGCTGTTTGAAGACATAGGGAATGCTAATTTCATGGATAAATTTGAAACTGAAATTGTTGCTTTCCTCATTGATCCACCAAATAAGTTTGTTCGAAATTGCGTAAGGATTCATGACTTTCAAATTTATGGCTCTATCTTACTTTATTGATTATGGAACTGGAGGAACACGGCTAAATTTGTAGGAGAGGCTCCGCATATTACCTCATTCTTAGATGCTATCAACAAATTGCAAAGGGAGCACCCTAACTCCACTCAAGACCAAGGGCTCAATATTGAACAAGCACAAGCGGGCCTCACCTCTCCTCAAATCATACAGGATCACTTGGACAGATGAGAGACTGTTATTTTCCACGATGCTGCTCTTTTCACTGGCAAGACATGCTGGGCTAGATGGGCAATGAATGCAGAAAGTCATCCTCTTGCATGGCATCAGAGAGGAACGGCATCCTCAGCAGCACAAGCTGAAGCAGAAGCTACTCTCTTACCCACAACAGTTGCAAAGGAAATGAATTGGAGCAAAATTTGATTGCTGTCAGATTGCCAAACTCTGATTAGGGCTATCAAGAATTGTACAGACCCACGATGGGAAATCCAATCTATCATTGTAAACCTCCAAAACATTCTATCCCTTTTTGGCAGTCATACAGTTAGAGTGGATCAGTAGGGAGGAAAACAAAGTGGCACATAACTTAGCTCATTTTTGTCTTAGTGTGCCACGTAATTGTTTTTCTAACAAGAACCTTTTTTTTTTTTCCTGTGAGTTCAATTCTTCCGTTGACCTCTTAATCTTTGGTGGCCAGTCACACATCACACATGTGCTTGCTCATGAATCTATTTGATTTTATGAGCGAACTTATCATATACTCCTATCGTAAATTTGTGTTGTGCTGACACGATCCACCATTTTGAGTGACCCAAAAATTCTAATATGGGCATAAATATTTAGTATTTGGGTGATTTGAGTCGACACAAGTTACATAAATAATTACTTTTTAAAAATA
>CXYZ01012149.1:2907391-2954478 GCA_900006705.1 Sonneratia caseolaris | reverse complement strand
ATATAATTATATATATTTAATTACTTTTAAATTTTTCTCATAATTCTTTTATTGTAAAATTTATTTTTGTGATTTTGGACTTGCATAGTACGATCTCTCGTGTATCTTGAAAACACCAGTTTACGCACTGTTTTTTCGTGTTGTGCTTGAGTTGTTTCAAAAATTTCCACCTCTAGTCTAAATTACTTATCCAAAAACTTCTCGACAAGAGTAATGGGCGCATCATTCTCTTAACATGATTCTTCGAATCACCCAAGTCTCAAAGTCAAACGAAGATTAGAAGAAACTTAAAAGCAAGCAAAATTATCTTGTTTGGATCCAATAATTTTACTCTAAGATTGTGGGGGAAATGAAACAAGAGATAAAGAGTGGAGAATAGTCTAATGAGAACAACGAGAACGGGTCAGTGCAATGATACTCAGGCTCTGGAAGTTCAAGTCGAAAGATTCGAGCTCTCGGTTGCCATCTTCTCGCATTCTCTGATTATTCCCATTTTTCCCCCTCCTTTGGTATGCGAATCTTTGTCGCATGAAAACTAGATGAAAAATGGGTGATAGGTTGAAGATTTTATTTATTTTATTTTATTGCTTATTTTCGTTATTGTTTTTCTTTCTTGGTCGATTAATCATGAATGTGGGTTGGTAATTTACGTGTGGGCAATCAAATAGGGGCCGGATGAGACCAATTGATTTAATAGAGGGAGTCTTCAGTGGTCAGTCTCATTCGTGCCTCTTCTGCCAGCTGCCAGTTGGGGAGGGGGAAGGGACTAGGGATGGTAAGTGAAATTTTTTATTTCCACTCTTTCAAAATTCATGAAGCTTCCTCTAACCCAAAAAATGAAACAGAAATTAAGGGGTACATTTTACTTATGATGAGATTTTGGACATTGCAGATGATCTCACAAAGATTCGATTGGGAGTATTTTGGGTCCCATGGTTAATCAATTGGGCCAACAAAGGGAATCTGAGATTATATTTGTAACAAATCAAAGAAATGCAGATTAACACTCACTTGCCATAGTTGCCATCTTTAGGTTATCTTTTCCTTTTCATGTGGAAAGCTGTGTCCAACATCATAACTACTTTTTTAGGTTTATACAAGAGGAAAGTCATTGTGTCTAATGAGTGGCCTTTTTGTGGGAAGAGGAAACAGTGGAGCACGCATTGCTGTTATGTAATTGGACTAGGGGAGCCTAGTTTGCTAATATGGGTGTCATGATGGATATGGAGCACATTAGCCGGCTGGATATCTGGGTGATGAAAGCTGTTGTAATGGGAGGACTAAAGACCCCTAATAAAGCAGCCTGGATGAATAACCTTGTGTATTGTTGTTGGCACATATGGGAGGAGAGGTGTAGGGCTGTGTATGAGAAAGGTGTTCCTGATGTTAATAGGGATGCAGCAAAGTGCAGAAGAGATGTTGTGGAGTATTGGAGGTGTGAGAAAGCTGGTGAAGTGAAGAAGAATGTAGCAAAGAAACTGATAGAGTCAACTGAGATATGGAAGAGGCCTGCAGAAGATCTGATTAGGCTTAAATGTGATGCTTCAATTGATTCTTGTTTTGGGAAGGCTAGTTCAGGGGTTGTGGCAAGGAATTCTGATGGAAGATTATTGGATAGTGTGGCCAAGAAGGTTTTTTCTAATAATGTTGCTACTGTTGAGGCTCTAGCTTTGAGGGAGGTCATCTTGTTAGCAAGCGGTAAGGGTTGGAAGGATCTTTTATTGGAGACTGATGCTGAGTTGATTTTTGAAGGCTAGAAAAATGTTAGCAATGCTCCATGGCAGCAGACAAGATTACTGCGAGCAAGATGTTCATCAGTTTGGTGAGGAGAAAAGCAAATTGCTGTGCAGGCTGCTGGATTGCGAGCCAACGTAAGAGGGGAATGTGTCTTGAGGATTGGGTGGAAATGTTCCCATTCCCTTTAGATTTGTTCCCTTTAGCTTTGTTCCTCGCTAAGAATTGTAAGACTTTTCTTTCTGATACAGACTCTATGCTATATGACTCTGGTTGACATTTCGTGCAATAAAATGATACTTTGGCCCCCGAGAGAAAGGGTTACCTCTTCCTCTCTAGCTCCTCCATCCCGTTTTGTATGATCGGCCGTACTGGGATCGATACATGCATGGCCTGTGTTGATAGAGAAAGAACCGAGGCTTTCGTTTCCGGTGTACCTTCAATAAATAAACAAAGCATATGCCCCGTTTGCTCTGATCACCGGATGGATAGGAAGCCCAAATTTACCTTCTTGTCATTAAACATGCTCAGATAAAACCATCTGCTGTGTCCGTCGAGATGCACGATGAACCTGCAGTGTGAGCATTTAGATAAAGAATGTAAGCCAAATCAAAGTTTGCCTTCAGTTTAGAAAACCTATTCTATTAGTATGAAAGAACAAAATTCTTTATGCCATACATAACTTTATCATCATTTATTTAAATATCCGTTTCTCTTATCATCGGCTCTTATCATCCATTTGAAACATTTCACTTTCACTTGGGATTCTCATACAAAAGCAAGGCTGTTCTTCATACTGCACAGAAGTAGAGACTTATACATTAAAACAAGGTCAAACATATGAAGAAATTGATCTAAGCTTGTCACAAAATATGAACATGAATTATTTGTTATCCGACGGATATTCAAATACTAACTGATATAAACCGATATACACAGAGTAAATATGTGTAATACCATGAAAGTAATGGAAAGTTAAACGTGAAGCCCTTGAGATTCAAAGCAAAAGGATGGTAAAACCTTATCCAGTAAGAAATGATATTAACATCTGAAGAATACAAGACCACTTAGGTCATGGTCCCCCCCTCCCACGGGTACTCTCTCTCTCTCTCTCTCACACACACACACACACACGAGCATCGGAATTCACAGCTAAGACATTCCTCATAGCTCCAAACTCCAACAATGGTCGGGTTTCTTGAGATCTCTTTCCTCACTTCCAAGACTTCAAGTAGTGCTTCTTTAACTAAATGGGGGGACTTAGGGTTCTTCCCAATGAGTTGTGGTCCAGATGCATAGCAATTAGGGTTAGGTTGCATGGCCAATTCCCTTCAATCGTGCAACTGGATGCTCCAATTGGCCGACAGGTGGCATCGCCTTCCTTGCGTTTCAATTAATTTCTTTTCTTTCCACAATTGGCTTGACCTCTTTTTTTCTTTTTTTTTTCTTTTTCCTTTTACCTTATAATTTCAAAAGTTAACTCAATTGAATACAATATATGTATAATTCATGAATATTTCACGAGAATATGAATTCAAATTCCTGATAAGATCATCCACCTCGATTACAGTTTTTTTAATTTATATTATTCAAATGCAAAATAATTAATAATGTCTAGATAAATGAATCAACATCATCTAGACTTAGCATGAAAGTGCTAAAGTCGTCGTCCTAGAGATCATCCGAAAGTACAAGTTCCTCATTTTCATACTTAAGTCAGTTATTTTACTCGGATCTGAACATAGATTGCCAAATTGTTGAAATTCATTTGATGGATTATTAAATAAAAGAGATCGTCCTTTTGGTGGGGGAGAAACTTTTCTTCATTGAGTGGGGAGGACAGGGTGGTCTCTTTCTGCCAAGGTATGATAAATAACAAAAAAGGATCATTCTGAGAAGCAATTTCAATTCATCGTGAAAAGGCAGAAGAAAGCAATTATGCATCAGAAATAAAATAATTCATCCTGGGGCTAAAAAATTGATATCCTTTCCCACATGTCGAATTTTGTTTGTACCATCATGCCCATTTGAAAGCTTGTGCTGGGCGATTACTCGGATATTCTTCCATGGATTTGACCCCCAAGAAACTTAGATGAACACTAAAAGAAGAATTTATAACGATGTAGGTGTGGAACACTTTCTGCTCTCACTTTTAAGAAATTGATTGAATAATTGCGAGTAATCATCCATTCTTTTGTGGACATTCTGCCTTTGGCGCTTTTCCAGAAAGGAATTAAAAGGAGCAAACATTTCGTGGATTTTCTTTGTTAGGTGAAACTCGAGATGTTCTCAGTCTCATATGAGGACTAACCCGGTTATGATTTCGAGGTGCTTTGATAATGTTTCAAGTCCGTGTGAATAAGATAAAACCAGTCGATTGGAAACACAGTTTGCCATTGAGCTGCATTTTTATGGTTCAAATGTTTCATCTTTTGATATTCTCAAAAGGTGGCACTCAGCTCCCTTTTTACTGCTTAGCAAATCCTAAAAGCATTAACTGTTTTATGTAACTAAGGCTCTTCAAGTGAAAATCTGAAATTTTGAAGTTGACCCACGGAGTCTCATGGCTTCGAATTTCCGGTGAGCTTCAGGCGCCAGACAGATGAGATATTTATTATATCACATAGATGTATATGTATGACAGTAATAATGCTAATCCTGTTCCCTGTCATCAATCTAGTACACCATTGTGCTTCCCTCGCTCTCTCATTCCGTGTCATTGGCAGCAAGAAAGAGAGGGAGGGGTGGAAATCAAAAGTGCCATGTGTTGAGCTCAGAGTTCTTCACATGGCTTCCCTCAAATCCATGCTTTGAGTCTGCACAGATAAATGTAGGGAAACTCAAAGAGCTCTGAGCTGTCCAAGAGAATCAGTCAGTCTCCAAGGAAAAAAATAACCCACTTTTTTAGGAGCAAAAATGGTGGACTCCCCTTGGAAGCTCTGAAACCTGTGAGGAGGGAAGCAGCCCAGAAGAAGCTAAACATTAAACCATTGGGATTCAGAAGAGAAGAGACACAACTGGAATTCATTTTCTTATGCAAAGGAGAACTATTTTCCACTTTAACATAGGCAGGTCTCTCTTCTAGTGGGGAAAAAATGGAGATCTTGATTGGAGAAGGAGGTAGAAGAAGTAGAAAGAAAAAAAAGAAATTTTATTGATAAAAATTGAATTTATAATATCTTAATTTTAAATTAAAAATTATATTACTCTATTAATTTTTTTGTAATATATAGGTATTTATGTAATACATTAATTCTTTTTTATTATTTTTTAAATAGCAGCAAAGAAAAGCAAAAAGATCTACATTTTTTTATGTACCTATTCATCAAATTCCTGACCTATCACCATTGATAGATTATGGACGGCTTAGTTTCACATTGCTTTCTTCTTCCCCCTTCAGTGGCTCATCGGCCGTCACAGATCTCTGCGGAAGCCTTTTTGAGCCTAAGCCAGACTCCTGAAAAAGCTCTCAGATTAATACTTTCTCAACTTGGCATATTCTCTGTCTCCACTTTTTTCAATTAAATCCTGACAGTGAGTGAGTGCTTATCCGTTCACTACTTCCATGCATTTTGCCTTATCACTTTGGCTCTCCTTGGACTCAACCTTAGCAAGTCTTTTGGCCCCTTTTCCTGCTTTTTTCACCTTGTCAAGATAAGGCCTCAATAGGGTCTTTTACTCTCCTCCGAGTCGATGAAACTGGACACCGTCTTCGGATATCAGATGGCACCAAAAACACATTCATCTGTGAACTGGATGTCTTCTATTGCAATCCTCATGGTGCTCCTCTTTGCTGCCACATTTTTGGGTCTTGGGCTACTCTCTGTCGCCATAACATCCGTACTTTTGCTGTCATCCACCCTTCTCTTCACTTTTTCTAAGCAAAACTCATCAGAGGGGATCCAGTTTAAGGGGGCTTTGGCACCAAAATATGAGAGATCTGCACATCGTGAAGAAGATAGTGAAGCAGAGGAAGACGACCCTAATGGGGAAGTTGATAATTCCTTGGCGATCAGATTGCACAATTCGCTCTTGGAGAGTGAGTGCATAAACGCCTCATCAACAAGCGAGGACTCCGAGGTGGATTGGCTGTTGGATCGAACCCCTGATTGCTCTGATGGCACGATATCAGATGAGGAGAGTCTCATTGAGATTGCCATTCCAAGCGGGCACTACATTGTCGGTCACAAGGAAGACCCTGAGCATCACAAGTTCTACAGAAGGATTCCCAACTTTTCCCCGGACTCAATTTTCCACGGAAACAGCCTTATAGACCTGCGGGGCGACATCAATGAGATCAATGAGGAGGAAAACCTGATCGAGATTGACATATTGGCAGGGTCGGTCAAGTGCTCGAGGCTTGGGATCAAAGCTTGAATCTTGGTGTTATAAGCTGTGTCCTGATTAACTGCCGTTGGCTGATATTATAGAGTGTCAAGCTTTTGATCCCATCTGGGATTTGATGTATGAGAAAAAAATGATAGGGGGTATCGGAATGGTTAACCTGGTGTTCTTCAGTTGCATTGAATACCTTTGGGTACTCGTTGAAGCACTTGTACCATGGCCCTTCTGTTTTCATTTAATGTACCATTAAAGCATAAAGAGGAAAGGAAGAAAAAGTTCATGCATGGCTATTTGATTACTGGGTTCCACCTTCATCTTTCTTTTCTTGTTGGTCATAATCCCTTTTATTTTTTTATCCCAATTGTCATGGACCAGGTTTGTCGTGTAGACCGATTCCCTTGATCACTGAATCCCAGCTAGTCGCCCAACCCAACTCCACACTCGATCGGTCACAGGACTCATGGTGCCCTGCCGGAAGTTGCCCAATGAGCAAGGGTCTCCCTAGTACAATGCCGTTGGCCTCACACAGCTGAGTCCCTTCCCTCTCAAATGAAAGCCATGCGATCCCTCCAATGCCATCGATCAATAACCCCCACACCTTGAGGGCAATCAATGTATGACCATTAAAACCCTCACTCTCTTTCCCTTCTTAATTTCCAATCCTTATTTTCTCTACCACCTCCTCTTAAGTACTGGAGAACCGCTCCTGACAAATCACACTCGGTTTGACTTGCTTGCAGGATCCTGAGGTGAACACAGGACCCAGCATCACAACTTGGATCAGACTCCTCACCAACCAGGCCTCGTTCACCTTTGTGTTCATATCACCAATAATTCTTAACTATATATCACATAATACCCAAAGTCAACTAGTTCAAGGAGTCCTGATAATTGAAGTTCGAATCTAATCAACCCACTTACTCCTTTTTATTCGCACATCATATCTTATATGGATCATTGTGGACCCTATGGCATGATGAATGGATATCAAAAACATTGTCCACAATAGTAGGGATTCTGTTAGGTCTTGACGGTGTAGATTTTCTCTAAGGCCGGATCCCTCCGTAGGAGTTTAAGAGCCGACTGAACATAATAGCAGCGATATGAATCGAAAAGATTTCTCGACAAAACTATCAATGCTCGATTAGGCAATGCTTGGGGAGAACTTTACCTGATCGTATCATCAAAAATCTCACCCATTTCCAAGAGGAGCTGGTAGCTTGTGATGCCTGCCCCCAGAAGTGCCCATGACCAATTCCGATGTTTAAACTGGTAAATTATGTCTGTCAAACTTCTTACATTTTCAAGATTATCTGTGCACTTGTTATCTGCATTTAGGTGCTCAGCCAGCCTCACTCTCAACGATTAACCATGAGCTAAAAACATTCTTCCTCAATGTCTGAGTAAGGGCATATAATTGACCGGCAGACTGTGTCTTCTGCACTTGGACGTACCGACCGTGAGTTTATACTCATCTCCAAGTCCAACCCTGCTTTGTCTCATCAGTTCATATCCTATTCTCGAAATTGGATTGTACTTCTATTTCCGATATCCATCCTCGCTCAACTATATAAATTAAATTAGAGCCGGTTCTTGTACTATTTGTACCGTTAAACTTCTAACCAGATAAACTATCATTTGATGTATTAATTATGCGTATTCACTGAGTTTACTATATTTAAAATATTTCAATAACATAAAATGGTCTTAATGAAAAACTTTGTAACAAGAAATATATGCAAAATTAAATATAATATATGCTTAATTTTAATAAAATAAAAATGTATCAAATTGACAAAGATTATGAAAATTTCTATGGAACCGATCTATTATTAACAATTAAATATAAAAATCACGTGCATGTCCAAGTTAAATATATTATACTAACTTTTATACAAAGTAATTGCAGTAAATTAATTAAAAATTATAAAATTTTGTGTTAAATATGATTATTATCAATAATTTAAAAACAATGTAGAGTTCGAATAGAATATTCAAAATATAATATGGGTTGTCGCATGGATGCCAAAAAGGGTCCCATCCGCTCTGGTCCAACTTGCGTTGGGGCGGGTCGGACCCGATCCGCACACTGGACAGGCCTGGCCTAGATATGTCCCCCACCCCGCAATAATATTCCATATAATATATTATATAATATCTACTGTATTTTATGTATTATATATTTATATCATTTTTTCTATTTAAAATAAATTAATTGATTTTCTTAAATATGGGCCAAATGGGGGCTGGCGGTTCTGACCCGCCCCGCAAGGGTGGGCACGGGCGGGTCAACGGGCTGAGGGTTCGACCGGGGCCTTCAGATACCCGCCCCGCCCCGGCCCATTGCTAGCCCTTGGTTCTAGATAAGAGTTCCGAGACTACTCTCAATGGGACAGTCACCCAGAGGGGAAACTATACGAGGGAATACAACCCGGGAATTTCCCTTCACAGCATTTGAAATCTCTGACAGCATTTGATTCACTTCCTCTGTTCAACCGAACGCCACTCAAACAGTGAGCAGCAAAATCCTTCCCAAGGCAAGAAAAATCTATCAGCATGGTATGAAACAGCTCTGTTGATTCGTTAATGCAATTGCAGGGTCGCCATTAAAGCTTGCCACTATATTTCTTGTTCTACTAAAATGTCGGTTTTGCTGTGTCTGCGCTCCATTCCAGCTCTTCCCAGAGGCCCTGCGTCTTCCTCTTCATCCAGTAACATTCACCAAAAGACTTTCTCTCCCCCATCCTTCTCCCGCAATCTCTCTATCAGGTCACACTCGCTCCATCAGTTTGTTGTTCTCTTTTCTTTCGTTTTTGGCTGGACCAACTTCTTGGAAAGGATAGAACTGCAAACTCTACTGCATTAATTTATGCATGACTCTGAAGAAGCCCCCATTTCTTGTCCTTCAGAATCACCATGTCTTCCTCTCATTCTCTTCCTCCTCTGCCCGAGCAGCGCGTCGTGGTCTGTCTCTGTTACCTGTCCCTGAGCTTTTCTATGACGCTCTATTTTCCGCAAATTGACTACGAGTAATGGAAAGCTGATACGAGTGCAAGCAGGTTGGCTGTGGGTCGATGGGCGTAGATGTCTTAGCGACGGTAGCTTCCTACCCTAAGCCTGATGACAAGATAAGAAGCACTAGTGTCAAGGTCCATTTCCCAACTACATCTCAGCTTATTGCTGTCAATTTTCTTTTTCCTCGTATAAATCAAATGTTAGTCTTTAACAGCGTGAGTCTTAGAAACTTACGCAAATCTTGTTGGATTGGATTATTGCTGATAAGTCCTCATTCGTGTTTCAGTAGCTCCACATTGTGTCCGACAGATTCGGGTCATGTGATCTGTTGATGTCAAATATTTCTTTGCTGTTGCTTTTTTGCTCGCTGGACCTTGATCCTAGTGATCAACTTAGCCAAAATAAAAAGGATCATCTCAGTTCCGTGGAGTTTAAAAGGTTTCATTTTTTTCTGGATTCTCTTTCTTAGCTTCAAGGAGGCGGGAATGCGGGCAATGCTTTGACTTGTGCAGCATGTCTGGGGTTAACCCCGAGACACATTTTGAAGGTGCTACCTTCATTCAATGCAACCCCTCTTCTTTGCGCTAGTTCCACTGGCATTTGCCAGAATTAATCAAACCTTGGTCCCATGCTGGAAAACTTTAACTTGGTGGTGCATTCATGAATTACTAGGTTGCTAATGACAATCAAGGAAGGGATATCTTGGAAGAACTTGAAGCTGATGGTGTAGAAACTTCCTTCTTCGTGGTAGGCCTTGGAAATAAAAGAAATGCATATCCATGCCTAAGTTCTACCTATTCTAATAGTTTTTGTTAAATAGTTCCATTTAGAAGCATGATCTCGCTTGTCAAACAGAATTATGTTGCCATTTAATTTATTTCAAGATTTCATAGAAGTAGTTATAAGCTTGAGTTCCTAGAGGGTCTTATGGCTGGACAAAATGGTGCTTTTCTCCTCCCTAGACTTGAAGATGCTATTCCGTAATTGGTCTTTGCTTTCACACTTTTAATTTCACAAGGAAAATTGCATTTGGGGCAGGGTTGGGGGCTCAGGAGAGTGGGGGAGACCAACTTGTAATGGTTGCCTTGCTTTTTGCTGATGCTTTAGAAGCGAAAATTTGTTAATAAGATAGAAGGGTTAATCCTCCATAGAATGGGAATCCTCATATGTCATCTGATGCATTTGCCATGTTCCAGGTCTCCGAGGAGGGAAATTCACCATTTACCTATATTATTGTTGACAATAAAAAGTGAGCACCCTCTGCTTCTGTGGCCTTCTGGCACTCTCTCTCACTCTGTTTCCCACTTGATTGTCTTTTTATACATGCATATAAGCCTCTCATATGTTTCAAAATAATGTGTCAAAAATTCCTTAATAGGAAATGTTAACCGGAAGTTTACCTTACTTCAGGAATTGGTAAATGCTTAAAAATTTTCGTTCTTCAAGAGGAACTGTGATCCATCTTCTAGCTTAATTGCTTAATTTCCATGAGTTTGCTTGGGAAAGACTATGCTACGTTTCTCAACTTCCTATCCAGGAAAACTAGAACCTGTATACATTCCCCTGGATATCCCCGCATGGTACCATCTGACCTTTCTCATTCAAAATTGGTATCTGCACTTGAAGGGGCAAGGATCGTCTACTTTGATGGAAGGCTGCATGAAACTGCTTTAGTTGTTGCTCAAGAGGTAATCACATTATCATTCCACTTCCATTTAGATTGATGATTTCCATTTTAACTGTACATCTGTTCTGAATTTTGCTCAAGTCATGTTTGCTCAACGGTGATAACTTAATTTGCGAGTTAGATCAATAACAAGTGTTGTACCAGTCAGTTCATGTTTCCTTCAAACCATTGTTTCACGAGTTTTTGTAGTCCCTTTCATGTATTGGCATAATACTCCTCTCTTTCTTCATTCATGCGTATAGGTAAGTTTCAACTGATGCTTCAGGAGAGTAAGCAGCATTATTTTTGGACTATCCAGTGCAGGCCGTTTGCAGAATATACCAATACTGATGGATGCAGAAAGGGTAAGAGGAGGGTTGGACAATCTTCTTGAGTTAGCTGATTATGCAGTTTGTGCAGCAAAATTTCTGCAGGCAAGACATGACACTCGGTACCATCATCTGTTATAAGTTTGTCAGGGAAAACTTGTCTCTCCTTGAGCTTGCATCTTTTTATATAGACATTTGAACAAATATCTCTCTTGGATATTTCTTATTTTACAGGAGTCGACTTGAGCTCCATCTATTGCAAGCTCACTTATTTCCGTGATGCTTAAGCTGCCAAAACTGAAAATTGTATTTATCACCTTGGGGGAAGAAGGATGCTTAATGCTTGAGAGGATGAATGACAGTGAGCTTAAATTTGCTCGATGAACATTTCCCTTAGTAGTTAACATATGCGGGTAATTCTTGGTCCATACAAGCTGTTTCATAAATAAATCCAATTTTCATATTTGCCTGTTGCAGACAGTCAACAGGCAGAAGAAGTTGATGTGAACAACTTGCTAGAAATTCTAAAACAGCAGAAAGACAGCAACATAATCTTGCTCACATGTGTTGCTTCGGTAGTATATAACTTTGATTTTGGAACTTAATTTTCTTTACCTTTTATGATTCCCAAGTACATTAAATGAGTATTCTATTGATTTTTTTCTGATCTATCCCTTTTTAACTCCTTCAGTCAGTGACAAAGTTAAGAGGAGAGGGGATAGGGAGCATAAGTGGAAGATTACTTTTGGGAACAGTCAAGAAAATTCCTTCATCAGAACTTGTTGATACAACCAGTGCAGGGGATGCATTTATAGGTACTACTCTATATGGTGAGCCTTTCATCGTTTTCCAGTTTTTCTTGTGGCTTTTGCAGACTGAGCTGACAAGGAGTGAAAAGGTCTGCGGACTTATGCAAATTCCATCCAAGTTTGACTAAGTATTAGATGTTACGAATTAATCTGATTTCCTTTGCCTCACTCTTGGTCCAGTAGACATTCTCCTAAATTACAATTCCTGAAGAGGAGTCTTAGATCGAGACATAGAGGCAAGCATGCCTGTAAATTGGTTTTTAACAGTAGGGATTGCTCTTCAACTTACTTAAAACTGTCTTCTTAGATCTGAACAATTACATTCTCCATGGGTAGGGAAAAGAAAAGAAAGCCAAATGATGTTTGGTTTTCAGGGATGATATGGATCTTAGCTCAGTTAGAAAATCAAACTGAACTAAATGCTTTTGGGCCATTCTCTGTGATAAAAAAGGTGTAAAGTTGCTTCAGAACTGAACATACTGAACTGGAAAACTGGTTTAGGTCTGGATTATCAGGGATAATCTGATTTCTGCTTATCCATGGACTAGGGACCAAAACCGAATGGGAAATCTGTGTCTGCCCAGTTCCAGTCCAGAAAACAGGGAGCAAAATAATTGGGAAGTTTGGGTCTGCCTGGTTTCAGACTAAGAATCTGACAATTCGTGAATTTCTTTAATCTCTATGTAAATTACCGGTTTCAGGCGGCTGCAAGTTGTCAAGCTCTAGGAGCTCGGACTAGTCTCCATAGTGCACAGATTCACGCCTGGTACCTTTCCTAGGTTACATCCAAGAGCCCTGAAAATGTTTCCTTTCTCGAAGATCAAGGAAGAAAGTTTGAGGAACAGGACTAACATTTTCCTGCCACCACCTCAAAGATCGGAAACTTAGTCATTTGGTATGGTGCAAGTTTCAATCTCTCTCTCTCTCTCTCTCTCTCTCTCTCTCTCACACACACACACACACACACACATTACAAAAATGATTGTCACTTTTCGATCATGTCATGATTGAGCGGGCATTCACATGCTTGCATCACGGACCGGATTCCCTGAGCCCGTGACACACGCATTTATCTATGTGCGTGCTTCATAGTTCATGGCCTACCGACTTAGTATGATTTCCCTTGACTGAAAGATGAGAAGCTTCATTTCTCTCGCCTGAGAAAGGGGTGTGGCTCGGTCGTTTTTCAAACTTGCCTGGTCTTGTTTGATTTCACTGCCAAAATGTGTTTCACGTTGTCCCCTGAAGCCGCAGTATTAGTAGACTTGCTGTTGGAGGATCGTTTTCCCACGGTCTCCCAACGTCATTATATTCAATAGACCTATTACGTGGATCTTATCCTCATATTTTTCATGGAAAAGGATTTCAATGGTAGTAACATGAGATTCTCCTCGTCATACATCCTCATCCATTTTAAATGTCTGAGTCAGCCAATCTTCCCCAAATCCATTCAAGATCGAAATTTCGTGGGGATATGTGTGCGTGCGTGAGCTGATGGAAGAGTAAGGAGCTGAGGAGGTAATGTTAGTCGGGAAAGAACACGGAAAGCAATACACCCCACTGTCTTCAATTTCAGGACGGCTGAATTTAAAATTCGTTCGGTCATAGTTTGGACCAACCGGTGAGAGAGACTCCATTAACTGTCGATTGTTGTGTACCACATGTACCGTTCATGCCAATCGAGCGCTGCTACTATTCTTCCATGGAGCCATTTTAGCTTCCGTCTAGACGGTGTTCAAAGCTATAGACGAAGATCCTGGAAGCAAACAGTCTCTTCCTCTCGGGACTAATCTACTTTGATCATGTTAGTATATTGCTGTGATCCTCTTCATGAGATCCACAACAGTTAGCTCATCGGCTGGCTCTTGAGATGAATTGTTCTCCAAGTCGTGTGAGGGATTACCGATGCCTTGATTTCTCTTGCTGTCCCTATCTGATTTCTGTAGCGTCTGAGCGGAACAAATGCTTTCCTTAGCCTTCACAAACAATGGCGGGTTTGAAACGGGTGCTTTCTTTTGATCACTGAAATGACCGGTGAGGGATGGAGACGGAACAATTCTTGGTCTTGAGTCCCTGCTTTTCTTGATTCGCCAGCCACAATTTCTGCCCGAACTGGGCCACTAGAATTCGCGAAGTCCATTAAAGTCCATCGTGGTTCCACGTGAATCTGTAGCCACACAGCAAGCCATCTGGCAACCAATTATTCATGGCCGCCAGTTTGTTTGTTTTCGTGTGCCGCACTTAGCTCTAACATATATTCTCAATCACTGCTGTCGACGACTCTGGTTATTCTGCTGCTTCCCGTGTTTCTCGGCAAGGAAAAGAATAACCCGGTTTGGTCACAATAAGAAAAATTGACAGTGGGGCACCATCAAGCTGGACTCCCAAGATAAAACCTAGAGTTGTTAAATGAGACGGGCTGTCCCAGAACCGGTTCGGACCATTAACTTACTGAACCGATCAAGAACTATGAAGAAACTAGCTTGGACTATGAATTATAATTCATATTGAACCGATCAAGAACTATTAAGAAATCAGCTTGGATTGTGAATTATAATTCATCGCCACCCAAGCGTTGTAATTTCTTACACTTTATTAAAAAATCAACAGTGACAAATGAGTGAGACATTCTATTAAAATACTGTTTATTACATCATACTAAACATACTTTTATCTAATTAAAATACTGTTCATATATACTGTTCACCAATCAAATTCATCGGGTTTTTTTTAATTTTAAAAATATAGATAGTTCACGGCTAAATCTGCCTGAACTGTTAACCAATATGTTTATAAACGATTTTAGATTGGTTCATATTTGCATAAACCGTAACTTGTAATTAGATTGACTCATTAAGTAAATAGGCCAAACCGTAACCGAATCTAACGGTTCTAAACCTATTTTGAACCCGCCCAAAACCAGCGTGGACCGTACTTTTAATAACAGTAATAAAAACTCTCCACCAACAACAGCCCACGCCCACGGCCGCACCCAACCACCCCACTCCTCCTATCTATCCAAAACCACCTACCCTCTTCATCACCGTTAAGGCGTCCCCCGCGTATTAGTGGCCGTATGGACCATGGAATTCATCCCCCCTTGAAGGCAAAAACAACGGCTTCACACTCTCTAGCTCCTCTGCCTGAGAAACGCATCATTGTACTCTCTCCCTCTCTCTCCGTGCCAGTGAATGCTTACACGCTCTTTAGCAAAGATCTCTGCCTGTTTCTCTTGTCCAGCTTACTGCTCACTCCCTCTCACAGTTTCTGTTCGACCAGAAAAGCTGTTGTTTTTGTGTATGAGCTGTTCCTTTCCTCCTTGTCCAATTTGATGATTAGCAGGGATGGATTTAATGTTGTTGGGGGGTGGGTGGGGTGGAGGGGGTGCGGGGGTCGATCTCGGGAAATCAATGCAACCTTATGTAAATTTTATTTGAATTTAGTTATATTTTATGAAGTTGTGTCAATTTTGCCCTCTAAATTTGATCCGTATACTTATATTAAGTTTCGTCCCTTAAACTAATGTTTTGAATCCGTCCCTAATGGTTAGTGATAAAGCTTATGCTTTCTGTGACAGGTGGGGTTTGGTGGGACTTGCTTAGATTACCTTGCCGTTGTGGCTAAATTCCCCAAACCCGACGAAAAGTGCCGATCCAAGAGCATGAAGGTTCCGTCATGCACTCTGCTATACCCCTTGTTCCATTCAAATTTCATAGTTCTTGCTAAATTTTCAGGTCCATCCTCTGATAACGCTCCATAAAGGATTAAAAGAAACTCAACTTTTAAGCTCTCAGCTACCTCAATGGTGGTGGAGGCGGAGCCATGTGATGAGTTCTTATATGGTTGTTGTCTTGAAGAATCCTTGTTAAGTTTTTCTCACTAGTTTCTTCTGGTTTGGCTAGAGGCAAGGTGGTGGAGGTGCAGCAAACACTTTGACTTGTGCAGCTCGTCTGGGCTTGAATCCAATGCTCATTTCTATGGTTTTCTTATATCCCCCATAAGCAAATTCCTTTTGTAGCTAATCCCTTTTGACTATGTCTTGGGGAATAGGAGACAGGAAGCTATATGATCTCAACGGGTTGCTAATTTATTTCATGTTTTGCTGGAATATATATCTTATAGATTGCCGATGACATGACGGGTGGGGACATCTTGAGGGAACTGCAAGCTGATGGTGTAGACACTTCTTTTCTCGTGGTAAGCTTAATAATTCCATGTTTTGTGTTGGGGGATAGTTGCAGAATGTAGAGGTAAACAAACATTATGTGCAGATACAGAACCTCATGTTAGAGAATTACAAACAGAATCCTAGTATATAACAGAATAGGTACTTTCCGCTCGACAATTTTTTTTTTGTGGTCATTTGTTGTTGGTCAGCTAGACTAAGGAAGAGAAATACCTGACTAGTGGTTAACTTGCCCCATCATCCAAGCACGGGAGAAAAATACCACTCATGAATGGTTAGTTATTAGGGGCTAGTATATAATTTTTGTGAGGGCTGATATTGAGATACAGAATTAAACATTGGTGTATAAAAGACACAATACCAACAACGTATTAGCTTTAAGGTTTGGATTGGACATTGCGCAATCTCTTAATTATAACAGTGGAAGTTTTACCCACAACAGAGAAAGGCTTTCAGTCTTTGTGGCAATTCAGCTGCTAATAGGTTGATCTGTAAGAAACAAGGACTGAACTGCTAAAGACCAGGATAAAGCTGGCATTTGCTGAGAAATCTCTCTCTCTCTCTCTGTTCCTCTTGTGAGTAACAAATTTTGTTCAGGTAGCTAAGGGGGGCGTCACACCATTTTCTTATGTCATTGTTGACCAGGAAACGTGAGGTCATTTCCTATCTTCAGAAAATTTCATTTCTAGGAAAAAGCTTGTGAGTGCCCTTATGGCACTTGTTAAGTTGAATCCATTGCTTCAAAATCAGCTGTTTGAAATGACAAATGCAAATCTATTAAGAATATATCATCCTTATTCCGGAAAAATCACATTTGCCAAGTCAAACTAGTGATCACAGTGCAAGTTAATACTCCTCTTGTACTACTTGTTGGACTAGTCCTTTATCTTGTTGCAGATCAAGTTAAACAGACATTTACTGAACGTTATTCAGTTGGCAAACTTTGATTAATGAACTACTGGTGTGACTGATGAAATCAGTTTTTTCCAGGAATACTCGAACCTGTATTTTCACCCCAGGGTATCCTCTTATTACACCAGATGTCCTTTCTCCCTCAAGTTTGGAGGACGCAATGAGAGGGGCCAGTTTTGTCTATTTTGACGGGAGGATGACCCAAACTGCTGCTTATGTCGCGCAAGAGGTAGGAACCATCTTACTTGCTCATATTTGTTCGTTATTTTATGCTTTGAATTTTCATTTATCAATCGATCTTTGAGTTTCTCATGTAGTATCTACCATTAGTCTGCAAATAACTATGTTGATCAGATGTACAATTTAGTTGTACAGCTTTTATTTAGACCTTCAAAAATTAGCACAACACGAAAAAACCATGCTTGGGCCAGGCTTTTCGGGCTATGTGAGATATTGTATCATAATGAAAAGTAATGTTTACAATAAAAAATAAAATTATTAAAAAATTTAAAATTTTGATTGATTATAGACAAATAATTATATTTTAATAATTATTTCAATGTTTTCTTCAAATTAATATGAAATTTAGATTAATTGATCAATTATATTATATAAAAACTCATTTTGAATTGTAAAATTATATAAATTTATTTTAAAAATAATTATTTATTTTGAGGCGGGCCAGGCCGTGTTGGGATTTTTGGACCACCTGAGATGGTGGACTGGCCAAATTGATAGGTCTACTTTTATTATATTCACAATTGAGATTAAACCCCACAATGGAAAATTAGTAAGAAATACACGGCTAGTGGACCCATGTATCTAACTAATTGAGAGCTATAAGATTATGTTTCATATTCTTGGGACTTCATGAGTCTGTCCACCTTGTAGCAAGTAAATTATAATTGTGGGAGTGCAATATCACTCACCTTGAGGGCAAGGGCTGGCATAGGAATCTCAGCATGCACCTTGGCATGTAAGAGCTAATGCTGGGAACTGAGATTAAAGTGCGCATCCGAAGTTAATGAATGACCGTATCTATAAGATGGTTGATTTTCACTGCCTATCAGTTTTGTTCAGTTGGACATAGGGGCACCTACTTATAAGTCCGAAGAAACAAGATTCTCTTCCTCTGAGTTTTTGGAATATGAATAGTCTACTATGGATATCTGATTCATCCAGTGCAGGCAACCCGGAGGAGTATTGCTATTTTTCTTGATGCGGAAAAGAAAAGAGAAGGATTAGATGATATTTTGGTGTTAGCTCGTTATGCAGTGTGTGCAGCAAAATTTCCGCAGGTAATTCATGGTTCTTCATTCCATTTACCTTCCGTCTAAAAGCTTTGTTCCATTTATACTGATCTCTTTTTCCCCTTTGGTTTGGTTGTCCATTTAATAGTTGGATTGTGATTATTTCTACTCCTCTATGCAACAGGCTTGGACAGAGGCACCATCGATCGGGAGTGCTCTTGTCTCGATGCTTTTGAAGTTGCCAAAGTTGAAGTTCGTGATAGTAACCTTAGGTGCAGAAGGGTGCATAATGCTCGAGAGGATTGATACCGGTATGCTGTAAACCCTACACTTGACCCCAAAACTATTGGTGTTAGGCATCCAAGATACATGCACAAACCACTTTTGATGTTTTTTTTTACTTTTTCTTTTTCTTTTCCTTTTCTGATGGGTTTTCTCCACGGAGAGATACTCACAGATCAACAACCAACTGAAGAAATTGAAGTGGATAGTTTACTAATGTCGCTGGAGCAAAGAACGGACAGTAAAGTTACCAACCCAACATGTATTCCGTCGGTACTGCTTCTCTCAAGTTTCTCTCTTGAAAAGCAGTTTTCTTCATAATTCTGGATATTTTACTGCTATCAGCTCATCAGTTCATGACTGTAATGGCCCAGCATTTTCTGGGAAGATAACTCGATAGGCCATCTGTAAATATGAATCTAATGAAATATGCTAAAATTATCCGATCAAAATTAGAGCTGGCTGATTTTGGCATGAACCATTCAATTTGCTGTGAGCAGTGGTCAGATATTCAGCACATAAAGATCTGGTTCTCTCTCAACTGGACAATCCCCGGTCCACTATGGTCTGTTCTGAAGCTATGAAAGAAAGCGTGTTTTCTTTGTGTCTTGGCTGATCTGCTGTTATAACTTAACATATGAATTCCACTATAAATTCCGCCCTCAGGCAATAGAGATTTCATATATTGTTCCTGCCGAGGAGCAAATTTGTCAGGACCAGATTTGCTTTCCGGCGCTAAAGGTTTTTCTTCTCCTTTCCAGGAACCAAAGAGCTTGACAGCAGAAGGAATTGGGACAGTGCATGGCAGATTATTCTTGGGAACAGCGGAGAAGATTCCGCCTTCTGAATTAGTAGATACAACTGGTGCTGGCGATGCTTTTATTGGAGCTATCCTCTATGGTAACAATTTGAAGTTTGAACACTTATTCTTTCTGCAAATAAATAATATCGATTTGAATCTTCAACTATCAGTTAAGTGCAAGGAACTCTTAGGTATCGGAATACGCATACGTAGACACACATTAATCCAACGGAAACAAACATTATGTGGAATCTAGGCATCTGATAACTGGGAAATAGCCTCTTCACAGTCATCATCTGTTGTAGGTCTGTGTGCTGAAATGCTGCCCGAGAAAATGTTGCCATTTGCTGCCAAAGTGGTAAGTAAACCAGTACTTGTCTTTTCCTATTTCATGTTCTTCATCTTAAGATGGAAGTGCTTCTCTTAAGACTACTCTGGAAGGACGAAAACACTGTGCACTACTTGTTTTTTTCCTATAAGATCACTAGGTGTTTTCAGCCTTCTAGGTGACACTAATCCCAATTAGGTGTAGTCTACAGCTCGGTCTGGCCACGAACTTACCAATCTGAAGAACCCTTTTTCTCTTAAGAAGTCACCACATGCACCAGTCTCTTGTCTGAATTCGAGCACTCCGTACATTGAGGAAACGAAGTTGTGGTAGAGTCCTGTGTAACAATTCATATGTGCCCATCGCAGGCAGCTTCTTGTTGCAGAGCTCTCGGGGCCAAAACTGGTCTTCCACACCGAGCAGACCCATGCCTCGCTCCGTTCCTGCAAGATGGGTGACTACGTTACATGGTTTGTCGAACTTTTAAGAGTTCCAAATTAAAGAATCGCTGCCCATATAATCCACCCAGGTTTGTCATGTTACGACCACATAAAATAATGGACGATTAGCATGTGACTGAGGATATGTATCATCAGTTCTCGTGTATGTGTGATCTTATTGATTGTATTTGCTATTTGCCCTCTTCGAAATGTGAACTGTCATGGTGGTGAATTTGGGATGATGAAGAAAACGTTTATGGAAAGGAGAAGTTTGCGTATGTCGAATGCGTACGAGTTGAGGGTCAATTTATAGACTGAATCTGGTAGATAAATTAATATGCACACACACACACACACACATATATATATATCTACACAAACATATACAGAAAATATTATTGAGAAATTTACTCAAATAACATTTAGTGATTCTAAACTTAGTAGTGCAAATTTGCATTAGGAAGAGTCATAAAGGAATAATACAGTTGCATTGTTAGCCCCTTGTTGCTCGTCCGACCCCTGTGACAGGCATGCCCACTTATTCCTCATATAATTAGGCATACCCGACAAATTTATTATATACTTAAAAGGGTAAATATATATAATGAAGATGCTAAAGGGGATCCACATGGAATCAAGTAAAATCTACTAAATTTTAATAAAATAACTATACTAAATTAATAAGAGTTAGCTTGCACTAAACCACGAAATTTACCGTAAACTCAATAATTAGCCACAATTAAGCCTCTATAGATGTTGAATTAACTAAATGTCCGTAAACTTATCAATGCGTTGCGATGCATAAAGGACCTCCGATGTAGTACATACGCACGTTTGAATTCAACTTGATATGTTCAGGATGCAAAAGTCATGTGCCAATTATAATACTGAATAAGGGTTCGGATCATAATTTTTAAAATTGGACCGGATCGGAAATATCTGTAGATATGTGTTTATAGGTCGAATAGGAATTTAATAGGTTGAACCGCATATTTAATAAATAATATTAATAATATAATATTATCAATAAATATACATAATATCATAATTTAAATATAATTTATGATAAAAATTATTAATATAATTATTATATTAAATAAAATTTTAATATAAAATATAAATATAAATTTAATAAAATAAAAAATATATATTAATTCCATGAATTTTTTTATATAATATTAATATAATATAATATATTTTTATTTTTTAATTTTAAATCCATCAATTTTTTCATCGATTCAATTGAATTTAACTGTGTAATAAGATATTGAGGAGCTTCATAATACCCAAATACTCCATACTGGAGTGGCAATCAGAAAAGTTGCAGAACCGAGGAGAGGCAAAACTTGAACCCGAGTAGCGAAGCTCGTGAATAAATGGAGGTCAGAGATTTAAAGGCACTGTCAATTATGAATATGATCAGAAAAAGGCTAGACCCGCCTCTAAAGCCAACAGCTACCCGAACTCGGCTTGATCGAACATGAAACTTGGATGCACCTCAAGATATCGAGTCGAGTTCTAGAGGCGAGCTTAAGTAATGGTGGATTGCAATTTGCCGAACAACGCAAAGGTCATATTGGCTCCCAAGTGCTTGGCTGTTATCCGGAGAATTTTCCATCTAAACGGCTCTCTCTGCAACTGATCCACCACAAAAATGAATTAAAAAAAAAGGGGGCCCCCAGAATCTGACTGTCAGAAAACGCGCTCGGACCGAACATGCCTCCGTGATTCGTTCCATCCCTACGTGATTCTAATCCCAAGCGCGGTTGTACTCACTCGCGACCTGAATGGATGTTTGTTGTGAGAGCCGCATACGTGGAAACTACGCGCAGCTAGAGCGCGTACTGCATTGACTCTCTCTCTTCCCTACTAAACCTAATCATAATTTTCTTTCCCTTTTTCTTGAAAGCGCTGCCCGGTAAGAGGCAGCAAACTAATAACCTCCGTGAACTATGTTTGCCAGGGCGGTATTAGTGTTAAAGTAGCCTAATTTTCACTCCACCCCCCATAATCTGGACGTATCTCAAAACGCTCCAGATTATTTTACTTAATTTCATATTAATCTTTGAACTTTGCGGAACTGTGAATAATTGCGTACATTAAAAAGGATATTTTTAATTATCAATCGTGGGATGCATTCAATCTGTTATTTCTGTCAATAAACTAATTAAATACAGAATGGATAAATTTAATACCATAAAACATATCAGTATTATGAGAAAATTAGTTTCCTTTAATATTTATATTAAAAATGTGATGGGGTTGTATTGATAGACACAATGGAATGGACAAATTTCTTTTTCTTTTTTTTTTTTGAGGAGGCTTTATTCCATCAAATTGAGAGAAAAAAGGGTCTATCAAAATAAGATGCACATAAAAAATCTTTAAATTAAAATAAATAAATTGAAATATATGTTCCTACCCATTGAGTTTTATTAATTGTAAAGAACATAATTATATGACTTATAATCAACATTATATATTGAGAAAAAAGAATTTAACCGCTCATAATACATATTGAAAGTGACTATACCATAAGACTTTTTTCCTCCTGAATGAATTATAATAAATCAAAATGAAACTTATTAATTTTATTATTTTTGGATTATTATTTGTTGCCTCCACATTTTTTTTTATTCGCATCATTTCGATCAAATAGCTATTGTGACTAAGAATCGACTGAGTTGAGTGTGAGCTATCATTGCAGCTTAGTAATTGTCCAAAAAAAAGTGAGGGAATGTTTGGCTCGTTGTATAGTTAGATTACAGTATAAAATTAAATTATATGAAAAATTATTTTTAAGGGTCAAAAGTGTATTATAATTTGAAATTATAATGTTTGGTAAATATTTCAAATTATTGGGATGTCGTTTAGAAATATAATAAAATAATATTTGATGTAATAAATAAAAATATAAAATTACAAGAATACCCTATCTTTTAGTTTTGCGTATGAGCCAAAGAGGGAGGGCAAAAATTGGGTTTTATAATTTATTACATGTGAGTCCCATATGGAATCCAAGAATTCCACTGTTCTTGAAAGTGATCACTTTACCTATATATAATGCCAAACCCGGCAAAATTTTTTGAGCCTGGCAAAGCTGAAATGCATCCAAGTTTACATCCAAACATGAATGATTGCATCCATCCAAACACGTTCTAAGGCTATTTTTGGGGGAAATGCAATTGATTTTTTTACCTGTTTTAATTCTTAATCAAGCTTTTTTGGTAATAAAATTAAGGGAAAATTAACAAAAAAAATTATGAACTTTAGAACAATTTAAAGTTCTATCATAAATTTTCAAATTTGAAAAAAATAACAACTAACATTCATTTTGATAAATCATCTACTGCATATTCAATATTCCATCTAAAACCTTGATAGAAGATGTAGTGGTGCTTAAAAAAAGCTTAAATGGCCTAAATGCCCACTCGGCGAAGGGATAAAAGACCAAAAATACCCATACTTTCATATGAAGAACCTACGAGAAAAACTAATCAGTGAAGGGAATCACGACATAGGATTATTTTGATTGAATGAGCAAAAGATTATTGGTGTGGAGAGTGTTGTTGGGTTTTGGCAAGTTGAGGCTTTGGTGTGAAAGGGTCAAAAGTGAGAGTAAAAGGGTTGTACAAATTTGTGGCCTTCATTAGCTTTTTAAGTGAATAGAAACTTTTATCTTCCATCAAATTCTCTTTTCCCTATCAACTCTTCCTAAGTGACTTTTGTGAAGTTGACATCTTCAATTACGATTTATATTTATGTAATTGACCACTTTTCTTCTATACCCTAATTTTCAAATGCTTGATTTTACCTTTATCGATCTCTGCAAGCTATTACATGAACAAGAAAAATGGGGCATTTATATCACTTAAGATAGGAGTGATGACCCGTAGATCTTTCATCAAGGATTTGGATAGAATATTAAATGAGTGGTACATGGTTTATCAAAATGAAAGTTTGTTGTTATTTTATTTAAAGTTAAAAGTTTTATGGTTCAATTATAAATTCACTAAAATTCGTGGTCATTTTATTAATTTTTCTAAACTTTAAATCCTTAATTACAAAGAAAATATAATTTAATAAAACTGAGTTTAGACAGAGTCCGAAGTGGTGGGAGGGAGAAGAGCACGAGCCGAAGCAAAGACGGGACAAAGAGCAAGAAAGATAATATAAATTCGGTAAAATAAAAATCCCAGAAAATCGAGCTCACGAAGAGATGGAAATGGTCTTCGAGCTTAACCTCTTCTTGACGGAATTTAGTTGGCGTTGACGGGCTTAGGATTTCCATTTTTTTTCCGATCGGCGTTGCTTCACCGACATTCTCTGGGTCCGCTGCTTGAAGGAGTGGGCTTGGGATTGCGGAAGCAGAGGTGCAGCGTCTGTGCCGTACCGTCAAAGTTGATGATCGTTCTTGAAGGATTTGGGAGCAGATCGTGAAGCGGCTCGAGGTTCTGACTAGATCGAGCTTAAGTTGAAATGGTAATTCTTTCTGATCGTCCGTGGCTTCTCATGGCTCTTTGGACCCTTTTTCTCTTTTTGCATTTTTTGTTTCATTGATGTCCATCTGAATAATATTCGGGAAATTTTTATGGGTGATTTTCATTTTACCTTATTTCATTGATCTATGGTATTAGCTAAAATTTAGTTCAATATCCGTATCTTATGTTTACATCTTGAACTTTCTCGGCTGTTAAAATTCAGCCAGAAGATTGGGATTATGGTAAACTTTGTCTTAAGGAGACCCATTTTGACTTGAATTTGAAGTGGCATTGACATTCCCAATATTGATTTCTTCACATTGGAACACATTTTGAGCGATGATGCATTTCCAGATTATAACTTGCCTATGGAGAAAATTTTATTACGAGACTAGGGTTTGACTTGAATTTCAGGTGGTAGTCTTCAAGTGGTTGCTAATTCTGCGTGGGGTGCATTTGGGATGTATATAAAAAAATTAGAGCTTAAGGTATAGAGGAAATGTTGTTTAAGAAGACTAATGCCGAATTAAATTTGAAGTGATGTCTGTAAGCTGATTGATTCAGCTTTGGAGCACATTTTGGTTGGTTATGAATTTCAGAGTGTAGTTTACATATGGAGGTTTCAGTTGAGGAGTAATTTTGACAAGTGGGTGAAAGAAGTAAGCCCAGGAGGAATTTTGACTAATTTTGACTTGAATTTAAAGTGCTATGACCCTAGGGAATTGATTTTTTGCTTGGGGCAGTTTTCTTTTAGGTGATTTTTTATAGCAATACTAAGACTGAAGTTTTTCTCGCATTTTTGTGCAAGTGTTTGTCTATGCTTCAGCTAAAATTTGCATTTATTTTGTGTTCCAAAGTGTAAAATCATTGACTTAGTTTGCTTCCTATGAATGTTTATGTATGTATATCTAACTTTAAAGTGAAATTTTTGTTGCTGAATTGATACCTGTTCTGTAACAAATATAAAGCACAGCTCTTGATATATTACATCAGTTTGATTCATACATTTCTAGAGCCTTATAACCATACTTACATTTTCAATTGAGTGAATGAGTCCAAATACAATCAGACCTGCTGCTCATTATCTTGGTCACATTTTATGCAGAATATATGTTAGCATCACCTTTATCAATGTCAATATCATTTATATTATATAACATGTTTTTTCCACCATAACATTGAAAATCGGAGCTCATGTTCTTTTTCTCTCCCATTTTGTCCCGCATCTACAATTAGCCCTAGTTCATCATTATTGCTCATCTATTATTTTAAGCTTTTGTATTAGCAAGCCTTTTTCTTTTGCATGAAAACACCGTCTTGTTGATATTAGTATGAGAGGTGTAACCCCACATCGGGATCTTGATAAAAAAAATCATGAGAATATAAGAGATCTGGTTTATAGGTTGGATGTGGGCCCAGCATATCATAAGCCGGCAGAAATATAACACCTGATGAATTTCAGATGAAGCTGGACAATCTTACATTGCAAATTCTGCTACATATATATTATATATAATTTCTTCCAACCAAATTCCACACTATTACAAATGACATTAAGTCTAAACTGTAACTTTGTTATCCACCTAAATCTCTTGCAGGCTACCATTGGATCTTTCGTTTGGCTGGAAGATCCTGACGTAGCTTGGATAGATGGGGAGGTATTGGAAGTTAAAGGAGAGGAGCTCAAGGTCCTGTGTACTTCAGGCAAGACGGTGAGTGTTGTTCCATTGGACAATTTCTTGGCACTTTGGTTTGTAACATTCATTAATCTTTAATTGCCTTCTGTGCTAATTGGTCCACACACTTTTGCTGTAATATTAAACAGGTCCTTGTGAAGGCCTCAAATGTGTATGCTGAAGATACTGAAGCTCCACCATGTGGAGTGGATGACATGACGAAGCTTGCTTATTTGCATGAACCAGGGGTCTTGCAGAATCTAAGATCACGATATGATATGAATGAAATATATGTAAGCTCTTATATTTTATTTAACAATCCCATTAGACTTGTGTATGCATCTGGTCTGATACTCTGGTGTGGCTTCAGACTTATACAGGAAATATATTGATTGCTGTAAATCCATTTACAAAATTACCTCACCTCTACGATAGTCACATGATGGCTCAGTATAAAGGAGCTGCTTTTGGTGAGCTAAGTCCACACCCGTTTGCGGTCGCAGATGCTGCCTATAGGTACTCATTAGTTTTCCATTCCGAATTGTTCATGATATGTATCCGTCAAAATAAATGAAAATGGTCAAAATTTGTGCAGAGTCATGATTCATGAGGGAAAGAGTCAATCCATTTTAGTTAGTGGTGAGAGTGGAGCGGGTAAAACAGAAAGTACAAAGTTGCTTATGCGTTATCTTGCTTATATGGGAGGAAGAGCGGGATCAGAAGGAAGAACTGTTGAGCAGCAAGTTTTAGAGGTAGGAAGTAGTAGATCTTACTTTTGGAGAATGTGACTATTTGGTAATATTATCTTATTTTTGTGCTGTTTATTTCTGCAGTCTAATCCTGTGTTAGAAGCATTTGGTAATGCAAAGACCGTCAGAAATAATAACTCAAGGTTGGGCTACCTTTCTCCACGTGTATTAAATTTGCTTCCATGTGTTCTCTTAGATGTTCTAAGACTGTTATGTATTAAATGCTTCTCTTTTCTGTGGGCGTTTCTTCTTCCACTTATTTCAGTCGGTTCGGTAAGTTCGTCGAGATTCAGTTTGACCAAAAGGGGAGGATCTCAGGAGCCGCTATCAGGACTTACTTACTGGAAAGATCACGTGTTTGTCAGCTGTCCAATCATGAGAGAAATTATCACTGCTTCTACATGCTTTGTGCTGCACCAGCAGAGGTGAGATTTAGCATTTGATTTTCTAGTCAAAAATTCATTTTCTTTATATTGTCAAATAAGGAAGAGTTGTTGTGTGGGGGATGGGGGTCTCACATGAGAGGGTTTTAGACTTTAGTCATGTAAGGGACCATATTGATTTGCAATGGGTTTGTTACATGTGGGTCCTCCCTTTTATTTTTCTCATAGATTGATGGTGAGATAATAATGGTTTTCTAAAGAGCCAAAAAATATATCTTTCTAATTCTATTAAAGTTGAAATGAAGTCCTGTAAAGTATCCTGCTCATTTGCTTTCTTAAGTTCTTTACTTAAATTGGGGTGGGGTTGGGGGGTTTCAACTGGTAATACTATTGGTAATTTTTTCAGGAAAAATTATATTTCAAAAATAGCATTAAAAGTTTTCTTAGCTTAGGCCTAAATTGTAGAAAAGTTATTGGAAGCACATGTATTATTGTCTTTTTATTTTTGAAAATATGATGCATAAGATGGTCTCTTTCTCAAATTTGAGACCATGATATTATTTTGCTTGAGTTTTGAAAACTAATTGCTGGAAATCATCTGTTTTGCAGGACATTCAACGGTACAAGTTAGGACACCCAAAAACATTCCACTATCTGAATCAGTCAAATTGCTTCCAATTGGAAGGTCTTGATGAATCTAAGGAGTACCTTGCAACAAGAAGGGCAATGGAGGTGGTGGGCATGAGTTCTGATGAGCAGGTATACTTTAGGAAGTTTTAGATGCTTATTTTCTAGATGATTCTTGAGATCTCCAATTACTAATAAGACTTTTACTAGGATGCAATTTTTCAAGTTGTTGCCGCAATTCTCCACCTTGGAAATATTGAATTCGTGAAGGGAAAAGAGATAGACTCATCCATTCCCAAGGACGAGAAGTCTTGGTTTCATTTGAGAACTGCCGCAGAACTTTTCATGTATATATATGAATCTCATACTTTCCTACTTGTTACTTATAAAGTAACTTTTACTTTCTAACATTAACTTTCTCTCAGGTGTGATGCAAAGGCACTTGAAGATTCTCTGTGTAAACGTGTGATTGTAACTCGTGATGAAACCATCACAAAGTGGTTGAATCCAGAGAATGCGGCTTTAAGTAGAGATGCTTTAGCGAAAATTGTCTACTCAAGGTTGTTTGATTGGTAAGTGTTGGAATTTGTATAGGCTTTGAACTGTTATAACTTTATATATTTTTAAGCTTTTATTAATTGATTTTACAGGATCGTAAACAAGATTAATAGTTCGATCGGTCAAGATCCTGAATCGAAGTCCTTGATTGGTGTGCTGGACATTTATGGGTTTGAGAGTTTCCAGACCAACAGGTGATTAGCCAGTAGAATTCCTCGGGTATTGTAAGAAAGGAAAAGTTTATCTCTCTTGAAGAGCATCAAATAAGAAGGAAAATGAATCCCTGCATGTGTTTGAGAGTTTTAAAATTTTGCCAACTAAAGTCGTTGATATGTCAGATATAGTCAAACTTAGTTTCTTTTATCATTTTGATTCATAATTTCTTTCCTCCTGCACGGTCCTTTTCTTTGTCTTGATATCCTCATAATTGGGATTATCATCTCATGAATTCTCAATCTTCTTTCATAATGCTAAATTGTTTGCATGTCCTTTCTTTCTAAGGCAAGACATCGTTGGTCATTTGGCTTTGTTTTTTGGGCCAAGGTCATTTGGTTTGTTTCAATTTCTTCAAACCTGTATTTAGTCAAAGTTTATGCAGAGGAAAGAATCTCTGGCTGTCAAGGACATTCCAACAATACTTGCTAGATTATGAAAATGATGGTGTTCTCCATCTTGTGAATTTTGCAGCTTTGAGCAATTTTGTATCAACTTGACAAATGAGAAACTCCAGCAACACTTTAATCAGGTTTGTCTCTCCAAGGGAGATAAGAGCTTTTTCTTGTTTCATCCTTATTGCTTCTTTTGTTCATTATTTGTGTTTCTCTAATTTAAAATGCTGCTCGATCTTAATTTAGCACGTCTTCAAAATGGAACAAGAAGAGTACACCAAAGAAGAAATTGATTGGAGCTACATAGAATTTGTTGATAATCAAGATGTTCTCGATCTCATTGAGAAGGTACTCAAAGTTTGAGTATGATGTCAATTTTGTGTAATCTATTCTATTTGCAATATATTTATTGTCTAGCTTGAGATAGGTCTCTTCTTAAGGTGATATGAATACATTCAGAACTATCATATGCTCCCTGTGAACAAGACACCATAACATTTTTGTAACCACAGTGTGGCACCATAGCAAATTTTAATTGATTATTATTACTATTATTTATTCCTGATGATTTATTTATGAGAACTTCCTTGCTGTCTATTGCAGAAACCTGGTGGGATCATTGCGCTTCTTGACGAAGCCTGGTTAGTAATATACTTGTTAAAAAAAACCATTGCCGCGTCTTGCTAATTTAAAATGCATATAATTTTTTATCTAAGTTTCTTTTCTGTAGCATGTTTCCAAGGTCAACCCATGAAACATTTGCACAGAAGCTTTATCAGACATTTAAGAACCACAAGCGCTTCAGCAAGCCCAAATTGGCCCGTAGTGACTTCACAATCTGCCATTATGCTGGAGATGTAAGTATGCCCCATCTAAGTTGTGGAGATTGGATATGTAAACTTTTCATAATAAAGTAATAATTTCTGTTTCAGGTAACTTACCAGACAGAATTGTTCTTAGACAAGAACAAGGACTATGTTGTTGCAGAGCACCAAGCTCTTCTGAGTGCTTCCAAGTGTTCTTTCGTGGCTGGTTTGTTTCCAATATTGCCTGAGGAATCGTCAAAACAGTCAAAATTCTCCTCAATAGGATCCCGCTTCAAGGTACAATGGTCCCCAATTCCTCTCAAAGGCATTATACGTTTCTTATTTCTTCTCTGCATTCTGAAATTCCTTCCTCTCAACACAGCAACAATTACAAGCACTGTTGGAAACTCTAAGTGCTACCGAGCCACATTATATCCGTTGTGTAAAGCCAAATAATCTTCTCAAGCCTGCCATATTCGAAAACAAAAATGTCCTTCAGCAACTCCGTTGTGGGGTAAGGCTATGAGCTTAAGTGAATACTCTTTTAAAATATAAGCGTTCAACTCTTGTATACAAGTTTCTCATCATCACAGGGTGTCATGGAGGCAATTAGAATAAGTTGTGCAGGATATCCAACAAGAAAGCCCTTCTTTGAATTTGTAGACAGATTTGGCATCCTTGCTCCTGAAGTTCTCGATGGGAGGTAGTTTCAATTTACTCTTTGATAAAGATACCCTTTTATGAGTTTGCCATCTGTGTTGCTTATCATGTATAAGAAGAGGCACATGCATGTTCTTTGCCTGACACATCATCTTTATATCAGTTCCAATGAGATCACAGTTTGCAAGAGGCTGCTGGAGAAGGTCAGGTTGGAGGGTTATCAGGTACCTGATTCAGCTTTTTGAGATATTCTTCTGTAGTTTTAGATTGTCATTTAACTAAATCTGATTAAATTTTCAGATTGGTAAGACAAAGGTGTTTCTCAGAGCCGGTCAAATGGCAGAACTGGATGCCCGAAGGACTGTGGTCTTGGGGAGATCAGCGGGTATTATACAGAGGAAGACTCGATCTTATTTGGCTCGGAGGAGTTTCATCTCACTGCGCCAGTCTGCTATCCTGATGCAGTCTGTATGTAGAGGTACTTGACCTATCGTATTGTTTTTACTTTTGAAACATAGAACTTTGGCTACACAGCCGCTAAACTGAAGACAGCCAAGAAATAGAAAGCCGCCATATAGGAAGAGAGTTTTCTATTTTTCATTGTATTATATCCAGTTACAATGCTGACATTAGGTTCATATGCATCTTAAAAAAAATACAAGTCAAGAGCATGTGTTTGGTAGAATACTGGATATGTGCCCAGAAAATATAATTTCCAAATGCTGAAAAACAGTGAGGACATTAAGCTAGCCAAGTCTTGGATTCATGATTTCAAATGGGGTTCAATAAGGAAAAACTGTTAAAAAATTTCAGAGTTGACAAAAGGTTAAGGGGGGCACCAGTTCTAAGCAAGAACTGGCTAGCTCATTGGGAGAATCAGATTTTACTGGCTGGCCCTTTTGCTCAGATAGGCTCTCCTGCAGATGTGATATTCCAAGAAATAAAGCATCCAGGCAGCCAGTCTGGTCCAGTTTTGAAACTATAATAGGTAACCATTACATTTGTTTATGGTTGATGTTAGGACAACTAGCACGTGCAACTTATGAGGGCATGCGACGTGAAGCATCTTGCTTGAAGATTCAGAAGAACCTCCGAATGCATTTGGCAAGAAAAGCCTATAGAGATTTGTGCTCGTCCACTATTTCCATACAAATGGGAATGCGTGGGATGGCTGCACGAAATGAGCTACGCTTGAGAAGGCAGATCAAAGCTGCTGTCATTATTCAGGTTATTTTCTAGTTTTTATGCTATATCCTTCACTTTGCCTATCAGAGAAGACTAGCTTTTATATTATTGTTCCGTGCTCTGACTGTTGGAATCTAATTTTTGTTACTTCTCTGGTGCAGAGTCATTTCCGGCAATACTTGGCCCGTAAATGTTACCTGGAGACAAAGAAAGCAGCGATAGTGACACAATGTGCATGGAGAGGAAGAGTTGCTCGTAGGGAACTCCGGAAGCTTAAGATGGTGATTACTTTTCTTTTAAACAATTTAGAGTCCCTTCATTCCAATTTTCCAACATTGTTATGGCAAAAATAACATGAAAAATCAGTAATTATGATAGTTTTATTTAGTTCGTATATTGGAGTAAACCTCTTTGAATAATTTTATCTTGAACTCTTATGTATAGGCTGCAAGAGAAACAGGAGCACTTCAGGCTGCAAAGAATAAGTTAGAAAAGCAAGTGGAAGAGCTCACATGGAGACTACAACTGGAGAAACGGATGAGAGTAAGTGTGGTCATTGCATTATACTATAATTGTTTGATCTTTTCTAATATATACTCTACTGCTAATGTTTGTCCTTTGCTGGTTGTAGACTGACCTGGAAGAAGCTAAAAATCAAGAAAATGCCAAGCTACAGACTGTGTTACAGGAGATGCAGCTTCAATTCAAAGAAACGCAAGCAGTGCTTCAGAAGGAACGTGAAGCTGCTAGAAAGGCAGCAGAGATGACCCCAATTATACAGGAGGTTCCAGTCATAGACAATGCAATGATGGAGAAGCTCAAAAATGAAAATGAGAAACTTAAAGTAAGTAGACAGAAGATGTACTGAAAATTTAATAATCTTGCCAAACTTTCTTGTGGCTTATTGCATTCTTAATATCATTGCAGACTTTAGTGAATTCCCTGGAAAAGAAAATTGATGACACTGAGAAGAAGTACGAGGAGACAAGAAAGATTAGTGAAGAAAGATTAAAGCAAGCTCTGGAGGCTGAATCAAAAATAGTTAGGATGAAGACAGATATGCAGAGGTTTTTATCTGATAACCCCCATTCCCCCTTGGATCTTCTTCCAATCTCTCTGTGTCCATAACTCTTTGTATTTTTGTTTCTGTACTTTTTCCTGATGTACAGGCTTGCAGAAAAGATCTCTGACATGGAATCTGAGAACCAAGTCCTTCGGCAGCAAACCTTGCTAAACTCGCCAGTTAAGATGGCTGCAGATAACTTATCCACTCCAGTGTCTAAGGTAAACATCAGCCTGCAGAGATCTTATGCGCTCTCTTCATCTCTGTGTGTACGTGAGTTCACCATTTGCTTTCCCCCCCTTTTTTGGCAAACAGATTTTGGAAAATGGGCATCATGCAGTTGAAGAAAATAGAACAATTGTAATATTCTTCGCTCCGTTCTTTATGATGCTATCTGTATAATACCAGATACACATTTGAACATTATCTTCTGTTAGTAGATTGAAAAGCTATTTTTGCAGGAACAAACTCCTAGCCCTGTAAAGAAGTATGGCACAGAGTCTGATAGCAAATTTAGGAGATCCCATATTGAGCGTCAAAAGGTGTCTTTCCTGCTGGAAATTATTGCTACGCTCTCTTAGTTTGTTTCCAGCATACATTATATCTTTAACATGTCTGCAGGAGAGCATCAATGCACTTATTGATTGTGTTAGAAAGAACATTGGTTTCAGTCAAGGGAAGCCCATTGCAGCATTCACAATCTATAAATGTCTTCTCAATTGGAAATCTTTCGAAGCTGAGAGGACAAGTGTATTTGATCGACTTATTCAGATGATAGGTTCAGCAATTGAGGTGCTACCCCTTTCCATGATCAGGGATATTCTCTTTTAGCAGCTTATTTCTTCTCTCCTTTCGGCTATCAGTATCTGGTGTAATGCAAGATTCTTGATTATTTCAGAGTGAAGATAACAATGATCATATGGCTTATTGGCTGTCAAATACGTCCACGTTGTTGTTCTTGCTCCAAAAGAGTTTGAAGGCTTCAGGATCAACAGGATCAACTCGGAAACCTCCACCTCCAACATCACTCTTTGGGAGGATGACAATGGTACAGAAGATTCCTACATTATTCCATTGAGATTGATTTTAGTATGTTAGAGAAGAATTTTGATTGGATATTTTTCAATTACCTGCACAAGTTAATGATAGAGACTGCTCACTACTATTTTGTCATGGATGTTGACACATCTAAAGCTATGTCTCAATTGGTATGACTTTCCATTAATATTGTCATTCTTAAGCTGATACTGTGACCGAGTGGGACCACCAATATCAGCCAAGCATAATTTGTAGACCTATTTAGCCTCTTTCTTTTCTTTTTTTAAGTAGAGTTCACCTCTGTTATTGAGCAAATTTATCTGGATGAGACTGTAATTTACACATAGAATTTGCAAGGGAATTCTGATAACGCTTTTCTCATATTCAGTTGCTTATGAAAACATGTTTGTAATTTTTCAGGGATTCCGTTCATCACCTTCAGCCCAATTTGCTGCTCCTGCAGCCACAGTGGTACGCCAAGTGGAGGCCAAGTACCCAGCTTTGCTTTTTAAGCAGCAGCTGACAGCATATGTTGAGAAAATCTATGGAATTATCAGAGATAACTTGAAGAAGGAGCTCTCATCTCTGCTTTCTCTATGCATCCAGGTATTTCCCAATGTGTTTACTATTCAATTTTTCAGCAGGAAAATCTCAGCCAGTGATGGTTGTTTAGTTTGTGAATTTAGACTTTGTCATTGAGTTCTCTCTTCACATTTTAGGCACCAAGAACTTCCAAGGGAAGTGTACTGAGGTCTGGACGATCCTTTGGAAAAGATTCTCCATTAAGTCACTGGCAGAGCATTATTTATAGCTTGAACACTCTTCTCTGTACACTGAAGGAAAATTTTGTAGGCTCTCTTCTCTTCTCTTCTCTCCTCTCCTCCTCTACTTCACTTTCCAATTATTTGACTATAATCTGCATCACTGTCCAAGCTTATGGTTTTCCTTCATGTTTTAGGTGCCCCCAATTCTGGTGCAGAAGATCTATTCTCAGACTTTCTCCTACGTCAATGTACAGCTGTTCAACAGGTAAGCTTCCTTTTTTTTTTCATGTCTCCAGATCATTTTTCGCAAGGGAGATCTTTGATGTCAAGTTTGTGGTACCATTGCAGCCTGCTCCTACGACGGGAATGCTGTACTTTCAGTAATGGGGAATATGTAAAAGCAGGGTTAGCTGAGCTGGAGTTGTGGTGTGCTCAAGCAAAAGAAGAGGTAACTGTTATTTTACTTTAGTCATTAAACTACTAAAAGTGTGATTAGAGTTAATGTTATTTGATTTCCCTCATCACTCCAGTATGCTGGCTCATCTTGGGAAGAGCTCAAGCACATTCGACAAGCTGTTGGGTTCTTGGTATGGGCAGTTTCTTCAATCTCTTAAAGCAATTATTCACTTGGAGATTAGCTTTTATGGCTTATCACCCTTTTTTGTGAACAACAGGTTATACATCAGAAGTACCGAATCTCATATGATGAAATCACCAATGATCTCTGCCCTGTATCTCTCTCTCTTTCTCTCTCTTTCTCTCTCTCTCTGTAGCAGGTTCTTCTGCTTGTCTATGATATATGCTCATGCCTCATTTATATGTTGGTTGGTTCTTGGTTTTGTTCAGATGCTCAGTGTCCAGCAGCTGTACAGAATATGTACACTCTATTGGGATGATAGCTACAATACTCGAAGTGTGTCCCCTTCTGTATGTATCTAAACCAATCTTCTGTTTTGGGACTTGGTAACATGTTATGTTCCCTTACCCCTTGTTTATAAACTAGGAAACTGCTTAAATTTTTTTAGGTGATATCAAGCATGAGAGTCCTGATGACAGAGGACTCCAACAATGCCATCAGCAACTCATTTCTGTTGGACGACAATTCCAGGTGAGACCTTTTTAGTGTATGCTTCTTAAATCGTTTTAGCTAATATTTGGTAATTGATGATTCGATCCATTGTAAGAATTCTTCTGAACCTTGTCCACACAAGAAAATTGTGAATCAGATAGTGTATTCGGAGTTTCATGAGGAGAGACTACATGCATTATTTTCTGATGATTGCTAATGCTAAGAGCAGAACAAAGTGGATGTCTGGTCTTCTCGGTGAATTAGTAGATTCTTGCTTAAATCAGTCCTTGTTCTTTGAATTTTATTGATCCAGTAGCATGGCCAACTGTGGTTCTGAAAACTGTGGAGTATTGCAGGAGACAGTTGTACTCGTAAGAATCATTCGATCAAACAACATCATCTCAGCAAGAACATCAGAAAATTATTTCTTTTTATGTGCAGCATCCCATTCTCGGTGGATGACCTCTCTAATTCTATGCTAGAGAAGGATTTTGAGGACGTGAAACCTGCAGAGGAACTTCTCGAGAACCAAGCCTTCCAGTTTTTGCACGAGTAGGGCTTAAGGGAAGCATTATGAGATCCTCCCCGGCATGCAATGACTCTGCTTTTAGGATCACTGTCATTTTCATTCAATTTTCTCAATAGCCGTCTTGCCTCCAAAGTCTTTTTTTTTTCATTGTTTATTATATGATCGAAATGTAAAATATGCTTAGTTGTGCAAGGCGGAAATATCATTCTCAATCCATAGTCCAAAGCAATTTTCCCCATTTTCTCTTGGCAATTGGTTTTGTTTGCTGGCAGTTAATACAGTACAAGCAAGCAGTGTGTATATCTTTTATTCTTGGTCATTGTATTTGGTGGTTGAGAAAATTGGTCTCTCTCCACCCCAAAGAGTGTCTATGTACAAAGATACAAACTTATTTACTATTATCCAGGCAGTAATGAAAAAAAAAAAATTACATTTTGGCTTTGGTTTCATAAGTCCATGTTTCTACCTACAATCCGAGATACTGACCTAAAGATATGGATCCCCGATTATGGTTGATTGGATCTTTAGAAGATCTTTCTGGAGTCAGAAAACCTTCCTTTCTCCTTGCCAAGGAAAATCCGGGAGAACTGATTAAGTAATACTCAGTTCAATGGCATCCTTCTTCGAGCCCTCGCGATGACAATCTGCATTCTGCAACATTGCTTCTCTGCTCAGTAATTCCAGAAAATGAGTTCTCTTCTGCTCTGCTTCTTAAGATACACTGCCACTAGTTCCCTGTAACTCCAAACCCCCTTCTTCCTACTCCCAAACTCCATGAATGCCTCTGAGCTTGAGTGGAAGTCCCCTTTCCCAAAGGCCTCGAACACAAGAGGGTCGGTGAGAACTTGTACAGGATCATCCAATCTCGTCCTATTCAGAGCAAACCCGAGATTCTTTCCAAGCTTCCTCTCCAGGTAAGCATCGACTACACAGCCGACACTGACGAGGTCGGGGACAACTCCTCCATGTCCCATGTGTTGGAGACTCAAATGGAGGTCCCAGAAGAGAGACATCCTAGAGAATGCCAAGGACCTGATGTTGAATGTATTAATGTCTGGGACAAACCCCGATCTGATCATCCTCAAGAACTCCCTCTGTAAGCTCTTCATCTTGAAGTTCACGGCAAAGGACAGCAGCAGAAGATTCCATAAGAGGTTCCCAAGGTCTCTCCTTTTAAGACCCACATCTCTTACAAGCTCTCCTAGCCTGAAAAACTTCCCGCTCCCAATGTATGCCGCGGACATGGACCTCACTCCATTCTCCTGAATCAGATGCCTCGATCTCTTCAGGACACTGTAAGCGGCCTCCATGTCTTCCAGTGTCCCATAACTGCCGTAACATCTAATCACCTCATCCCCTGTTGCAGAATCTAACCTGCAACCCTGTGAGACCATGTTCTTGAATGTTTCATTCATCAAGTGGAGCTGACCTGCCTTCCCGAAGCTAGAGATCGCCGCAGAGTAGAATCCTGGCGACAACTTGGGGGTTTTCCTGCTCCCATGGTACAGAATTCGATTCACCATGTTGAACTGACCGGAGCTTGCAAGAGCATCCATCAGCTCCGTGACTAACCCAACGGTGGGCGTGGAGGAGCTGTAATGCATCTGCTCCCAGACGTCCATTGCCTGGGGCAGGAGGCCGTTTCTAGCGTAGCCCAGAATCAGGGAGGAGTACGGGCAGCTGTCGGAGAAGCATGCCTCCTTGATCAGCGCACAGGTGACCCCGGGAGAAGACGATGAGATAGTTCTGATGGGACGGCAAGGATAGATTTTTCTGGGCAGCGGGTGGAAAGGACAAGGTGGGCTAGCGGAGAATGTGATGGACATCTTCTGAGAATTTAAAAGGTTGCCATTTTCGAAGTTGGGGGGGGGGGGGGGTTTGTGGCGGTGGAGGAGGAAGAAGGCTCTCACTAGTCAGTTACAGAGTTGCCTTTCCAGGAGAGGTGATGATGGATGGAGAAGACGACATCTCTCTGCGAGGCCCAAGGCGACACAAAATGGGCCGAATGGGCCCATTAGCCCAATATCTTTTTTCTTAATTTTTTTTATTCCTTTTGTTAAGAGTTCTTTAGAACAGTTATCGTATTCGATTTCAATTCCGAAGCGTATCCGCTTTGTCTCAAAGCAGTGAACCGTATAAAATTGAAAAATTTTCGGTTTAATTAACTAGTTAATCACTTCCTTTTTTCTTTTCATAAAAATGAATATAAGCTATTCGATTCGATTCAAGTCCATTAGGTCATGATAAAAAAATTCATTTTGAAAAGCCGTTCTTATTTGATGATCAATTAGAAAATCAGTTTGGATCGGTCCACTTGACTCTAATTAATTGAACCGGTCATATTAAACGGTTTAATCGAACCACTTCCTTAACGAAAAATCGTACAATTAGAAAGATCGATTTGAGCAATTTAATTATTTTTAGCTCGGTTCGATTCCATTGGATTCGATTTAGTAATCTAGTCATTTCCTTTGTTTGTTTTTTTGGGACACCCCTTAATTATCAACGCTCGAACAAATCTAAAAAACGCTGAAACAATTTAAAATAATAAAAAAAACACTTTAGATCCTAAAATTCTAAAAAATTTTAGAAATTTGATAAATATTTAATTTTTTATTATTCAAAAAATTGAAAAAAATATTAATTAAGCTATAAAAGGTTTTAATGAACCGTAGAAAGGATAACTGTTTAGTTAAGAAAGAAAATAAATATATGTCAATGGGATGTAACTGTCGTACGAAATGTTCTCTCGTGAATATGGCTCAAATATCGGGCTATTAAATGATGTTGGAAGAAGATGGACTAGGGAAACTCAAAATACGCCGTCATGCCCATGAGGAATTCACGTGGGTCTTGCCCCGATGCTACAATGCGCCTACAGATCACCCGAGTGCCTCTTCACCGCACTCCAGTGACCATGCTTTTCTTGGGACGTTCAACGAAGGAGGACACCCCCCCCCCCCCCCCACCTTTTACTTCAGCTAACAAGATGGATAAAGCCCGTCCAGTTTTTCAAACTTGCCAGTACGACTGTCCATCTCGCTTCATTGTCACCGCAACCGACTTCCCCGGGCCCGGCTTGAGGGATCCGAAAAGAAAATTCGTAGCTCTTCACGTGCTCAGAACGATAGCCTCGTGGCTAACCTCGGCTCTGAAAGGAGCCCTTAGCCAGTGCCGGAGACTTTGGAAAAGTGCGACACCTCTTTTTTTCTTTTTCTTCTCGATAACACGAATTAGTTGAGATTTCTGACCGTTCGTTATAATGCAATTCATTCATCTTTCCGTTCAGATTGGGCAATCTAGGTCCTAAAATCTTCTGGCTCGTTTCGAACCATGATCTCGACTACTCCCAACTTGTTCATTTGGTCCCAAAAGATACCCCATGAACGGTGGATCGATATATTGTTTGAACGTGCGGGGGTGGATGACAGATCTCCATCCTCGAAGCTAAAATTGGATGTGAAATTGGGCCCGCGATCCCAAATTTCATTTTATTGTAAATTTATTCTTATTAATTCTTAGCGTGAGTTGGGTCCAATATTTTTGGACAATCTGTAATCGGTCCATTACTCATTGGCCCCGGTTTTGGTCAGAGGTTCATAATTTAGAAGACGAAGGAAAGGAGAGTGAAACAAAAAAGCTACGGAGAATTCAACTCGCGAGGCAGTTCTGAAACAATGGCGATGCTAACTCTAAGCTCGCACACTTGTCCTCTGATGTAGTTTGAATATCGGGAAGTCTGTAATTTTTTTTTATATTGAATCTATCTGATATGGTAATTATTTAATAGTATATTTAATCCATCATTAAACTCCCTATTTCTCCCACCACCCAGATTTACAGTACTTTCGATCGATCACGGACCTACATCACATCCACATAAGAATCGAGGGAAGGGGACGGTGTAATTGTGGCCGTAGCAGTCACGCTCGTATTTCACCTCAATCCCAAAATATTAAATGTCGTATTATCCACTTTGGTGGTGAAGAGGAGGAGGTCAAAGAACCGAGTCGTTTTCATCCTCATCAGACCCATGAGATGTAACTAACTCACAAACAACTCTTTTTTTTTTCACTTGTTTTTTCAATTTTGAAGAACGCTAAGAATATGAAAGGATACAGAATAAAAAAAGAAAAATAAAATGATATGAAAAAATTTGTTAATAATAATTAAATTCAAGAAATACTCATCATTGTCTATGACACTTTAATATACTCCTTTCTTGTGAATATTTAATAGCAGAATGCCCTTTTAGTTATTTATGGATTAATTTATATCTGCAGAGAGTTTGTGGCTGGGACTTGAAGGCCGCAAGTAATGGGTAGAGACGAATTAAATTCTTGGATTTGCCCTTGTGTTGACTCCTGTGAGTTTTCGATGGACCATTTTGTTAATATTATTTTACTATTATATATATATAACAGAAAACTATATGTTTACAAATTAAATCACGAGGTAATGAATAGATTTTTATTATACAAGTGTCCATATTCATAACTCAACACCGTATCATTCTAGAACCCTTTTTTATGAGTTTTTTAAAAATAAAAATCTGACCTATTATTCATATATCTAAGGAGAAATCCAGAAAAAAAGAAGAAGATACGTTTACTATAATATTTTTGAGCATTCATTCCCCTAAAAAAAATCTAGAATTCAAGGCTTATATGGAAATCTTTTAATATAAAAGAGTTTTATTTTTTATTAAATTAACATATCTTAATTATAAATCAATCAGTTTGTTTCTAAATAATGATGATAGGAATCAAAAAATACAACTTAATGCGTCACTTGGTTTGGGTTCATCAACAGCTTAAAAAGAATAGGCATGAACACGGACACTTGGCTCATATTAGGGATTTATATAAGATGATTATTATTCATTAATTATTTATAAGTAATATCCAAGCAAAAATTGATTGCAACCCAGTTAGGGATATGAGAAATTACGTAGCAGAATTATATTTTCACTTGAATCAATTGTGCTCGGAGGTTCATATCAACGTGGTTGATATGGATAATAAACCCATATACACTACATTTTTAGTAGATACAAATGCAAATGTAAGGAACGTACAGCAGAGCTGGACCAATTTGGTGAGAGAAGGAGCCGGATCGGAAGGCATTGAGAATCTTAGTAATGGGAAAACTATGGGAATACGCAATACTTGAATATGAACACCACTTTAAACTTTCTGATAAAATATGGGCTAATCGATTTATATACATTTCTTGATTTTTCTATGTACCGTTTTCATGGCCATGCACATGTCAACCGAGCCACTCGCATGCATTCGAAATCTATGTGCCTCAAATAATGCTAGAGCAAATGTAAGTCATGAAAAGGGTATGGGATGGCCGGTTTAGGTCGAGTGGTAGCCAGGTTTGAGAGCACAATAATGTATGTTGCATGCACATGCTAGTTAATTCGGTGCATCGAATCAAAACATTTAAATATATATATAAACATTACTATGACACATTTGAACCAAGATATTCCCATACCCTCCACTCTCATTAATAATTTTTCGATATATCTATAATTCAACATGTTATAAATAATACATATTTCAAATAGTCACTTCACAAGATTTGAATACGAGAATTTATATATAAAAAAAGGGCATTATTGAGTCATCTTAATCAACTCATATTAGTAACCGATAATTAAATCTAACTGTATATAATTTTTAAACTAAATTACATGTATTTATGAGTAATTGTAATAATTGTAATAATGGCAAGCGGCTAACCTTCCATGTGGTCACACGTGTAGTCTCTCTCTCTCTCTCTCTCTCTCTCTCTATATATATATATATATTAAGAAATATTTTAGGAACATTATAAATGGTTCGGTCAAAGTCTGATTCGTGAATATTCTTGGTCATGTTCGAGGATATGAAACCAATCGATAACATGTACATACATCAAGCAAGATATATAATTGAGATTTTCCAATGATCAGTTTGTTGCGGTTATTATGGTTATGGAGTTGGTCAGATCTTTACAACATTTATATATGTAGTTTGTATGAGTGAGTAAATAAATAGTTAAATATGCAGATCTTAGAATAAGAGCTAACGAGTTAATCAATGATTCATGGGGGTGTCAGGCGCGGCTGCTTGTAGTTTCATATGGTGGATCACATGATCTCAAATCGAACAGAGCAATAATATATGATTCGTGACCGATGAATTATCCTAATATAAATCGCCCATTGCATTCACTCCGATTCTTCCATTGGATGTTTACGTCCTGAAGCCCCTGGGACCAGAATCATCCCATGTGGGTCGACTTCACTTTCGAGTCCGGGGAGTTAAATCTCAGAGGATCATATAAGATGAAGGGGCAGACAAAGCGAGGAAAACGGAGGGTGTGCGACGGTGCTCTCGGGCTCTCGAGGCGGCGGCGCCGTCCGGCTTCTTCCAAGAAAACAGGAAGCGTCTTCCTATTTAATTCTATGTCGAATTGAGGACCCGATTAATAAGAAGGGGGCCATGCGTTCTTCAAGTTGGCCGTGCATCGAGAATGATGATTAGAATTGGGCGGCCGCTGGTCGACTTAAGTTGTATGGGAACAGTCACTCGCTGGACTTTCAACTCTCGAAATCACCGGCCCTAGGGCTGGGTTGCTTGTGGGTGCTCGTGCCATGTGATTGATTATTCCATAAGTAAACGACGCGTCAGTTTAGAACCACGATTAATTAATATTCATTTTGGGAAAATAACCACGAAACTAACATATTATTATTTTTTTAAATCGAGGAAAAGGGTGGGCATGGATTTAATAAGAATGTGATTCAACATTAAATTTAGGAAATCTCCATGAAATATTATTACATAAATCTTATGAATTTTCTCCTCTCTTTTTTTCGCGGTTGTCATGTTCAACCAATTAGACCAATTTTTTTACTCTATTTTATGAATCTCCTTGAATTTTATTCCATCTATAAGTTGTTTAGATCCATCAATGAAAGGTATTATTAAGTTATCGGTGGATTTGATGAGATAATTCGTCAAACACCATTCCCTCACCAAAAAAAAGAGATGAAGAATTTCACAACCAATAAAAGTCTTATTTCTTCATAAACACAAAGTGATGGATGCCAAAAATATCATTTAAGTTAATTTTCCATTTTTTTCTTGAAGGGCTCAAATTAACTAGGGGCGTGCGAAAAGTGTTGATATCTACGAGGGGAATGCATGAATCTCCTCTTGCTGCTAAGACGGCAGGGTAATACACATAATCTTGAGATTTCCAACCCCCACCTCAAAACAATAAATCCACATTTATAAAATTGTAATTTACTATTTCAGAATTTAATTAGACTGAATTAATCTAAATTTCAACTCGATAAATTCAATTGGGAACTAAAATTGTTTAATAATATATATCATCTATTTACATAATTAATATTTAAGATCTCATTTAAAAAAATTGGTGTCTAATCAATTTATATCAATAAATTTATAATTTATAAGAAACTGTTATTATTTATAAACTTGAAATGTAATGTATTTTTTTTCTTGTTTTTATCTTTCCAATGATAAATCACGTATCTCTTCTAAAGAGACAGTTATTAATTATAAAATTGCGGGTTTTTCCAAATATTAAATTATATTTTACTTCACAAAATTCATTATATATATATATATATATTTTTTTTTTAAAGGTGGACGGCCACCTGGAAGACTAGAAAACTGTGCGGAGCGGGTGCAGTTTCTCTGCCACTGCACTGGAAGGGGCGGCTACTTTGAAAATTAATGGAAAATAAATTTAAAAAATGAAATTGATATAATATTTTCGTGAAGGATATAGTTACAAATTAGCCCCTTGATTTTATTAATATATTTCCACTGCTTGGACGCAGACTTCGAGACTATGCCATATGCAGGTCTGTGGTTGTGCCAAGTGAGTGCACCGCTCCTGGCTAATTAATTAATTAATTAATTAATTAATTATTAGGTTAAACAAATTTAATTTATTCAAGCGGAGGGGGAAAGGGCGGATGAATTGACTGATTCGGAAGTTTTTCTTTTTCTTTTTCCTTTTCTGGTCAAACCGACATTATCAAACGAATTATGTTGCCGTTGGGGAGACTCGTGAATGAACTGCGCCGATCTCTCTAAATTATTATGGCAAATTAATGACGGAGGAATGTATTATTAATGCCACCGATTAATTTAATTAATCTCGACGATATACATTCAATCTCATTCCCTAATTAGTGTTGTTATTATTGTAAGTTGTATCATCAGGAGTCTCAATAGGTCCCCACTAATCCTAGATCAAGCCACGTTAATCCACTCAAGAATAAAGTTTCCTTCATTCAAAGCTTGTTCTTTTTATTGGTTTTTACTATTCACAAAAGTTAATATTGGGATTTTTTATTTGAGTGCGAGAAATATCGAACTAATTCAATCAAGTCAATGAATTTTTATTGAAATTATGGTCAATATTCTCCGAACACATGAAGATTTAATCCGAATTGATTTATGTGGTTCAATGCATCTTTACATAAGCGACATATTATATTTTAGTTTTATAAATGAAAAAAAAGTGCACGTTTAAGAGAATTTTGTATCTTAGTGAACATATTGAACTCTAATTTATATTAACTAAGCCCATTGAATTTTTAAATATCACATAAATTCATATCTAATTTCACTCCTATATATATACATGGGAGAATTAAAATAGAAAATATATATTTGTTATTTTTTATACTTGAATCCTACATGTCTTAAAATAACTCTTTCAGTCATACACGTTTGATTCTGTAAAATAGTTGAGTTTTAATTCTAATGGTTCATTAATGCGGCATTTAACGGCACTATGTGGTATAATATGTCACCATATTTTTGCAATGACATCACGCCACACCACCATAATATTACTATATTAGTATGTCACATCAATAATTTTATTGATGTATTATTATACTACATTAGCAAATAAATGTCATGTACATTATTAGAATTATAACTCAAATATATTATGGAATTAAACGTATATGATTATGACGGAGAAGAAGATCAAACATATAACACAAGATCAAATCTAAATTTAAATAGGGTCAACAATAATATGAACGAAACAACTCATATAATAATCAACCCATTTTACATGAAAATTATTTTTTTGATGAATTAATTAGGTTATATCATTAACCAAAAATCCAATGGGTTAGTTTGATAATTAATTGTTTCCACATACATGATGAACAATGATTGACAAGCTTTTGAAGCATGATTTGGGATAGAATAATTAATACGGTCCTATATAAAGAAGCAACCATGCTCTTAATGAATTAGGTGGTGAGGAAAAGCTAATTATAAAGCACGCCACTTTTAGGTTCTAGCCTCGACCTCGTTGGGGTTGCGACGTGTGTCCCGATCTCTTGGACTGTAAAGGGCCCGTCACCAGCTCTCTCTCTAGTAAAACACCAGTATAGCCACCGAAGTTCAAATCAATAAATCGCCTTAGCCTCTTAAAATAATAATAATAATAATTATTATTATTATTATTATTAAATAAGGTACGGTCCTACTCTGCAATAAGTGCCTTTAATTAGGGTTTTCCAGATATTTGTATTGTGAAGTACAAAGGGGAACCCATATTTTTAACTTGCATGCATGAATAGGGATTGAGTTGGAAAATGGTGGGTGAGGCCCAACGACACTTCACATTCAGTGGCACACTTTTTTGGGTGAAAATTCATGGGAAGGAGAGGGAGGGCCATGTGCATGCATATGAAAACCTTTAGGTTTCATGTATAGAGAGTCTCTCCTTTTCATGATTAGGCAATTAAAAACAAAAAAAAAAGAAAAGAAAAGCGTTTGATATAGCTATCTATAATGTCTCTATACATAAATAGAAGAATCAACCCTTATGAGAATTTTTTTTTAATAATACTACCTTATCATGAATTAACATCATAAATTACGAATAAAGATGTAACATATATATAATGTATGAGACTAAATGTTAATTAATCATCATGCAGTTAACATATTTATCACTAATTATATTTAGGAGGTAGTAGGAATTAGAAAATTTTGTCCTTCTTTATGCATGGGTTTGTGTATATATGCATATATGTGCGTCTGAATATATCATTAGGGTTTTGGATTGAGTAGTATCTTAATCATTGCCAACTTTTGCTCTTTCCTCCACGCCAGCTTTGATTAGAAGGAAAAAAAAGAAAAAACCTCCATATGAGAACTTTCAAAGAAGTTGCCATTAGGGCCATCTTTATTGCTTATGGTATGAATTCCTGGGCGATTTAGCTGTAGGCCAAGCAGGGATTTGAACTTATAGAGCGCGATCAATCATTCGACGGGCCCGATGTATGTCCATCTATCTCCCTTGAGAGAATCTTCTCAGTATAATACACCCACGTATCTCCATTATCATTGGTGTATGGAGCTGTTTGTCATACTGTTACCAGCCTCGCAACCGCTAGAGCTCCACGATAGATCGAGCCAGCTGCCCCAGCTATCTCTGAGAAATATGGAAAGCTCTACTTTTTAGGCTGAGAATGTGCCTATATTTTTTAAAATTCATTCACACCGACTTTTTAAAGTTTTTTTCCCGCAAATTGTATAGTATTTAGAAATGAGCGGGTTGTAATTAATTTCAATTGGAGTCAGGGACAATTTGATAGGTAAAACTTTCACAATATAAATTATTTTTATTCATAATATTCGAACTCAAAATATTAATTAGAAAAAAATATGTTAAATCATATTCACCAACTTAACTTCATTAACAAATGTAAAGATTAATTGTTTT
>CXYZ01012149.1:2880584-2907353 GCA_900006705.1 Sonneratia caseolaris | reverse complement strand
TTAAAAAAATACTTTATATTGGGAATGATATTAATTAATACACTATATAACCCTCTTTCTCAATTTTTTCTACACTTTAAACATAGATATATATATATATATATATATATATATACCCACAGGAACACATTCATATTTAAATGTGTTTGTGTGTGTGTGTGATTCTACTTCTTTTTATTATGGAGCTAAGCTTAGCGCAGGGCAAGCTCCTAGGGCTTTCCTTTGTGCCTTTAGTTTCGTGGTCGGCGGTACCTGCCATAGTATTGTACAAATATTTTTATAGAATCGGCAACCCTATTGTTGAAATCTATATAATGAGTTTTTTGGTGTCACGCGCATAGAAAAAGTTCGAGAAAGCTCAATTCCTACGTTATAATTACACGTACTTTTAGTGGACCAATTATGAACAAATAAAAAATAATTAGTTTTTTTTTATATAAACAAAAAGGGCTTTTAGTGGACGAAGCTAGCTCGTGATATTCGAGGGCCAATATGCATATATTGTACGGATGAGCCTTGATCGACATGCCAAAGATATCTTAGGGAAAGTCGAAGAGTTCATCTGAACCAGCGAGGACGTGGGTGGGCCCTGCCCTCCGCACCACATAGCGGCAGCTGATCGCCTGAACTCCGGCTGGCAGGATGGGCTCCGTGGTGTGGGGGACTCTGCCTGGACCCCCCACAAGTCACAGCCCCACCACCCATCACCACCGTCGGAAAAACATATTCCGTAAATATAAAAATTATTTATTCATAGTAGAAGAATGAGACCCAATGAATATTCAGTCCCTACCAAATTTTCCTTCTTCTTTTTTTCTTCAATATTTTTTCTCATAAAAAAAAAATCAACGCTGGAGGATTCCAAGAAAACTCCCTCTGGAATGGAATGGGCCCTGCTTGAGCAGTTCCTTTCATTGCTTCCTGACTCCGCCTCTAATTCCCTCATGTACTTTGAGTTTTGACTTCCAATCTTGGAATGGAATGGGCCCTTTTTGTAGTAAAAAATGGATTTGCAACCCATGATAAGTTTGAGTATTTCTCATCAAATCCAAGTAATCAATTGGCTGAAAAATCTTCATTTTTACTGAATCGTACTTGTTACGGATTCAAATCTAAAGTCAACCCATGCGATGCCCATCTTATATTACTGGGGACAACAGACTACTATTCGAGGTGGGAAGCTAATTTGTGAACAAATGCTTACTTATTACTGTTCAGGTCTCGTTACACCTGTTTTTTCTTATCTACTGTAGTCAAGGATCGAGATAGAAAATATGACACAGTCAGTTCCCATCCATGGCGGCATTTCTACTTCACATGCCCTGTCATAGCTTAACAGTGAACGGTCCCCGTCCTCTCTCTATATAAAGGCCCCCATCACACCCTCCCTCCAAAACAAAACCAAACCAAACCAAGTCAAATTCACTCTCTCCCCATACTCTCCAACTTCCAACTTCCTCTCAAGCTCCTAACCTCAACACTCCACTACTACTACTACTACTACTTCCTCCTCCGCTATTGAGAGGTCAAAGAAGATTGATTTCTCTTCGATGATGGAGAACTTGTTCCGGCTAGTTGATCACGGGGACTTCTTTTCGCGTCGCTGCATCTGGGTCAATGGTCCGGTGATCGTCGGCGCTGGACCCTCTGGGCTGGCCACTGCCGCCTGTCTCAGGGAGCAGGGCGTCCCCTTTGTCGTGCTCGAGCGAGCCGACTGCATCGCGTCACTCTGGCAGACGCGGACCTATGACCGCCTCAAGCTCCACCTTCCCAAGCAGTTCTGTCAGCTCCCCAGGATCTCGTTCCCTGAGGACTACCCCGAGTACCCTACCAAGAGGCAGTTCATCGACTACCTAGAGTCCTACGCCAAGCGCTTTGAGATCAGCCCGAAGTTCAACGAGTGCGTCCAGTCCGCCCGGTACGATGAGACGAGTGGCCGCTGGAGGGTGAGGACGGTCTCCACCATGCTGGGCCGACAGGCCGAGGTCGAGTACATCTGCCAGTGGCTCGTGGTGGCCACCGGCGAGAACGCCGAGTGCGTTGTGCCGGAGATCGACGGGCTGGGGGAGTTCGCGGGAGACATCTTGCACACCAGCGAGTACAAGTCCGGTGAGAAGTTTGCCGGAAAGAGGGTCCTGGTCGTGGGCTGCGGCAACTCTGGCATGGAAGTCTCTCTCGATCTCTGCAGCCACAATGCCTCCCCTTCCATGGTGGTCCGTAGCTCAGTAAGTCGGCCGGTCTACTAAACTTCGAGACAACCAATCCCGAATCCCGGTTTCATCCCTACTAACAAAGAATCCCCTGTTTCCTTCAGGTTCACGTGCTACCGAGGGAAGTTCTTGGAAAATCGACGTTCGAGCTCGCAGTTTTCCTTATGAAGTGGCTCCCTATCTGGATCGTGGACAAGCTGCTGCTGATCCTGGCGTGGCTGGTGCTAGGGAACACCGAGAAATTCGGGCTGAAAAGGCCATCGATGGGCCCGCTCGAGCTCAAGAACACGAAGAGCAAGACCCCGGTCCTGGACAATGGCGCCTTGGGGAAGATCAGATCCGGTGATATTAAGGTTGTCCCCGGAATCAAGAGATTCTCCAAGTGCCAGGTCGAGCTCGTGAATGGCGATACCCTCAACATCGATTCTGTCATTCTCGCCACCGGATATCGCAGCAATGTTCCCTCTTGGCTTCAGGTAAGAGAAAACATCAAGACAAAGGAATCTTTCTTTTTGAGAATGTCCGGTGGATCAGGGCAAAGGGCTAACCGTTTGTTCTTGGAATTTGACAGCAGAGTGAGTTCTTTTCCAAGGAAGGGTTCCCGAAATCGCCCTTCCCGAATGGGTGGAAGGGGAACTCGGGGCTGTACGCAGTCGGGTTCACGAGGAGAGGGCTCTCAGGTGCTTCCTCTGATGCCGTGAGGATAGCTCAGGACATTGGCAAGGTCTGGAAGGACGAGACCAGGCAGCGGAACAATAGGACCACTGCCTGTCACAGGAGATGCGTCTCTCAGTTCTAAATCCAAATCAACAGTAAAAAAAGGGGGGGTGGGGTTGGGTTTCAAAAGTATTTTGGTGTAAATAATAAGAGTGAAAAGAGTAATTAGGCCTTAGTTACAACGACAATAGAGCAGAAGCAGCGGCACACAGAGATGAGCCCTCTCCTGGAGGAAGCCCAGGTCTTTGACTGAATTGGGCATTTTTCATCTGAGGATGATGTGGCTTTTCTTTTTCTTTCCTTAATTTTTTTCCCCTGTTTCCACACAGTGTTGAACATGATCCCTGCATGTCAAACTGTCAATGAAATGACTCGGTTCTTGCTCCTCTCTTCCTGCTATTCTTTAACTATGCTCGAGTCTTCAGGTTCCAGACGTCTGTTTTAGCCGATCAATTCACTGTACGGAAGGGTTCTCACCGAGTTATACGACCTACTACAGAATCTGTAACCTGAGCATACGACAATAACCAGAAAACTAATGTGCGTTTCATAGTAATGGATCTGAATAAAGAGCAATTATTGGGTAGTTTGTTGTTTGAAATTTAGAAACTACCGAACCCTCAAATTTTCTTTAAGAAAGATTATCTTCCTTTAGTCCAATAAGCCTCGGGGTCTACTCACCCTTCTTTTGCGTTAACAGGGGCTATTGCCTTGTGGGTTGGTGCAAATCTATATCTTGGGCATCCACCGGCAGATAGTTTCGGCTGCCAGTGGATCCAGATCGACTCATGGCACTAGCCCATGGATGCGATATGAATCCCTTGTCGGGGACAAGGAGGAAGCAAAATAAGAAGATGTAAGCACATTTATCGACCAATAAAGGAATGCACGTTTCTTTGTTCAACTGTCAGGTTATGCAAAGAAAGCTCATACGAAAGATATGAACAATTTATAAACACGGACTCATTCTTTCTGTTGAGGAATTTGGATCAGATTGTTGTCAACAGAACATGTCAATCTTGAAATTTCTGGTAACCAATGCGCTTAGCATGTAGTCAAAAAGCATCTAATCAGATCCTTACCCACCATGTCATTATATGCCATCAAGAAGTCTCCTAATCGATTTCACTATTGAGGTGCGAGGCACTGGCCGGAAATCAAGATGGGTCTAATTCAATCCAAGAACATATTGTGAACTGCTCTTGTTTCTTATAAGGAATGGACAGACATGAATGCTGGAGACCTTCAGGGGGAACGAGAGATTGATGAGTTCCCAGAGATGGTACAGAACGTCTACTGAGCTCTCGAGTTGATGAGTGGCACAAGCTCCGCCCAGAGAAGCATTGCCGCTTCTTCACTCAGAATCCGTCGAAGCATCTCACCTGATTGAAGCAGGCTCTGAGAATCGCCCTTTAACAGAAAACTACTATCTAGACTTGACAGTGATCAGATCCGTTGGGTCTCATGCTGATCGGTCACAGAAAAGGATACTCTGATTCTTGCTATTATTGATGCAAAAAATCGATATGGATGATGTATTCCAGCGTCTCATGTATTCATCTTCTACTTGTATAATCAAAATCTTGGGATGGACTTCCAGGAGACATAACCCAAACAGAAAACAGTATGCAGCAGATGTAGCAGATGTTAATGTCCTCATGTCCTTCGTTTTCTGCTTCAACCTCTTTCCGGTCTACTATTGGACAGAAGAGAGCTACTTGTAAGTAAAGTTAGAACAAGCATACACGCGATAATCTCCAGTCCATCCCATCACTAAGACCCATCTCAGGAGCTGAATCCTTCATGACTCGGGATATCATAGCTAGGATGCACAGGGAGGTACACCCCGCATACTCATCCCAACTTCAAATTTCCAGTTTAACTGGAAAGAACCCCCTCTCGGACTTTCCAATTCATATTCCAGAAAGCTTCACCACGAACAAAATTCCAGAAACTTAACATGATCGTGCAAAGACAAGTGATGAGAAAAATTCAAATTATAATAAGGTGATATCAACATAAACAATAAAAACTATTCACTCCGGATCCCAAAAACTAGAGTTGGAACAGACCATGTTGCTGGAGCCCTGCCAGCGTGCTTTAATTGCCTCCTAGAACAGGACAGGGCCTCCTGAACACTCGAAAGATCATCAATAACATGCCCTACAGAGGAGAGACGTCTGGAAGTCTGACAAAATAATTCAACCATTAAATGAAGACTGAGACAGCTAAATTGAAAAGACACATCAGAGCAGAGTTTTATTCAGTCGAAGTCAATGAGAGAGAGACTCCATGGATTTAAGCGCCCTGGCAATTTGCAAGTTGCGAAAACTACAATAGTATATTCTCCATTGATCTGCTTTCTAAAGAAGTAGAAGTGCGAGGAGGACAGATTATTGTCATAAAAGCTGTTTTTGCTGTGAAGGAAATAAACACTCTTCCTAGAAGTATAAGCTTGTGTGTCAATACAGAGTCTATAAAATAGATAGCCTGCACTCGTCATGACCAAACCAGTCTAAGGGCATCCAGACAAAACCAAATGATATAGCAAAGATTGACCTCATAAATAATCCACAAATGATATACCTGGACAGAGTCTGCGCTCTGCTACCTTCAGCTTAAACTGGTATCACCAATAGTGTATCAAAGAAATTCAATTATGCAAAACAAGTGCCAGCAATAAAGGGAAGGGGGCAAAATATGGCATTCTTGCAATTTAAGGACAACATCCCTGACCTAAGATAGTGGAAGCCAACTAGAAAAAAATACATGAACAATACATCTGATATTGAAGCCCAGTTGCAAAAAGAGTAAGATTCCCAAATTACTCAACCATTTGTAAAGAAATCTCCTCCATAAATGAGACATTCCTTGAATTACATCCAAGTTGCATACATGCAACTAGGGAACCCAAAATCCAAGTTCCTTGGTTGATTAGAAGCCAATAATTCTAAAGCGTTAGATTTTGAACCTCAAGGGAAAGTTTAAGATGACACTATCTATTAGAATGTATTAATTTTCTTACAATACATCATGTTATCAGAAAATTCTGATCCCATCATGGAATGATTAAGCACTATGTTGAGTAACCAGCCAAAAGTAAAAGACAAGAAAGAAGAGCTAAAATAATTTTCCAAACACAAAAGAATCAAATAGAATCAAATAGAATTAATTTATTTCACTTTGACAAACTGGTGAAGAACGCTAGATCAATGATATATTAAAACTTCATCTTCCAATGTTACACTCCAGTAAAATATAAAGTCAGATACATCATGATCATAAGAAGTTTATGGTCGCTAATTAATGTCAACGAAGCATTTTTTCTATCAAGGAGGTAATGAATCACAACTGGCCAGAAAAGGGAACTCCATAGAACCTTTTCATTGAAGTTATGCTTTGTCTGCACTAGCTTCAGAAAGCAAAGGCTCAAGTTCTCCTTTCCTGTGTAACTTCACAGTATCTGAAAGAAAAGGATAAAAAGGCATGCACAATTAGCCTCTTCTCCATTTACCCAATAGAATATTGTCACATTATATGTGCTGAATTTCTTGAACATGAACTTCACTCATCGAAGTACTCATGTTTTACGTTCTTTTCAGGAACTTTAGTCCCAGCAGATTCAATGACAGCATTATAAATAAACTTGTTAAAACTATGCTATTCATAAAGACAGGGACTGGAGAAAGGAAAGTCCAGTAACAAAAACAAAAATGGAGAAGAAATAACAGACAGCATCAGCAAAGGCATGGTGTGACACATAAACTGTAGTTTATCCATAACCATAGAATTTGAACAGCAGAAAAAGAAAATACGAAAAGGAAAAAGGGGCACAAACTATCCTTATATAGAGACCAATTTAAAACAATACACGTAGGGAAGCAAGAGGTACCTGTACAACCACCAATATGCTTTCCTCCTGAATACAGAATGAGGAGGATTTAATCCGTGAATCATTTAAATAATCATACAAAGACAGCAAGAGAGGCAATAACCTATAAGTGCATGCAACACAAACAACATGTTATCTACTCTTAAAATGATGGCTCGATCATTTTCTCAAGTACCACAAAGGCATGAAGTGATCTCAAAATCCAATGTAGCAGTCACATCAGAATCATCCAGAACTATATCATTACCACTTCACAGGATGCTGTGGTAGAAAATTATGTTCTTCTCCTACACTCCTCTTCTAAAATGTACAGCAAGTATCTCTCCAAAATGTATTAAGCTTACCAGGCTAGTTGTAACAGCTAGAAAAAGTTTACATAAGCTCTGTTTGGTATTACAATGCTCCTTTTTCCCAAAAAATTTCATCTTATGATGACTAAATGGTATTGGTTGATTTGAAAAAAATTAATTAGAATGACCATAATTTAGCCCCAAAAAAAAAAAATAGAATGACCGTAGATAGCTAAAATGAACAAGATTTTATTCATGTTAAGTTAATTAAAGCGATTAAGAAACACATGATAAATGAATATTCAAGAGCATAGTATGCATCTAAATATGTAGTGAATCAGCACTACATTAATCTTTTCTTTAGAATAGCAAGACCATACAGAAATATGCATCATCCAGAGTTGCAAAGACCAGATGAAAAATAAGTGGGAAAACTAAGCAAGACTCCAGAAACTGTACTGAAACTATAATCCCCTGTCATTCATATCAAGGGGTTACGAAGAAGCATGAAATACCAATAAAGACATTTGGGACAGTGTGCTGTCCAGTAAGCCTCTCCAATATTTTTTGCAATTGCGGCCCTTGTGGACCTGAATAAAACATAGAAAATCCGAGTTATATAGAGTGATGTGCTTCTTGGTTTACCATTATCATGGAAGCAAAAAGTAACTGCTATTCCAAGCAAGGATAGAAAGTTGTGGAATACATAAATGAGCATGATATGCTCTTAGCAGCAGTACTTTAAGCAACAAAGTGACCAGAGAGTGAAAATCATCAATATGGTAAATGCAAAATGCTGTTACCTTTCTGAAAAATACTTCTCCACTATGGCTACATAAAATAATGCAAGCATGAAACGCAAGTCAAAAAGCAAATAAGTATGTTCAGATGACAGCAGAAGAAATTTATAGAACAGATGATGAATCACAACTTGTACGGCAATTGAGCAGACCAAATATCTCCCCCCAAAAAAAAACTACTGAGCATGCAACAACATATTCCACTTTGTATGATCACAAAACCTAGAAAAGAATGTATATTCCATATATTTAACTGAAATTAATTCCAGGATAGCTGTTCCGTAGATCGAATTCAGAAGTTAATCTATATATTGATTCTGAGTAAGAATCCAGGATGGCAGTTTACCAATAGCATAATAAGAAACAACAGATTCCCATAAAGCCAGAACTTTTTTCAAATTAGAAGATCAGTATGGCCCGACAATGAGTCTCAAGTTAGACAAAGTTTTTGAAGGACGAGAATTCTGAACTAATGATCGAGTCATGTCACTGGGATAGTGAGACCGCTCAATTTATGCAGATATACATTCAGATTCAAAATGATGCACAACCTAACTATACAAACTGAAAACTTTAATCTAAGACAACAGGTGGAAGAAAACGCAAACAATTGAATTCCATCAAAAAAGTGAAACCCGAAAACATTATTATTAACTTGAACAGATGTTTTAAAAAGTTAAAAACAACGTCAAATTAGTGCTATGGATGGTGAAGACTCACCCAATTCATCCAACTCAATAACTAGCGGCTCCACGCCAATCCTTCTGAACAAAGCTTTCACCTCAGATGAGTACCTTCGACAAAGTTCACCATACAAAAAGTGAAACTTCTAATACCCAAACAAGAATCGTCACAAAACCCTAAAAAGGAAGAAACTTTCAACTCACGAGCACCAGGTTTTGGAGTACACTACGACGGGGTTCTCGGAGACGGTGGTCTTGACTGTATCCTCGAGCCGAGACCCGAAGGAGGAAGAAGAAGCCGAAGAGTCAGATATGGCTCGAATGAAGAATGTTCTGCCAGTTCTCACTCCGGAGGCATTGAATAATGTGAGATTTACCCTAGGGTCGACGAAAAAGTATAGAGGGACCTTCAAGTGAGAAGGGGAGACAGTGGAGTGAGGCGAAGTTCGAGCGATTGAGGCGAATCTGGGAAGACGGTTGCTGGTTATCGCCATGGCTGGACCTGGACTGAGTTAAGCAGAATCTTCTCCTTTTTGTTGACTTTCCTTACGAGTATTGGAGTTCCTATTTTGTGGGTACGATTCATTTATTTTCATGGAAAATAAGGAAAAGAAAAGAAAATATCGATTTTTTCCTCAACTTTACAACATTTTCTTAGGCCAATTTTGATACTAAATCTCCTATCTTAACGGGGGAATTTGTGTATGTAGCCAAAAGAATTAACCTTAAGGGTGAAAAAAAAAACTTCCATACTTCAAATCGTCACTGTCATCTTTCATGCAATAAATATCGATGTTACACCAAAAAAAAGAGTAAAAGAGAAATTTTTCTTGTAATATATGCGTTTCTCCTGCTTCCTTAATTTTGGTGATTGTCATGGAGCCAAGCAGCGTGGCAGCACGCTGATCGTTCGCGGCTGTAAATGCCCAAGAAAGACAATGGAATGAGAAAAAGGAATCAGAAATAGGAACGACCCAGAGAGACTTTCAGTCAGTGGAAGCTCTTGATGAACTTCCATGGCTCCAGCGTCTGTGTCTTACTTCGCCGACGTTCTTGGAGGACCCTCTAACCTCTTTGTTTGCAAGAGCAGCCGCAGAAGTTCTGCGTTCTTCCGTCAGTTTCACAGCTTCAGAAGCAATGAGCTGTCGATGATGTCATGTGGAAACTTTGCCCCCCGGAGCAGCAGGACTGAGCGGTTCTCCAGGCTTCCAACGGTCGCCTGCTCCGCCGCTAATAAGCCCTCCCGGACTTCCTCCGAAATCAGGTCTCTCTCTCTCTCTCTCTCTCTCTCTCTCTCTCTCTCTCTCTCTCTCTCTCTCTCTATTGTGTCAATGCCTTTCTTCTTATTATTATTCTCGCGTTACGGACGTTGTGTTATCTACTGGGCATCATTAAGGTGACTACACCGCATAATTTGTAAAACAAGTTTGTAGTCGCCAACGGAAATGGTTTGGTCCTTTTCGTTAGTAGTGAGAATAGAGGAAGAAGATAGAAGGCCTTTCCCTGCAAAACATGGGGAAAATGTCGAAGCATTGATGCGTCTCAGGAGCTGAATTTTGGCTTTTTGAACAAGGGAATTTCATTGAATGACCAATTGATGATAGATTTGACATGCGAACTCCAAGGAAATAGTTCAATTGAGCTCTTTGATCGAATCTGTGAGTGCTTATGAGAGGGGAAATTCTGAAGAACAAATGCAGAAATATAGGTTCATGATGATGTTGTGGGTTTGCTTGTAGAAGCAACTTATGAGGGAAAGTCCCATATCTTTCCTCAGCCTCGGTGGGAGCATGTACCATTGGATATTACTTTTTTCTTCTCCCAACTGGATGTAATAGTTTAAATAAATAGTGAAACAATGCATCGGAAAATTGTCTCCAGATGATACCTCTTATTCCATGTCAATCCAAGGATGGAGCTACATTGCAATTTAAGGAGAATCCATGCGGCTAATTTTCTGCTACTTTCTATGAAATCTCATAGGGTGATGAAGTATTCTTCTGCATATATCCTTCCTCCTGATGATATGGTATCTCTTCTTCCATGTCAATCATGCATTGCAACTTAAGGAGAATTTGTGCTTCTAATTCTCTGCTACTTTATGAAATCTCATAGGGCGATGAAGCACTCTTCTGCAAATATCCTTTGGCATGCAAGATAATAGTTCACTTTTAGCCATTAGAGAATATACTATGTCATCTGCTAATTCCACATATCTTGATTTCTTTAGCCCCACTGTCATTTTTAGTATCTCTTACCTCTTACTGCAATAATATAATGCAAATATTGCTTTCCCTATTTCTTTGTCAAGTCCTTGTCACTGACCTCCATCTCCATTGGTTAAAAATACAGTCCTATATGTAGAAGTTCCTCATGTCTGTCATATTTACTTGGAAGTTATCTTTGCACTTAATTGCTAGCAATACGTGTTACAATGGAAATTATGCTTGCTTTTTACCGTACTTTTGCTTCTTACCCAGCTCTGCAGCCAAAATTCGAAGTGAAGTTCTGTCCCCATTCCGCTCTGTTCGCATGTTCTTCTATCTTGCTTTCATTGCAAGTGGTGGTCTTGGAGGGCTGATTGCCACCTCACAGTTGATCGGAGCTCTAGCAAATCCTGCAAGAGCTGATGAAGTCACTGACATCCTTAAGGGTCTGGCCATAGACGTAGGGGCTGTTTCTATCTTTGCTTTTCTCTACACAAGGGAGGACAGTGCTAAGAAGGCTCAAATTGCAAAGCTCTCAAGAGAGGAGAGTCTCTCTAATCTAAAACTTCGAGTGGATGAGAAGAGAGTGATCTCACTTAGTTCACTGAGAGGGGCTGCTCGACTAGTCATATGTGCAGGTCCTGCCTCTTTCCTTTCAGAGGCTTTCAAGCTCAGTGAGCCTTACACTCAGGGGCTATTAGATCGAGGGGTGCTTGTGGTGCCTTTTGTTACAGATGGAGACTCGCCCACTTTTGATTTCAATGAGAGTGAGGAGATGAAGGAGGCTGCAGCCAAAAGGAAGCGTCTTTGGCAGTTGACTCCAGCTGTTGTGCCTGAATGGTCAAAGTAAGATGTTTGAGCAAAAACAAATAAAAAACTAAGATTCTTCTTTTGTGTTCCATCCTTGTTGTCTCTTCCATATACTCATTTCTTTTAAATCAACAGGTGGTTAGATGAACAGAAGAAACTTGCTGGTGTGTCCTCTGAGTCTCCTGTGTAAGTTTACTTCCTGATATAAGAGCAGCAATCAGACACTAGATAGATTCTATATGCTGGCATAAGAAAAGGAAAAAGAACCCAAAATAATCTTTTACTGTAGCTTCTCGTTTCATGATATTATTCATGGCTTGATCTGCGACTCCACTAGTGTTCGATTCTGAACATTTCAGGACTGGAAGTTAACAAAAAAATTGCTCTTTAAATGAAGCCATGAATGATGGATCCCTCATATGGGTTCTCTGATTGATGTAAACATGAGCATTGATTAGCAACAGAATGTAATTCATTTGATATTGTGTCTTATTTTGTAACCTTCCCTTGTCATGAAACCATACTTCTCTTTGGTTTTGCTAACAGTTCTGATTTTTGGGCTCGCATGAAGAATCCCAATTCAGTTTTGCTTCAGTTATTTAAGAAAACAAGTCCCTGGATATCCTCAACTCGTTATCCCTTCCTCCTGTAAATAAAAGGAATATATTCTGGTTTTGCATCAACAGAAGAAAACACTTGTAGCATATAAAATCTGACTCTTTATGGTCTGTTTGCAGGTACTTATCTTTACGAATGGATGGACGTGTTCGTGGAAGCGGTGTTGGTTACCCACCTTGGAATGCATTTGTTGTGCAGCTTCCACCAGTCAAGGGGATGTGGTCAGGACTTCTTGATGGAATGGATGGAAGAGTACTATAAAAAGATGTTTTCGTCACTGTTGAATGTTCTACACTGCGATCGCATTTTCCAGTTCTTGAGATTCTTCCCCTCCAACCTACCAGCAAGAGATGAAGTGGGCCATCCTCATTCTCTTCGATATAGTTCTCTTTTATTTTTTGATCTCACATTAATTTTGAAATGTGGAGAGCAAAGCTATCCTAAGGCCTTGTCAATAGGTTCAGATACTGCACTTCGACCGTGAATTGTCTGATTTGTAAGTGAGATCAGCTTTTGCTCTCTCAAAACCACACGATTAAATATGATGGGTTCTTGCCTTCAAACAAATAGTCTACGTTCTGGGAATGACTATCTTCTGATTTCAGAGCTTTCAGATGTGCAATATGAAACTTTACTGATCCGGTTTTTCTAATTGGAGAGGTTTACATTTTGTCGGTCTCCCTTTTGTGACTGAACTTAAGATTGGTCCCTGTCAAGATGTAAGATCAGTCTATGCCACGCCATAAAACTTCTGTCAACCGACACATCTTATGTTCAGATGCCTAGCGGTTGAGATTTTAAAGATTTTACTTTCACATTGAAGTTCTGGTAAGCACATACATGGGCCGTCTCTTCTGGCTTCTAGAAAGCATATGTTTACTTTCAAAGCATGTCGAGGATGACAAAAATTGTCAAGCTTTCTGAACTTTGATTTGTAACAAATTTGGTCATTCATGCAGTTGTGGAAACAGAATTGGTGTGTTCCTGATTGTGTTTTCTCTGAGTATAAACAGAAGAGTTACATATATGCTCCATATCCAGTGCTAAAACCACAGCTGGGAAAGAACAGAAGAGGATGCTCGAGACAACGGGACACTTCCAACAGCAAGACGTGTAAGAGCTGTCGCTGTTCACTTATTTTTATCTGGAATCATCAGTGATTCAACTTCTTGGATCTCATCCAGAGAGTAGTTGTTTGTCGACACGTTCACGTGGTTAACTTTGTTGAAACGGACCACAACTGGGTACTGGTTCTTTGGATCCTGATCAACCAAGTTTCAATATAATCTGAGGTCAGTTAAATCCAACATGTGCAAGCAAAGGTGACGCGCAGAAGGTTGTAATATATGCTATTGATGTATGTTACCTGGTCCACTGCAACCACAGATCCTATTCCATTGAACCAGTAGGACTCCTTTCTCAGAATCTTCACCTGTTCATCGAAGAAAACACGCGGCTGAGTTTACCGTGCAGAGGTTTCCAATGTCCTGTCAGTCAAAAATACCAGCAAAGGTACCTTGTTTCTGTTTCGGGTTAACTCTTCATCAGAAAGTATATGTTCGGAAGGCAGTGATTTTGGGGACTACTGACCTTGGTGCCTCTCTTTGGCCCGACAAGCAGGGGCCTGGCCTTGGGAAGTTCGACAGATGCAGAAGCTGTCCCTTCCCCAGCCACTCCGACAGTGAACCTCTTAGAATTGCCCTTGTTTGTGAAGAAGAAGGTCGAGCTGGCACTACAGGCTGAAGTGAACATGAAGCCAGAGCCAGCAGTGGGTGACATCTCACCTCCTGTTTGTTGTCCCTGTCCCTCGAATTTAATGAAGCTCAAGAAGGAACGGAATGGAAGTGAGACCAACGAAACAGAGGAGATTTTTCTAGTGGAAGTGATCACATGGGGTTTCCCTTCCATAATTCCATTGATGTCATGCCACCTTGACACCCATATCTACGCACTTCTTGTGGACGATATGATGCCGCTCAGCCCTCCACAGCTCAGCGGGCCCGATCTCGAGTCTCATTTCTACTCGGGCTATGGCCCACAATCTCCCCCACTCAGCTCATTGTCGGGTCGGGTCGGGTCCAATCGGGCTCTTTGGATGGGTCCGAAATTTTCTGTTCATGTAACTCATACCTATAACCTACCTGAGAACCGATATAATTAAATCTCAGGAAGCAAAAATCGTTGCTTTCACGGTCGGGTAGATGGGTTCAGTCCTTCCAGTCTCTCTGGTTTTCGTCTAATGCTCACAACCCTGAGGATTAGAGCTTCGAATGCCTAGTCCCATCATCGTGGGCTCAAAACTCTGCCGTCAGACTACTTCGACGACTCCCCCGATGGCCGGCAAAAACCTTCCCAACGACCATCGCTACCCAGAAGAAGCCATCCAGCTCCCGCACTGCCAGGTTAGCCCCAGCTAGCACCAGGCAAAACCGCCAGCGTCCAGTTCCGTCCGCCGTGAAGATTATGGACCAGCTCAACAGCCGAGAAACGCTCAACTTAACCCTTGTGACGGGATGATATTTTGCTCACGGAGTCGCCTTCATGTGCATGTGGCCCTCGATATGGACCTCTGAGGAGACAAAAGGTCGGATTTGATAAGAGAAGGGTCGACACACGCGCGCGCGCGTCACATTCTGTTTCCCCTTACTCTAGACTTAATATTAGTGGACATCATATTAGTCTCAATCCTCATCCGTCAAGCATTCACTCTGTCACGGAAGTCCCCCATGTGATCCCCTTAATTATCTGTGAGAGCATTTCAACACGAAAATGACAATTCCCGACTAGATTCAATAAGCATCGAACCATTCCGTATTCTAAGGTCAATTTGTGAAATAAGATCGAATATTTATATTTAATATAAATAATATGATATTAATATTTTTTTCATTAATATTTTATTTAATTCACAAATATTCTCGAGATATTATCACACATGATATCATTCTTATATCATGGAGGAGGTGACTGAAGATTTATTTGCCTTAGAATAAATTGGAAGGCTTGAAGCATCGCCCAAAACCCTCGGATACGTCACTATTGCTTCAAGATTCTCCCACTTATATTCACTTAAAATAATTTATTATTATTTTCCCCCCTTCCCCGCACTCTTTCCTTGTACTCCAGTAAACAAATTCCAAGCCAATTTCTTTATCATTATTATTTGGCTTAATTTTAAAATTTCTGCATAATTAAAAAAATTGCAGGGTCTGCATGATTTAATCGAGCTTGAGTTATGTTGTNCATCTTTTTTTTATTAGTTTACATTTTAAAATTAAAAATTGAGTTCAGAAATTTAATGCCATTTTCGTATTTCTTTAATGGATAACAGCTTAGAGGGCTTAATGCAAGTAAATATTGTGTAAATGAAGGTCATTTTATCACAATTTATATTTTAGATACCACGAACGAATGAGAAATTTATTTTTCCCCGATTATGCGAAGATCCGGCATCGCATGGAACAGGATGACGGCACGGTTTGCGTGTTTATCTCGCAGTCTCGTTAGCACCATAAATTACAGTCATACATTGGAGTTGCAGCCTTTTTTTTTAAGAGTATTTACCATAATTTTTAAAATAATTTGATATATATTTTTTCAATTATTAATTAATGGAAGAAACAATTCTATTTTCATCAACTAGATTAAGTCAAGTTAATGCTAGATTACCCCTTTTTTTAAGTCTCACAATCAGTCCATCGATCAAACAGAGTCAAGATTTAGATGGCGACGTATTTTAGATCTCTAAATCAATTTCAATATTTAAAATCAAAGCAACATTCTTAAGATAACTTANATAAGGGGATAATTTTATTTTTTTATTTCATCCACTTATTAATATACACTTCATTTTTTTTACCTTTTTAATTTTACTATGTACCATTTAATATTAAAAAATAAAATAATTCAACCCCGATTAATCTTTTAATAATAATTTTTTTCACAAATAATGTGATTGGAAAATAAAATAAAATAAAATAAAATAAACACGTTAATTTTTAAAAAATTACGAAAATAAGTGGGGGACAAACATACATCTCTCGCCGTCTGTATCACGGAGACAAACGATCGCAGGAGAAATAAATTCGCAGTCACGGAACGCTAAGCTAATCCCGCCAACCGGTTCACTGCCTGTCTCGCCAGACAATCTCCGGAGGTCGCGGTTTTCTCCCCGGTCGGATTTCGCCGGAATGTGTCACTCCGGCTACTGGAATCTATAGCCTGACTCTTCTCATCGAGGTATCTGCCTCTCACCCCCCGTCACTGTAAGTCACTTGTACTTTTCCCTCTCCAATCGCGGTAACTTCTTCCTCATTATTCTCACAGCTTGGCCTTGTGCTGACTGGTATAAATCTTCGCTCGAGTCTGTTGAAGCTGCAGCTTTTCTGAAGCTTGTTATTTAAATGAGGTTCTCCTTTTCCTCTGCTTCCATTGTTTACTTTAGTGGAGAACTTTTTCTCTTTCGGCCTTTTTGCTGCGGACTCTCCATGTCTGATTCCGTTGATTTAACCGTTCCTTTTTGTAAGATTTCGGGCACTTTATCGTTCAAATCCACCCTTTTCTTTGCCTCAACTGCGAAGGCAGTTTTCTGCTTCCGAGCTGTTACTCGTCGGATGGGTTTTTCGAGGCCTTGATCAGTGGCATTAATTAAGAAAGTTCCTCATCCATCTAGCTTCAGTGCAGCTACATTGAATTTGTTCTGTGCAGGACAGCGTCCCATGATGTTGATACTACATGACTTGCTGAATTGTCTATGTTCCTTTCCTGAATCAAGGAGAGGCATTTAGTTTTGAACCATTGTGGCTTGTTTTAATCTCTCAAAAGCTAATTGCCCTTTTGTTTGTCTATTCCTAGAGTAGTGTGTACGTGCTTCTCTTCAAATTCAGTCACAACTGGTTTTTGTAAGTTGTACCACTGGCGCGCTTCAACTTCAACATTTCTCAGTGTTAGCCGGCTAGAAAACATAAGCTCTACTTTCTTGCATTTAGTTGTGTTTTTGTATTTCAAGCAGCAACTATTTTGTTCTGAAGTTAAACTTATCTTGTTTTTCCAATCTTTGTCCATGTTAAGATTTATTTAAGGTTTCGAGTTCTGATTTCCTGTCTCCTGTCCTTCTGAAAATTGCAATACATTAGTTTTAGCTGAAACCAACCTACTACTCTTGGACTATCTTTCTCTCGACATTTTAATTGTGATCTGCATCTTGAATCTTCACTTCAACATCACGAAAGCACATTTCTCATTGCCAGCTGTATTTTGTACCACTTGTGAAGTTTTCAGTGGTTTTCTTTATATGTATATATAAAATAAAAGATTTTACCTTTTTTCTTATATATAATGCAGGATTTGAAATGAAAGAGATACAGAAGAATAAAGCTAACAAGGCTGATAAAGAGTTTCCAGGATGTCTGGGTAGAATGGTGAATCTGTTTGATCTGAGTCCTGGTCCATCTGCCACTAGGCTGCTGAAAGACAAACCACACTCCAATGGTATAACCTCCCTTTCCACCCCCCCGCCCCCAATCTTATTTATTGATTTTAAACTTTCTTTCAAATTATGATTGGATTTTATAGCACTTGTGTTGCTTTAATTATAATATTTTGCAATCTCTTGTGCAAATGTTTTTTGTTTATGATTTTCAAGTCATTTTATAGAGAGGAATGCTTGCTTGAGATTTCATTTGAGCAGTTGGCTGTATGACATAATTGATGGATAAATTTTTAGTTTCTGATTCTCTTGCTCTTTATTAGTATTTGAACTTCCTTGAGCTTTGAACCTTTTTTCACTTGGAGTGCAAAACTCAGCTCAGCTATTTTAGTTTGCCTTGTATCAGTGGGAAAATGTCTTCCACTCTTTTTTTTTTCTTTTTGGTATTACTATTGTTGCTAAGTCACTTTGTTTTTGTTTGCTTACTGCCACCGAATCATCTGTGGTCCTAGTGAATGCTGCATAGAGACACTGTTATGAAAGTATTGTAATTTCCTGTGCAGATGGTAATCATGCCTTCCTGTTGCATATTAAGGGAAAGTTTTGGAGTTGTTGCCATGAATTATTATCTTCTTGTGCATTCTAGCTGGAGTCTTTTCCTCCTGTAACTATCTCTATGAGAGAGCTTGAATGTCTTTAATTAGAAGCCTATATTAAACGAAGACAGTTCATTGACAAGCTCTCTCTCTATGTTCAATCAGAAAAATCAAGGAGACTGGATACTTTCCCTGGAAATAAGCTGGAGGATAAAATGGTATGAACTGGGGCTTTAATATTGTAGTGAAAATGATCTATCATTCTCTTCTGTTAATATGAATACTTAAGGAGTGTGCTTAACAGAAATTCCTACTCCCATGAAAATGCTAATATCACAGGAAATGTCAGAGGAAAGCAAGTCTTGGCAAGGCTCGCCTAATGTGGTTGCCAAGTTGATGGGGCTTGATGCTGTTCCTCAGCAACAACATGATGTTGTCATGCTAGGGGCCCACTCAAAAGATTATTCAAAACGTATCTTAAGCCATTCAGGGAAATCAACTCAATATTGGGCACATGAGTGTGACTTTTTGGACAAGCAAATGAAGTGGAAAGCGCATGATGATGAAAACCACAACGATTATAGAGATTTTTATGAAATACGAAAGGAGTATCAAAGGACGAATTCCCTGACAGAAGAATTACCACAGAGAGGAATATATAGTGAAAAGGAGGAAAAGAAAAAAATGAAGCTTGTTCGTCAAAAGTTCATGGAAGCAAAACGTTTGGCAACAAATGAGAAACTTTGCCAGTCCAAGGAGTTTCAAGATGCTGTGGATGTCTTGAGTTCCAATAAAGAGTTCTTTCTCAAGTTCCTTCAAGAACCCAATGCCCTAGTCTCCAAGCATCTGTATGAATTGCAGTCCATTTGTGTGCCTCCAGAAACAAAGCGCATTACTGTTCTTAAACCATCTAAGATGGTCAGTCTGGAGAAATTTCCAATTCGAGGGAAGAAGAACGATTATCCAATAAAAAGGCCAGCCCAGGTGGTCCAAGAGACTTATCTCAATTATGATGCTGATAAGTATGATAATCAACCCACTCGAATAGTGGTCTTAAAACCTAATGCTGGAAAGATGTGTCAGATCAAGTCCGCTGTTTCAGTTGCTTCCTCATTGCCTGGGATATTGCATGGTGAAAACACATCTCAAGCTGAACTTTCCAGGTCTGGGGAGTCAAGACAGGTGGTGCAGGAGAATATTTTCCATATACATAGAAAGTTAATGGATGATTGGGGAGATGAAATTCTGACCTCTGCGGCCTTAGGGAACAAGACCCCATTTAACAAGTCAGTGGAAAGTTACAATGACTTTGAAGTCATGTCACCTACTACATGGCATTCACGGGATTGTGTCAATGTGTGTGGTAGCCCTTTTTCATCCTCTTCTTTCAGCCAGAAATCTTATTCCATGGACTCATCAGTCTGCAAAGAGGCGACAAAACGTCTATCTGAAAGGTGGGCAATGATGGCATCAAGTGGAGCTTCTCAACAAGGAAGATGTAGTCAAAGAAGCTCAAATACGTTGGCTGAAATGCTGGCACTTTCAGATACAAAAAAGTCCATTAAGAATGAAGAAGGCGATGAGAGAGGAGTCAGCACCAGTAGTATTTTGGATAAACGCGAAATTGACATGCCTGTGTATCTTCAGAGATCAAAATCTCTCCCTGCATCTTCTACAGAGTATGACAAGAGGACCTCCCTCGAACCATTGGACCATGAGGCACGCAATACAAATTCTCTTAAGGAGCCTACTAAGAAAAGTGCAGCATCTTCATTCAAAGGGAAATTCTCAAGCTTCTTCCTTTCAAGGAATAAGAGAATGAATAAAGACAAGTTTTCTCCATCTCAATCCCCAGAGGAATTGCCATCTTCTGCATCTCATGCTGCAGAATCTTCAGTATCTGCGTATCCTCATAAAATGGTCACTCATTCTGTTAATCAATGTGCTAAAGATAGTCGACTTGGTGAGTGTTTGTCTCCAGTGCTTGGTTTCTCGGACAGAAGTTTTCCTGATTCAACTGGAATGGGGCAAAAGCAAGGTGTTGTTCCCCAAGAGGTATATTGATCCTTGTCCATTTATATAATCGTAGTATCTTTACTATTTTTTCTGTGTTGCCTTTTTGCCTAAACTCATATATCGAGGGACTTGTCATTATTTTTACAATTCAGGGAGAGATATCCAACCTAAAGCCTTCACTCTGGGGGGATTCAATTGAAATCCCCAACCAGCCGAGACCAGTATCAATTTTGGAACTTCCATATGGAGAGGGTGATACTGCAACTCCTGAGTCCTCTGGTAATATAGTACACATTGCCTGAGTTTGTCATGTATTGCTTAAACTTATATTGGGTTTGTTGACGAATTTCTCTGGCCTCTCTTTATCTGCGCTGATGTACTATCTTGCAATTGGACAGGAAAACAACTTCCTGGGCATCCTTTGATGTCTGATTTGATCAGTAAATCTCGGCCTATTGAATCCATTGCTCGGACTTTGTCCTGGGATGATTCCTGCTTGGGAAGTGCATCCCCAAATCAATCAGAGACTGGTTCATTTGAAATGGTTGAACAAGACTGGTTCATTCTTGTAAGGGAGATTCTGTCTTCTGCCGGGCTCGATGAAGAGATCCAATGGGATACATTTTTGTTTGATTGGCGTTCCCCAGAAAACCCACTTAATGTGTCACAGTTGGACACAATCATGAGCGTGGAAGAGGAGGGCTCACTGCACAAGTCCAAGAGACTGCAGCGAAGATCAAACCGGAAGCTCGTGTTTGACTGTGTCAATGAAGCACTTTTCGAAGTCATGGGCCATGGAATCGACCCCACCGGTCCCCAACATCCAGTCATACTATCAGGGGAGCCGCAGTCGACAGTGCTGGATCGAGTGTGGACCCTGGTAAGGGGATGGCTGTCTTGCAACGTGGCAAGAGATGATTGGGACGGCCACATCCTGGCGGTGGAGATGGCAGTGAGGGACGAGGTGGTGGTACGTAGAGGGCAGTGGACCAATGATTTCGGGCTTGAAATTGGCAACTTCGTGAAGGAAATCGAGCAGGAACTGCTGCAAGAGCTCGTGGTGTACACGCTGGTTGATTTGCTTTGACAGGTAAAAAGCAGCGTCAGGAGTGAAGCTCATATCTCTATTTCCTGATTGGATTTGTGAAACTGTATCAATCCGATCTCTCTACCCATTATCTTCATCATGTAAAATATTCCACATTTTCCAATAAAATTAGAAGCAGAAGAAGAAAAGATTACATGTCATGTATATATATATTTTTTACGTTAATCAATTGATGAACACATACGTCTGGTTTCTAGTATAGCTGAATCCACAACACATATCCACACTGAGCAAAAGGGGGGAAAAAACGCATATCCACAAGAAAAGATTTGCCCGAAAGGGATCTCTAAGATAGGTTTGATCAATCAGAAGAGGATCCTGGTGATGTGAAGTTAGCACCTGCAGATCTCTTGAAAAGCTCCCCTCACTCTCAGATTCCCTTCACAGACAGAATCCACACACTCTGATCCTACCGGTATACAAGACACACAGTCTGACTCTTTTTAGAGGGGCCTCCCCTCCATCCCCCCACTTGGACTCAGCCTCGCCTCTCTTTGTCATCGACAATTTTGGAAGACACCCACCTTTACTTCTTGGTCGGAGAATCGATCCTGTGCCCACTAACCGTTTCAGGTTCATACCATGCCGAGGGTAACAGTCTAGTGACTCAAAACTCGCTCTCATACTGTTTGATGAATCCAATGTTACTGGTTCAATTCCCCTCTAATACTTAGACCTCCAGTGGTGTTATACTGACAAGGCTAGTGCTGAGCGCTAGTTGTCCAATTCGTCCGATACATTCGATATCGGACATTACATAGTGGGAGGTAGCAAGATTGTCATTAAGCTCAAGCTCCTCTCAATATAATCAACAAGATTGTCAAATGATCAGCTAATTAAATGATTAGTTAGTGTGATCATTTAGATCAATTCTATACACTGTAGTAATACATACACAATAGAGATAGATTCAGGAGCGTGGATCGGTCGCTCCACCTGGCTAAACATAAACATGCACACCACTTTTTTTTTCACCCATTTTCGACTCTCAATATATTATTAAGTCATTTTCTCCAGCTTGTTTTTCACCATTTAGTTACATTTTTAACCATTCTTTTGATCGAATTATAAGTCGCTTACTACTATTATATTAACTCAATGTCTCTGCTCGGCACCGACCGGTGTCCTGTATCTGTTACATATGTGAAATTAGTAATAAAAATGAAGGGGGGCATTAACATTTACTTGGCAAACTTAATTAATGACGCCATAAAATTCTCATCCGACCAAATTGTTGTGTATTAATAAATCTTCCATTACCAATCAGAAAGTGGGGAAAAAAAACAAAGCATACTATTTATTGATATGCATATGAATAAATGGGTAATATTGATCCCGTACGATCTGAAATCTAAGGTATCGCCAAAGATATGATGCAGCAGATATAGAGATGGAAATCGGGGCTGGAAGATCGTTTTATCCATAGGTTTGGTTCATGATTACTTTTCTGCACGGCCTAATGGCGGTGGGTACAGTAGTTTACCAAGAGAAATCAATAGATGGTATAGTGCATAAGACTAACAGAGTTGAGAAACGAAAGACGTTCCAATTGCAGTGAAAGCATTCTGCAGGATATCACCTCCGTCAACAGATAAACTTTCCCGTCTAGAGGTTCAGAAAAGACATCCTCTCAAAACACGAAGACAGGAGTCAAGGCCGAGAGTTGAAGATGACATACAGGAAATTGAGTACCAATAGAGAGGATGATGCTTTCACATGTAAAGGCCTTCCGGCACCCCTTCTTTCTTCTTAAACATCACCTTGTCCTTCGCCTTCTTGAAGTCCGCATGTGTTACCTGCATCATCATGTGGGAAATCAAAAGCTTGTCCCAGAATCCAAAACTTCCGGATGTTGCAATGATCTCATGAGACATTCTCTTTTTGCAAGTCCTTAGGTAATTGCATGCCACTTTATCAGATAAGTAGAAGAGTAGTCTTTTTCCAATGTGTTCAACGAGGAGGCAGCCAGACTATTAACAGCAGAGAATCAATTCAAACCTTCATACGGCGTTCCCTCAATGCAAGCAGCCCAGCTTCGGTACAGATGGCCTTAATATCAGCTCCTGAGAATTCATCCTTTGTCATAACAAACTCTTCCAAGTTGACATCATCAGCTAATGTCATCCTCGATGTATGAATCTACAGCCACAGCAAATGAGAGGGCCTTATGGTCATGCGTTGAAGCAAATTAAGCATCATGAACAAGCATAGAGAAAGATTGATCTCTGTGCATCTAAGGCTCCAAGCAAAAACCTGGAAAATACGCCTTCTTGTTTTGATATCAGGCAGGGGGAACTCAATCTTCCTATCTATTCGACCAGGTCGAAGCAAAGCTGGGTCCAGGCTGTCGATTCTGTTGGTAGCAAGGATGACTTTAACGTCTCCTCTAGAATCAAAACCATCCAACTGGTTAAGCAGCTCCAGCATAGTTCTCTGAATCTCACGCTCACCACCAGAGTGTGCATCATACCTAAAGGACATGGTGATTATGGCGCTGAAAAAAAAAAGGGCAAAAAAATTGATCCCTCTTACTATAGTTCACCAACTGACCTCTTTGTACCAACAGCATCAATTTCATCAATGAAGACTATAGAAGGTGAGAGCTCATCTGCAACTCTGAAGAGTTCTCTCACTAATTTTGGACCATCTCCCAAGTATTTCTGAATCAATTCACTTCCAACAACACGCAAGAACGTCGCTGATGTTGAGTTTGCCACAGCCTGAGAAGGGGATAAAAAGATGAAGAAAACGATGACAGCTCAAGCTCATAACTTGATCTTTAACTGCTCAATTCACTTGTATTTTTTAATGAGGTCCTACTAAACTCGAACATGACCCAACCTGACAAAGAACAATACTCAAGATATCTAAAGGTACTCCACATGTCCATCAAGAAGCAAAAATAATTATGCATGAATTATTATAAACAGGCCCGCTTGCGAATAAGAGGGAAGGTAGAAGGGCCCAAAAAACATTTTTTTTTCCTTTGGGGGAAGTCATCCATACTGTTATTTGATCAAAATCAAGATATCATGGGAATTCTTTAGGACATAGCACTTCCTCATTTGATAAACTGTTAATATACCTTTGCCAGCAGGGTTTTGCCAGTTCCTGGCTCTCCATATAATATAACTCCCTTAGGAGGCCTGATACCTATGTCTTCATAGAGTTCGGGATGGGTGAGAGGGAGCTCAACAGCTTCTTTTATCTCCTGTATCTGGGCATCTAGACCACCAATGTCAGCATATGACTCCAAAGGTGCCTTCTCAACCTTCATCACTGACACCATAGGATCGACTTCATCTTGAAGAAGTCCAACCACAGAAAGAACCTGTTGATAACCATTCACAAATTCAACTTACAGATCCATAGCACAATAAGAATATCACTAGTTTCCTTGATATATCTCAAATTTTACTAAACTGCCAGCGTCTGCAAAGATCCCACATAGGCAGCTTCTTTACATTGACACAGGATCAGTTTAGATCAAAGCCCAGTAGTTAAGTATATGCCTGCACATAGTAACCTCTAAGATGACAACAAAACCAACACCACATATCGAGTTAGTATGCTGACAATTTCATTCTTCTTACAATAAAACCCAAAAACTGAAGAATCACAGGTCCTCCAATCTACTAATTAGCTAGTACTAACAAAAAAATATTCACATCTATATTGGCTCCACAATAGAGAAGCAGATTTTCAAGAGGAAACATAAGTACAGAGGCTGCACAGAACTTTCACAAGGCTAGTCATTCCAGACCAAACGAACTTCATCCTTTCCACTCAGTTTACTATTGATGCAACATGCATTCTGAGCTCACCAAAGTACCAATGCCATTTCAAAATTCAGCAGCTTCAGAATAAAATTAAAAGCTAAAATGGATACCTGTAGCTTCTCAGAGAAACAAAATTTTAAAGAGCTATTAATCCACGTATCAGCTCCGCCGACTTCATCAAAGCAAATTCCCCACTACCCAACAGTGTTCTAGTCAAACCAAGAAGCCAACAAGTTCAATATTTGCCATCTTGAGTAAGAACCCTAACTCTCCCAGCCTAATATTTCACAGCGAGACACGAAGCATATCAAATTCCCAGCAAATTCTACTCAAGAGCAATCAAACACCTACCTTGTTATGCATCAAAATGGCGCATCCTGGCTCGAGTTGGTCCTTATCAACGAACGAAAGGATACTGACATAATACTCAGGGCCGACCGATGACGAGACAATCGCGTGGTTCTCATCGATCAGCTCCTCCAAGTTACCAACGCTCATGGGGCTACCCCTCAGGTCGTCGACCTTGGATCTGTCCTCCTCGGCCTTCTCCTCCTGCGGCTTGAGCCGCTCCTGATTAGCGACGAACTCCTCCTCCATCAGCAGGTAGTCCTTGATCCGCTCCAGCTTCAGGAGCCGGAGCTTGCATTTCGTTAGGGGAGTCACCGTCGGGAGCCGAGCAGCAGCCTCGGGCCCCTTCTGCTTGCGCTGCTTCCTGCCGACCCTGGACGGCGGCGCCGCCGGCTCGAACTTCTTATCCTTCTTGTCGGCCCCGTCCTGCTTCCGGTCGCCGGGCTGCCGGTTCAGACCACCGGGAGTATTACCCATGCTTTCCCCCCACCTTGTCGATAGCACACACAGAAGAGAGACAAGATCGTCGATGGAGCTCCGCGGAGACGTTCACAGGGGGACTGGCTTTGGGAACAAGTTATGCAAGCCTTCCAACTCTGATAATGCTGCCTGCTGGGCGGGGAGGACGAATTTGGGCGGGTCCTTAAATGTGGAGCAAATGGGCTAGGCCTAATATGGGCCGTGTTAGGCCCATTAAGTTTCTAGGCCATATTGGGCCTTCTTCTTTGTTTGATCTCTAGGCCCAGCATGAAATTGATCCGAACGTGGGTGGTCGGTCTACCTTAGGCCGAACCCTTAGGTGTGACTTAATGACCATGTGTTCTTAGCTGGTTTCATACTTCATACCATGTGCCTCTGGACTTTGGGGACTTGGAATCGAAGACCATCTTCATTCAAAACCTCTTACGGCCCCGAGTAAGTATCGGTCGAACTGCTCAAGTCATCCTTAATTGGCACCGATCCGACTAGGAGTTCAGACCGTGTTGTGACTGGACAAGGCGGCAAGAGCATCGACTCTTCAACGCATGCGATAGGGAAGCTGCAACACAGAGTAAGCGAACCCCTATACCCATAGTTTTTAAAACCGGACCGGGCCGGGAACCGGTGTAGGCATGGGTTCATGGGTCGGACCGGGGGTTCAATGGGTTGAACCGCATGTTCAAAAAATAATATTAATAATATAATATTACTAATAAATTTACATAATATCATAATTTGAATATAATTTATAACAAAAATCATTAATATAACCATTATATTAAACAAA
>CXYZ01012149.1:2825820-2880366 GCA_900006705.1 Sonneratia caseolaris | reverse complement strand
GAACCGGTCGAACCGGCCGGCCCGGTCCGGTTTTTAAAACTATGCCTATACCACATGACATATAGCCCCAACTTTACCGACACGAACAGTAAAATTCACTAATGGTAAACTCATAAGAGGGTGAAATTCGTACATATATGAAAGTCTTATATTGAGCAATGGTATTTTATTATTATTTTTAATTATTTTTTTATGTAGGACTTGTGAATATATGGCACATAATCCTAATCTTTACTATAAAAGATTATATGTGTCCATAGATGTATAGAAATTTAGAAATATTTCACGATTTATTTTATGATTTTTTTTAGTAAAGTAATGTCACATGTGTGTTTATAATTTTTTAAAATATATTTTAAAAAATAAACACAAGATAGCGCAGTAAGATTCTAGAAAATCCATATAAACTTGTGCTTGGAATTCAACGGTGGATGGACGAGCTGTAGAGTTTGTGTGGGCATTAAGACCTACGAGATGGGTTAACTGCGAGATTGACAGGACAGAACGTGAGTCCTCCCTCGCAGTAAATTCCTCATGCAGTGTTTCTGCCCTACGCATCTCACAGTGTTGTCAGTGGGCCACCCTCATTCATTGGATGGAACTCGGTCCTTGTTTCGGCCAAACCAAATCATTCATTGAATGTTCTTTTTATTATTATTATTATTACTTTTATTTCCATTTGGGGAGATATCATTCAATTGAATGCCCCTCCAAATGCGCTTGGCCAAGTACCATAGTTAAATGGCTATGAGAAAATTTAGATTATGGTAAAATTTTATAGTATAATATAAACCAAATGCCCCCCCCCCCCAAATTTTTTTTTTCAAAATCTTAATGTATGTCTATTAATTTTTTCAAAAGATGGTTTCACACATTTTATTTTCATTTAAAAATTTTGAAGTTTCCTTTTTTTATTGAGGTGATAGATGTTCCCTTTGTTAAAGAAAGTTATTAGGTTTACATTAGGAGAATATAGATAATTTATGTTAAATAAAATTTACTACTTAAATAATTAATTTCGATTCAAATATGAAGTAATTACCGTCTAATAGTTCTTATTGAACTTTAACCTAAGTGTAAGTATTACACATGCTCATTAATGTGCACAGCTAAAGCATCGTACGTTACATGATGAAAAAAGAAGAAGAAGAAGATTCAAATTTCCGGAGGGTACTTATAGCAGATATTTTGGTGAAATTAAATGGATGCAATTTTAAAAAGTAAAAATGCAATCAAAATATGGATTTATTTTCTTTTTTAAAATAAATAAATAAATAGTAACAGTAATAACTACTCAACCATTTTCATATATTATGTTCAGAATATCATATTTAATTAAGCTAACTAATTTATTTGATTAAGATATTTAATTTAATAGTATAAAACCTACTCAAAAGAAATTAATAGCGTAGTTGGAAATCTCTCTCTCTCTCTCCTAGTTAACGGCTCAAGTTAACGGACAGACGCACTCAAATGTAACAGCTCCGTCTTCTGTGTCTTTTGAAGCTCTTGGTTCCACGTGGAGTGATACTATTGGCTGTTCCGCGACCGGCCAATGGATTCTCCACTACTGTGAGCTTCAACCCTAACAGTTAGGTAACAGCTAGACTCTGACACATAGTTTAATGTCACAAATAAAGTATCGGGCATAAATAAGTAACTCAGACCAAAAACATTTATTGTTAATTTCAATTTGGTCCGTAGATTTCTCCTAATTGCTTATTGAGGCACCAAGTATACATTTGTTCAATATTCGCATTCAAATTCACATTTACTCACATCAACTGCCTTCCACCGCCCCCTCTTGGCTATTAAACCCGGGGAAGCGTGTGTAGGTCTGAGGAGACAAGAACAGGAGAAGTTATAGGAGAGCTTGTGTTGGTGTGAGTGAGTAAGAATATGAAGTGGTCTTTCTTGCTCGTTCTTGGCGCCCTATCCATGGTGGTCGCTCTGACCACGGCTAGGAACGTCCCCAAGGCCGGTGCTGGCCTCGACGACCAGAAGAACTTCGTTGTGGGTGGTGGAGTCGGAGGGCTTGGTGGAGTCACCGGCAATGGGGTGTACGGTGGCGTGGGAGGCCTAGGTGGAGTCACGGGACTGGGTGGCGCGGGGCTCGGTGGAGCTGGCGGCCTGGGCGGTGTTGGCGGGGGAGTTGGGGGACTGGGTGGTCTCGGGGGTGGCAGTGGCGGCGGCCTGGGTGGAGGCATCGGAGGGCTAGGAGGTGGGGTGGGCGGCCTCGGGGGCGGTGTTGGCGGACTTGGAGGCGGCATTGGCGGGCTTGGAGGAGGAGTCGGTGGGGGTGGAGGTGGTGGAGTTGGGCTTGGAGGAGGAGTCGGTGGCGGAGTGGGTGGAGGAGCTGGGGGTGGATCAGGGGTTCTCCCATGTCCTTGAAGAGTTAAACAATATCTAGTCACTATGTGTTGTTCGACCATGAGAGTTTGTCGTACGTGTGCTTTTTAGAGGTCGGGAGGTACCTGCCTCCTTACTGTTACTTGGAATGATGTGTTTGTTAATCATATGCTTCTTCTTTGGCTTTGTAAGTCTTTATTCCAATGCTTCTCCTAATTTTCTAGTCGACGACCAGCCTCCTGCAATCCTGGAGATGCCTACATGACGTATAGCAAAGCTTGCCATACTTGACCGGTAAAAGAACAAGTAAGAGAAGAGGTGGTCCCCCGACTCTCACTCCGATGAACAAGAGTCGCATAAATCCCCAATGCAAGCAATCTCCAACGCATAAGTCGATGCTTCCTCACAAGTTTGTTAAGCCATACTAGCCAACAGATAAAAGGAAGCACGAGGAATATGGCCGGAGAACCATATAGAACCAAGCCAACTAGGAAGCCAAATTAGCTTTCTTCTTCCAATACAATGGCCATGATCATAAATATTATCTATAAATAGGACGTGAATATAGCATTAATATAATAAATTGTGATGCCCATTTCTCAGATTTTCTTTTATCACTTGTCGATGGGGAATGTTAACTTGCCCCACCAGCCTCTGCACCACAACATAACTCACACTTGCTACTTTTTTTGATCCACACACACACGTGCGACTTGCCTTTGGGCAGTACCCGAACATGTATACTAGTTAAGAATTTTTCTTCTGCACTTGCGTCAGCAAGGAGAATGGACCGGATGGTGAGTCTTCTATTCCATACTTGAGCTTAATGATCACAAGTTTTAAACTCGGTTTCGACAATGGGAGGATCTACTATGTTAAATTTCCATTAAGCTTGCCTAATATGTGCCTAATGAAATCACGGTAATTGAAAGGATGTTCTCTCTCGAACATTTATTGATCTAAAAATATCACCCCCATTTCCTCACGGTACACAGTAAAAACGCGCAACCTCTCTATGGAAACGAAACCAATCCTCAGCTACTTGGAATCCAAATTTGCGTTGGAGGATGAAGAGAAGAGCAACCACGAGGCGGAGAAGCTCGCGTTGTTGCTGCTTCCATTGTATTGCTCTCGATGGGGAGCCACTGAAGTCTCCTCGTGACAATCGCTCCTACTTCTCATCTCGACCTTCATGCCCTCCTCCCTGTCCTTCCTTATCTCCCCGAGCATCGCCTCCACGTCCTTCATCATCGGCCGGTCACCTGGGCTCGGGTTCACGCACAGCATCGCCACCCCCAGCGTCTGCAGCATCTCCTGAACCTCGGGCTCGGGCCGGGCCTGCAAGCTCGGGTCCAGAACTTCAGCTCCACCTCTCCTCTGCCTCACCCAGTCCACAATGTGGAGACCGTCTGGGATCGTCGGGTCGATCGGCTGCTTCCCCGTCAGCACCTCCAGCATCACGACCCCGAAACTGTACACATCGCTCTTCTCTGTTATCTTCATCATGTACCCATACTCTGCATAAATGCCAAAGGAGTCGTTTAAATCATTTGTGTTTGTTTCACTAGGACTGAATTACAAATCTAGGAAATTGGAGTTCACCAGGGGCAATGTAACCATACGATCCAGCAACAGTTTTGGAGGATCGGGCGAAATCTCCATCGATCACCAACTTGGCAAGTCCAAAGTCAGCAATGTACGGTTCGAAATCTGGTCCGATCAGAATGTTATTGGCCTTGATATCCCTGTGAATAATTGGAGGGACACAGCCATGGTGCAAGTAGGCAAGTCCTTGGGCTGCTCCGAGCATGATCCGGTACCTCACGTCCCATTCCAAGCAGTTCCCACTTCGTTCGTGCAGAAGACAGCCTAAGCTCCCATTTGGCATGTAATCGTACAGGAGCAACCTCGTATTCTTGTTCCAGCAGCACCCTAGGAACCTGACGATGTTCTTGTGCCTGATCAAGCCGAGAGTTCTTACCTCTGCTGAGAAGGAATCCCGGACACCAGAATTGATTCCTAGTTTGTCCCTGTAAGGCAGATAACTCTGAGTGCTTGATTTTCATAAAAGCTTTAGCTGCCTGAAACTTAAGCAATTCAATCTTTTTGAAAGTCTTGATCGTTAAAAAAAAAAAAAAACCATACCCGTTATCCATTGTCATGGGCCACAGTTTCTTCACAGCAATCACTTCCCCAGTTCCTAAGTCCGCTCTGTAAACGATGCCCGAGCATCCCTTCCCAATAACATTCTCCTCTTCCAAGCATTTGAGAACTTGGTCCACTGAGAAGTTGAGCTTCTTCTGAAACGGGGTGAACTGCCAAGGAGAAGCATAGATTCCCATCTCAGATTCGTTATCTATTCCTCTGATCTTCCTCGCTCGAACAATCGCAACTACACCCAAAACAGTAAGTAGGACGGTTAAGGTAACCAACAAGGAGATGCTCAGCTTGAGTGCCCTTGACTCGGACTCAGTCCTGCTTCTGGCAGATCCTAAAATCGTTGCATTTCCAAGGTAACATGTCTCCCTTCCCCTAGGACATAGTCCTGAGTTTCCCGCCAGTTCCATGACAGATAATTGTCGGAAGAGCTTCATGTCGGGCAGGTACCCAGTGAAGTTGTTGTACGATATGTTCAGCGAGACGAGGTTGTTTAGTCCGGAAAGTGCCAGTAAGTCGCCCTCGAGCCGGTTGTGTGAGATGTCCAGTATGGAAAGCTTATTTAGAGAAGATATCTCTGGCGGAACAATTCCTGACAGTGAGTTCCAGCTCAAGTTGAGGGCAATCTCGAGGGACTTAATCTCGAATAACTCAACTGGGATTGGCCCTGAGAGTGAGTTACTGCTGAGATCAAGCATCTGAAGGTTTGAGCATTGCCCAAGAGAAGAGGGTATCGACCTGGAAATAGAATTTCTGCGTATGTTTAACCTGTTGAGCGAAGAAAGCTGCCCAAGGTTCCCTGGAATCTGACCCTCGAGGAGATTCTCGGAGACATCCAAGACCTGAAGCCTCGAAAGGGATGAGATTGAGCTAGGGAGAGTGCCTCCTAGGCTGTTGTTGCTCAGATTGAGCATCTGAAGAGAAGTGCAATTCCCGATCTCTTTGGGGATTGATCCGGTGAGGCGATTATCAGAAAAGTCGAGAAATGTGAGTTTATCAAGCAAAAATACCTCCTTGGGGATTTCCCCTCCAACCATGTTCTTCGCGAGTCGTAGCCTAATGAGGGAGCTGCAGCTACCGATCTCAGGAGGAATCGGACCAGAAATTTCATTTGAGATCAAGAGAACCTTGGTTAAGTTCTGGAGCTGGAAAAGCCCAGGGGGAAGGTTTCCGGTGATTTGATTATGGGAAAGGTCAAGTTCCTGGAGGCTTACACATTTGGCCAACTCCGGAGGGATGCTGCCTTCAATTATGTTTTGCCATGCGAAGAAGACAGTGAGCTTTGTCAAGTTTCCGAGCTCGGGTGGGATCGGACCCGATATCTGATTTGCATCGAGCTGCAGCTGAATGAGCTCTCTAGCATTTGCTAAAGATGGAGGAATCGAACCCGATAGGTTGTTGTTACTCAGCATGAGCTCCTCGAGGCTCAAGATGCTGCCAAAGGACTGTGGGATGCTCCCGGAGAAAGAGTTCAAGGAAAGGTCAATGATCTTCAGTCTCCTGCAATTTCCGATTTCCTCGGGGACAGGCCCAGTAAGGTTGTTCTGCCACAAGAGCATCTTCTCGAGCTTCTGGAGCCCACCAAGCTCACGAGGCAGCTGGCCCTCAAGGTCATTCTCGTAGAGGTACAAGTACAAGAGCTCAGTGCAATTTCCTATCTCAGGTGGAATCTCCCCAGAGATCAGGGTCGTGTAAATGGCAAGCGTCCGGAGATTATTCAGCTTGCCCAACGAAGATGGAATAGAGCCAGAAATCTTAGTATCTGCCAAGCCCAGAACCTTCAAGCTCTGACAGTCTCCGATGTTGCCCGGGATTTCACCGGAGATGTCCTTGTTTCCACCAGTGCGAAGGGACTCCAAGTTTGAGAGCTTTCCTAGCTCTCCGGGAAGGCTCCCGCTCAGGAAATTATCAAACAAGATCACGTTTTTGAGTTTCGTGCAGTTAACAATCTCCTCAGGAATCTTCCCCGTGAGCTGGTTCGAGTTCAACACCAAGTCGTGGAGGTTCCCAAGCCTACCGACACTCGGAGGGATGCTGCCCACGAGACTGTTTGAACTAAAATCCAGAACTTCCAACCGACTGCAGTTTCCTATATCTTGAGAGATCGAGCCAGTGATGTTGGCATTGGAGATGACGAGCTTCCGGAGGAAGGGAAGAGAGGAGAAGTTCGAAGGGAAGGGGAGAGCAAGCTCGACCAACTCGATGTTGATCTCAGTGACAAACTTCTGCGGAGAACAGGTAACGTAGGCCCAACCACAGGGGTCGGAGTCTGAAGGGTTCCAACTGGAGAGAGTAACGGGAGGTGTTGAGTTGCCAGAAGAGCTGCGGAGCCATGAATAGAGTGTGGTGACTTCATTGTTTGGAGGGGCACTAAAGCATGGAGTACAGCAGAGAAACGTTAGGATGAGAGGAAGAGGAAGGAAATGGGGACAATCGAGGTTCCGGGGCCGGTAAGAGGTAAAGGATAAGTGCGGCCTCAGCATCGGCACGAAGAGGTGGCGGTTTAAGTGTTGCCTCGGCATCGGCATATTGCCGAGAGAAACGAGAACTTCCTCAAAATTCCAAGCTCCTCCCCAGAATCGGGTTCTGCAAATTGGGTCTCTCTATGCAGCTGTTTTATCTCCTTATCTTTTGTTCACAGCAGCGTGTCACAGCCCAAGGCATTTGCTTTCAGGACAAGCAAGAAAAGGGGAGAACGCCAGAAGGTTTTCTAGTTGTTTAAACAATGCATGTTCCTGTGTTCGAAAAGCTTGAGAATCTGCTCCATCTCCCCCACCTCGGGGTTCTGCGATTTGTGTCCTGTTTTCTTTTGAATCAAGGAGATAGGTGAAGTGAAGCTCAGTAGCATTAAGGGGTAGCATGTGCTCTTGCATTGTTTTCCTCAAAATTGGTCTGTTGGGTTTGGAAACTGAGCCCTCTTCCCCTCATTTCAAGGCCTGCCTTTTCTATTATATTCACCGTCAAGATTCTCCACATTGCTCACTGTTTGCTCTTTCTAAGTAGTTTTGCTCGAAAGTTGTTGAAGTACGACAAATGTTAAGATTATAGGAAACCTTTTAATTATAGCAAAAAATTTTAGATTATATATGGAAATGAGATTTTTATTTGGGAAAATATAAAATTAACCATAAAGTTTGCTGAAATTACTCGTGTGTGTGTGTTTGCACATGAATTCACCTTAACTAAATTTATGACTTTGTGGGGGTATTCGTAAAAATATATATATAGGTGAGTAGGTTATAAGGTTGGTTATAATTCAAAAATCTCATGCATTTTTTACATAGAGGATTTTGTCAATTATACTTATATATTTTTTACACTAATTAACTTTACTACCCATCCTCATAATACTATAATGCTTATTAAACCGAGATTAAAGTAAAATTTATAAGAAAACAAATGTCCATCATTTTTAAAATCTAACCGGATCAGAAACTAATTAAGGTATGGGCTCATGGATTCATAAGTCGAATTATGAGTTTAATAAGTCAAACTGGATATTTAATGAATAATGATAATAATGTATAGTGAATAATTATAAATTAAAACATAAATTTTAAATTTTAAAATATTCACCATAATATCTAAATTTAAGAAAAAAAATATATATAAATTTAATAAAAATGAAATGTAATATTAATATTTATTTTAAAAAATAAATGATGGAGTTTGTGAGGTTTTTTTGTAAATAATTTTTAATTCACCATATTTGACTACTGTTTCAGTTGAGTTTGGTGATGAAACTAAAAACTGACGTATTTAGTACATTTTGGTTAATTAAGTAAACCAAACTAGGTGGCTACTCGATTTTCAGTCGAACTAGTCCGATCAATCAGCTCAGTCCGATTTTAAAAACTATGCAAATATTATCTAATGCATATCATATTGATCCAAGGCTATTGCAATTTCTAGTGATGCTAAGTATCAGTGAGATCTTATTTTCTATATTTTGATCCATACAAGTACGGTTGATTGATACATTTTACATCATGATTTAGTATTAGTAAAATCTCACGGTGGGTAATACCTTGTAAATCTTTATCCTAAAAGTAAGGGTGATACCATATAAAAACGCCTTACACTCATACCTTCATTAACATGAGAATCCTTTATAATTTACACGATTTCAAGTATAACCTTAAAAATTGGAACCGAATCCTAAATTAGACAAGCCGGGTGTAGTGTGCGACTAAATGCCTTGTGGGTCTAACTATGACAGACCGATTCCGCCGCAAACCGAGCCAAACTACCCAGCGGTCTTGTTCCCAGCGAACCTGTCGGACCACGGTGGCTCGGGTCCTGTTTAGAAAAACCCTTTAATTCCGTGTGATAATCTGCAAATGCTGTTTGAAGGACTGCAAATACAAATTTGACAGAGGCACAGAAATCTTAAAATGGTACAAACTGCACTTAGGGCAGACACGATATAAAGCTGCGATCTTGGGAATCACTCTTAGCTCTATGCTCTTGTGATTGATTTCCCTTTTCATGATTGCAACTTATTGTTATGATTGAGCCATGCTGGCTTTTTGACTGTGTCCTTTCCCATTTCCCAGACAGAAAGCTATGGCCAAAATAATTACATAACAAAAGATAAACTAAAATAGGATAAGACATTAAGCCCAACACGATTTACAGGGGGAAAAAAAAGTAAGAATAAATCTAAGTGTACAGTGATATTGAACCAAACAGCAAGAATTTCTTGCCGTTCAGACTTTCTTTCCATTCACCGTTGAGAATGGGAAAAAAAGAAATTATCCTTATTGATCTAGATCCAGTGGTGAGAATGAGTTATGGATGGTTTTAATGTAAGTATGATGAAATTAGTATATGATTTTGACTACATTGGGAGACCAAATGTACTTGTTTGGTGGATTAATTGTGACCGAAGACTTAGGATCAGCAGGAGATCTATCCTGAGCTCGGAAGTGAAGTTCAATGTTAATGAAATGCGATCGTTCGAATTCGTCGTCACTGTTTAAGATCGAGAATCGAAGATTAGGGAGAATTTTGGTCCTTTCTCATTTGGGATTTCCCTGCGCAGGTTGGGATCATCTCCCGTCCTCTTCTGTCCGTCCCATAAAATGTTATAGACAAGGAGGTCCTACTCTACAAACGCGGAGATCACTGAGAATTTTGTTCCTTAGTGTCATTTCAGTGAGAAGCCGATGTTATTATACTCCACAGAATACTCGTGATCATAGTTCGAGCCTTCTTGTCGAAAGGAAAAATTAATCTAATGCCGACTTACGGTTCGACCACATAAGTAGTAATCGCCATTAATCCTAGGGCTTGATCGTGGGACCGCCCAATAATGTGACTAATGAACAGAGGAAAGGGATGTGAAGGCATGAAAAAGAAAAACCAAGTTTGAATTAAGAACAATAAAGTTGACTTACGCATATTCTATACATATTCTATGTATGCATGCATACATATATATATATATATATATCAAAGACTTGTATTGTATATATAGTGAGGCCAGGGTGGAGAGGGAGAATAGTGCAGTGGAGAAAAGAACAAAAAAGAAGAGAACAGTGGCTGCTCAGAGCTCAAGAACACTGAGCCTTTCATAGGATGGAATCTACGCAAGTTTCCATGTTTTGTACAAACCCTTCGAATTTCATAATTAAGCCCCCTACTTCCTCGACGACCTAATCCGTGGGCCTGATCTAGGGTTCCATTTGAATGTGAAGCATTCTCGTCCTGAAAATACTGCCCCGCCACTAAGATAAGAAATTTATTTTATATTTAAGTATGATAAATTGAGAGAATTTATGTTTAAAAAGTTTTATTTTACCACCTAAATGAACTGATTCGACTCGAATATGAATAAGTTAATTAATAATATATGTGGCAGAGTTCCTAGATACCACATGCACAGTTTTTAAAACCAGACCGGGCATAGAACAAGTGTAAGCATGGGTTCATGAATTCATGAATCGGACTGGGAGTTCAATGGATTGAACCACATGTTTAATAAATAATATTAATAATAAATTTATATAATATCATGATTTATAATAAAACTTATTAATATAATTATTATATTAAACAAAAAGTTTAATATAAAAAATATATATAAGTATAATAAATAAAATATATACATTATAATATATTTTTATTTTTTAATTTAAGTTAGCAAGTTTTCTTACATGTTTAATTAGATTCACCGGTTGGACCGGAAACTGACTGGTTCAATCGGAATTTTTCTCTTTGAATATGCAATTTGATTTTTTGAAGGAACCGGACCGGATAAGTGGTCAGTTCCCTGTCGAACCAGCCAATCAGGTCCAGTTTTTAATACTATGACCACATGTCTCCGACCAAAAAAAATGAGAAAACCTAAAAAATGGGAGGCTGATATGCATGTAACGAGTATACTACATCATTCGTATCACGTAATATTACGGTTAAATAATCAAACGTGATATCATATGATAACCTTTAAAAAAAAATTAAAAATCATTAAAAATCTTGATAAACCCTAAAAGGATGAAATGAAAATCCTAAAAAAAAAACTTTTAAAACCCAATAATTTGCTTTATTAGACAATTATGGTATGATAACGTGAAATATCCGTTGCTTTATCGAGCAGAGGAGGCCATGGCCACAAATCAGTCTCCCCTCCTTGTTTTATGTTTCCCTTAATATTTCCTTCAATTAAAAAAATATTATATTAATTCCATCAGCAAATTTGATGCGTGAAGTCACTGTAGAGAGGCATAAGCCGGGGACAAAGGCCGAGGAAGTGACAAAAAATGGTCCGAACTGGGAGTGGGCTGGGCTCTGATCCATGGTTTGCGGGCCCTTCCCCCTCTTCCCCCTGGCGCGAGGCTGAGAGAGCGAGCTCACTCCTCCTCGTCGACGTCTTCTTCTTCTTCTTCTTCTTCTTCTTCTGCTGCTGCCGCTGTCTGTAAAACCTAAACTGATCAAACCCCATAAGAAAACCACCACTTCATCGCTAATGGCGACGCCAATCGCCCTGTACAGCCTCCTCGCCGTCTCAAGCTACACATCACCAAAATGCTTCACAATAAAACCCCATGGCCTAAAACTTGCTCGCTCTCGGTTTCTCTCCTCAGCCTCCACTTCACGACTGCAAAGCCGAAGCCTTTTCCCGAACACCCGGAGGTCTGGGCCGAGAATCTCAAGGCGCCGCCTTTCGCCTGTCGTATTTGCGGTGCAGTCGGACATCTTGAGAGGTTAGCAGCGACTACTTTCTTTCTCGAATTCCGAAGTTAGTTAATTCGTATTAATCGGAGTAACTTTAGTCAATTGAAGAAGAGGGTTCCAATTTTCAAGCGAATCTTGATATCCTTTAATCAGTGATAGATGTGAATGGTTTTTGGTGGTTACCATTTTGGGATGGTTCTCTCGGAAACTGTACTGATTTAGGGTCTTGATCATGGACAAGCATAGCAGCTGTCAATTTGGGTATTGGGTGTTTTGATCTTGTTAACCGTGGAGCAGAGCATCAGAATAAAATTTCGAAAACGAGAATGACGTAAACATAACAGGGAAAGGGCAGAGTCAATTCTTGTTCTATGACGTATGGAGAATACAACAGCTGCCACAGAAGCTATCTTTTTCTTTTTAATTTCTGGTACTTTCGTGGTGAATAAGGTTTCCTTTTGCTTTTTTTTTTATGCAGCTTACTTTCTACTGTGTACTAGTTTCAGTCAGATGTTTCAGTTGTAGTCAGTTTGTGGTTGAATTTCTGTTGGAGTTGCTTCTAGTCTTAAAAGATATCTCAGTTTTTGGAATCCTTTTTGCTCAAAGTTAAAAAAATTTAAATACTGTGAGATCGTCTGTTCCATCAGCTTATGTGTTCTTTTAGCGGCAATGCTTGCCATAATTGACCAATGAGGAATTGTTAAATCAGGAATTTAGTGCCAAACGGAACTGTTTCCTCATGTAACAAACATTATGGAGGTAGAAATTATCGGAAATAGACAGACAAGAAAGGAAAGAAAATGTAATGCAGTGTACAATATTGCTCCAATAGTCTCAGCAGACTCATAATTTCTTTTTGTAGTATTGTTTTTATTCAAATTCAAACACTTTGTGGCAGTTCTGCAGACGGTATGGAAGGTTGGGAAGGATGGAATTGAGGCAGGAACCAATCTCGTGCCTGTGAGTTCTTAAGTTCTTAGCACTTGTATTCCAGATATAACCTGTCCTACTTTCAGCTGCTCTATATCACCCACTCTCTCATTCATCCTCCTCATCACTGAGCTTTGCTCTCTCCTTCCATTTGAAAAAAATTATGATACTCAGGTTGTGTTCTTTAGACTTACTATATACCAAAATCAGTAGACAAAATTGATTGTAAAGATAAACAAAGAAGGGATAGAGGAAGGGAGAGGATGACAAGAGATCTCAGTTTAGTAAGAAAATGACTTTGTGATGTGGTATATTGGTACAAAGTAAGAAGCCGTTCTGACATAGTAGTTAAATGGTAACATAATCCTTCAAGTATTTCTAGTTTACAGTACTTGATTGATTTTTACCTAACGGACCCTCATTGTGCCTTTTTTGCTGTTAGGATTCTGTCCCAAGACCGATTGCTCGCATTTCAGTAACAGTAGTCGCATTGACTGTGTCACTCTTCGTGCTCAAGTCATTTCTTTCTACTGCCTTCTTTGTGCTGGTAAAGTGCTCTACTTTCTGCTGTATTCACTGGGTAGAGAAGAACATGCAGGTGTATTTGTCCCTCTTATTAGTTAATACTGGTCTTTTGTGATGATCAGGGCACAATGGGACTCATCTATTTCATATTCCTCGCATTCAACAAAGACAATGGGCCAAGAGGAGGGGGTGGAAGCACCTCTTCCTCCTCCACCACCTCAGTTGATGAATCATTAGAAGAGGCAAGAAGAATAATGGAGAAGTACAAATGAAAGGGGGGTTGAATGTGCAAGTATATACCAATTTGAAGGGATGGATTGCATGGTTTTTCCATCTGTAAAATGCTTTCATACTGTCCCTATAGTCATTATCAAACCTATGGAATGAGACGATTATGTATATACGAGCGATTTTTGGATCAAGTTTTTACAATGATTATTCCTTACTAGAACTTGTAAACCGCGAGGCCTGACACTGAAAATTTAAGGGCATCGACTCATTTGCATAAATGTTTTGAAAAATGAAAGGTGGTTTCCTCCAGTATCGGAGAATCTCCTGATCCAAACTGGAGATGGTTCTTTCAGTTTATCATCTGGTAAACAAACACCGTTGATTCCAAATCGCTCCTTGTAGTTTCAGTATGGTCTCCAAAATGGCCCATGCTGTACAAGTTGTCTCATCATATCATTTATGGAGGTTTTGCTAGGTCATCACAAAGTGATGGCAAGCACATAAAACATTTGAAACTATTGGGTCATAGTAGTAAGGAATGAAGTCGATGGAAATAACAACACAAATTATGCTTGGAGCACACTCATGGATTCGATTACGTAGTAACAGGACCAGTGCAGGTTAAGGTTGTTTCGCAAACTTTGGGGACTAATTTGAATAACTTAAGTTATAGGGGGAAGTTTGACGGAATCGTAAAACAAGAGGGGATAAATTGAAATTTAATATCAATAAAGCCCGCTGCTTTAGGATTTGATCTTAACGGTCACAACGATCGGTGTCCCAAGAGTTCTGAGCCACAAGCTCGAAAGCATTGAATGAGAGATGAACCCAACACTCCAAACTCCCGGCAACCCGCGGCCGCCGCCGCAGACTCACCCCGCCACCCAGTTCCCGCAGATCACAAAATGCAGAACCCTCGCGGAGCTGAAGCAAGTCCACGCGCATATGCTGAAGACTGCCCAGATCCACGACCCCCTCGCCGCCGCCGAGCTCCTCCGCCATGTATCCCTCTCCCCATATCGCGACCTTCACTACGCCGCCTCCCTCTTTCGCAGGATCCCCCAGCGCAACTGCTTCTCCTGGAACACCATCATCAGGGCCCTATGCGAGAGCTCCGAGGGGGACCCAGCGAGAGCCATTGCTCTGTTCGTCGAGATGCTCTCTGATGACTCCGTTGAACCCAATCAGTTCACTTTCCCTTCCGTGCTGAAGGCCTGTGCTCGGTCCGGGAAGCTTGAGGAAGGGCGCCAAGTTCATTGCTTGGCAGTGAAGAAATCTTTGGACTGTGATGAGTTTGTGGTATCTACTCTGGTCCGGATGTACGTTCTTTGCGGAAATATGATAGATGCTCACAGGATTTTCTCTATGAGAGTGATTAAAAGTCGTAACTTGGATGAATTCACAGAGAGCAGGCAAGAGGGCGAGGTCGTTCTGTGGAACGTGATGGTCGATGGGTATGTTCGGGATGGAGATCTCGTATCTGCTAAGAAACTGTTTGATAAAATGCCTAGCAGGAGCATTGTCTCGTGGAATGTGATCATCTCAGGTTATGCGCAGAATGGGCTGTTTAAGGAGGCGATCCATGCATTTCACGAGATGCAGCAGATTGGAGAAGGCAAGTTAAGGCCGAACTACGTGACCTTAGTCAGCATCCTCCCTGCAATTTCCCGCCTAGGGGCCCTGGAGCTGGGCAAGTGGGTCCACCTTTATGCAGAAAGGAATGGAATTGAGATTGACGATGTGCTTGGTTCCGCCCTCGTCGACATGTACTCCAAATGCGGCAGCATTGAGAAGGCGGTCCAGGTATTTGGAAGGCTGCCCAGGAGGAACCCGATAACATGGAACTCAATCATAGGGGGGCTTGCAATGCATGGCCGGGCCAGGGAGGCACTTGACTATTTCCACGAGATGGAGAAATGTAAGGTTGAGCCCACTTACGTAGCGTATATTTCAGTCCTAACTGCCTGCAGCCATGCCGGGTTGGTGCCTGAGGGCCGGTCAGCATTCAACCATATGGTGAATGTAGCTCGATTTGAACCGAGGATTGAGCACTATTGCTGCATGGTCGATCTACTGGGCCGGGCGGGGCATTTGGATGAGGCTGAGCAGCTTATTACTAACATGCCTCTTGAGCTCGACGACGTCATACTCAAGGCCCTGTTGGCCGCTTGCAAGTTGCACGGGAACATTGAGATGGGCGAGCGGGTTGCTAAGAGGTTAATGGAGTTGGCTCCAACAGATAGTGGGCCTTACGTTGCACTCTCCAACATGTTCTCCTCTGTAGAGAATTGGGAGGCTGTCGCGGACTTGAGGCTAACAATGAAGGAGATGGAGATAAGGAAAGATCCCGGATGCAGTTGGATCGAGATCGATGGGATCATTCACGAGTTCATGGTTGAGGATGACTCCCATCCTCGGGCCCAAGAGATCCATTCAATGCTGGAGGAGATTTCGGACAATTTGAGGTTGTTGGGCTACAGGCCGAACACAAGTCAAGTGTTGCTCAATATTGGCGAGGAGGAGAAGGAGAAAGCCCTTCACTACCACAGCGAGAGGATTGCAGTTGCCTTTGGGCTGATCAGCACTGGTCCACAGGTCCCACTTCAGGTTGTCAAGAACCTAAGGATCTGTGAGGACTGCCACGAGTCCATGAAGCTGATCTCGAAGGCCTATGGTCGGAAGATTGTTGTGAGAGACCGGAAAAGGTTTCACCATTTCGAGGGGGGATCCTGTTCTTGCGGGGACTACTGGTGACCTTCTGGGGTTCAGATCTGAGTACTATCTGATTCAGGTAGCCAATTCAGGATACATACAAATAAGATCCAAATTGAATTGAGGAATGACCCCCCCACTGCATTTTGCCGAGCCACCTCAACAACCCATACTGATAGAAAACTTTCAGAACAACTTCTTTAGTATCAGACCACAAACAAGCTAATTAAGCATTCTATATATGTGGACACACATACCAACATGGCTAATTGATCTCTCTTAAATCATCCTGAAGACCAAGTAATATTGTTTTTGGGTGACATTGACTCAAGACCTCCATGATGAAGGTAGCGATCCTGGAGGAGACACGATGGAGGTTTTTGATATAGAGATCATGAAAGGTATAGGGAGCCCGTCAAAAGAAGGGCTCATGCAGGCCCTAAAGCTTGCCGTGGGCCGCTGTGCGCCAGTGACCTCAGTGAGGCCTACCATGGATGAGGCCGTTAAGCAGCTCAAGGGGAGCAAACCTAGGAGTAGGTCTGTCCTGTACAGCCCGACAGGGGAGAAGCGGAACTGAAACCCTTTTCTAAGCGAGCGGGCTTTCTTCAGCAATCTGTGAGTTTTCAAGGAAAAGAATCATGTCGAGCAGAGCCTGAAACAACAGGAGGAGGATAGCGAGTAACTGTTTTATTGAGAAGTTCTGATTCTTTTGAGCCGTGTCACAATTGAAAAATGCCATATTTCCAGGAAAGATTCTTGCCTGGACCGTATGATCAACCACAATCCTCAATTCTCACTTTGGACCGTGCCAATCAATTGTCGTGATCTATCTTCCGGAGAACTACAAAACAAACATGTATCTATCTAGAGGATGAGGAGCTACCTAAGCTAGATAATCAGCCAAAATTGCCCCTTTCTGCCTGCAGATTTGAGAATTTATCATTCTCTATAAATGCAGAGAAAGATCAAGATAACTGTGATTTGGCTTTTCTTTGTCCATCTCAACATTGGAATCAACATCAGTGATCAACCCGGGACTCATCCCCACGTTTAGGTGATCAGACCGAATGCTCCCCTGCCAACAAGCCGAGCTCTTCCTGTTCTCATCCTCTTCATGGGAGACCCCCCGGAACCAACTCTCTGAGCCGCCACAGACTGCTGGGCCCAGGAACCTGGCGGTGCTGGACTGGCTTGAGAACTGGTGGTGGTGGTGCTGGCTGGGGAAGTACCGGAGGTTGGCAGCATGGGAAGAGATGTAGACTGATGGCCCGAGCAGGCCAAGTGGGTGAGCCTGGGCACCACCGTGTACTGACCGCGGCTGGGCCATCATGGGGATGTACTCTGCGAGTCGCCTGGCCTTGCGGGCAGCAGTGCGCTCCTTCTTGTGGGCGTTCTGGTGGCCGCCCAGGGCCTGGGAGCTGTGGAATTTTCTTGAGCAGAAGAGGCAGGGGAAAACCCTGCTTCTCGTTTGTTGTGCCATGGCAGGAGAGTTAGACACAGGACAGGGCTTTCTCTCCTCACCCACCATATCCTCCGCCATGACTGCCGAAGAAACCAACCACGGCTGAAAGAGAGAGAGAGATGGAAGCGTAAGTGTTATTGCTAAGAAGGAGTACCAAAATGAAATCTCAAGCTCGATGGTCTCTGGGTATTGATCGATCCGCTCGGATGGACACAGAGAGAGAGAGAGAGAGAGAGAGAGAGAGATTTGGTCAGTGGAGGAGAAACAGTGAGGAGAGTTATATAATAAATGAAGAGGCAGAAGTAATGGGACCGGGAACAGGAGGAGGAGAAGGGGAAGAAGATAAAGACAGAAATGGTGTGTGTATGGGAAGCGAGAAAGCTGAGGATGAAGAAGCAGCGCATCAGAAGAAGATGCCGCCACTGCATGCCCAAGTTGAACTGAACGCTGTAACTGGTTGAGAAACCCAAACAAGCAAATTGCTTTTGATTGGGAAACGAAATCTATCTCCATCTCTCCCTACCCGAAACAAAATTATCACTTTTCCATCCCATATGAGAGAGATCCTCCTCCGTCCTAAAAGTGACATATACTTAAAAGTCGAAAATAACCCATTTATTGCTGTGGCTGGTCTGACCATTGTGCTGCCTCTCTACTACCTATCTACTTGGGGATGCCGAGCTTCGAGAGAAGTTACTGAAACCTCGGTGGCACCACATAACTCTGAAGCAGCTGTGGAGTGAGTCCACAGGATGATCGAATCCTTTGTTCCTCTTGTTGGAGGGCTCCGATGCGGATTCAATTCAAACGTGGACATGGATGACTACAGAGTTAAAATGTTCAATGGAAAGGACAAGCGAGGTGGGGGCAAGGTGGGAAAGAGTCCGATCCTAATCGACACGATCGGCCCGGTCTGCAATGTAAGGACTGGTCGATGATGGGCAAATGGGATCTGAGCTGTTGCGGCTTTCAGTCCACTTCCAAGGGCGCATAGCATTCTTTCCAATCACATGCAGAAATATATAAACAAATGCCAATATATATATTTATATATATGAAACGTTATGGGGAGCTTCGAACTCCCAACTCTCACCGCCAAGATGTCGCATATTCCCCATCTCTTCACTTATCCGAGTACACATACAAAATATTAGTACACAAGGTTGTCCAAAAAATCTAAAAGAAGTGATAATATATACATACACACATACATACATACATATATATATATATATAAAGGTTGGGTTGGGCGGCCCGGTAAGCATTCATGCCGTGCTCGGTCTATCATTAGTGGGCCGTGCTGGGTTAGCATGATAAGCTATTGGGCCGTTCTGGCCCGGAAAGATAAGACCGGGCAGGCCCAGTTCGCCAGCTGTTGCTACTCGGTACAAGATAACACCGGAAATGGGATTTGAATAACCGATTGCTTATGTGTTGTTTAATAAAGGGAAATCCTATTCACACTTTTAGAAACAAGTTAGGTGAATTCTTGTATTTGCTGTATGTATTAGAATATATAACAATACATTAGTTAAAATCATGTTGCTATTAATATAATTATATGATGAAACTTATTTAATATTACAATAATGATAAAGTTTATATATATATATAAAGAGCACAATATGATTCACATATAAATGACTTTCGTACTGTGTTAGCGTCAAGAGGGACCATCTCCCCCTCCTCTCGACCCTTCTTTTTTAGCTCTCCATGAACTATTCGATGGGTAAGAACCAACGAGGGAGTTGAAAAAGAACTGGTGCTCACTCTCTTACCGTGAGGGTTGATCCCGGCGTTGTACAGTGGGGTCACTGGGTCGCCGGCGGACAAGAAAAATACGAGAATAAGATAATGTAGGAAATTTTATTTATAAAATTAAAAAGAATCTTAAATTAGTAATTTTGCAAACTTAAAATTACCATTTCGGGCGGCTTAATCGGTATTTTAAGGTTAGGGGATTAGTTGCACATCCGTTCGCGTTTCCCAAGAAAAAAAAGGGCACTCGAACGGCATTATCCGACAGGATAGGACCGGTTAGCACGTGTTTTTTATGCTGCAACGCAGAATTCCCCACGATGATGATGCCCATAAGAGCTGCAGCTATCATTCATGTCAGATCCTACAAATTCATTCTTAGAACAGATGGAATACTTATATATATATATATATATAAATTGCAGCCAATTTTATAATAATTTTTTAAAATAATTATAGCATGATTGAAAATTTTTCATGCAATATAATTACTTGTTTCGATTTAAGAATATCCCAATTCTATACCGGGCAGCAGCAGGCATTGAGTTCCGCAGCTTTTCTAGTCACTTCAAGAAGGGCATCATAAATCAACCCGCAAGCTCGAAAGCTGAACGTCGCACACCAGAGAGTGAACAAAATTCTAACCTCCAATGTGAACAAACCGCTTACGACTTCAGGGGTGCCGACGACTTACAATTCTCAGGGTCACAACACCAAGCCTCCATCCTTCGATGCGCACTCCCGATCTCGTTTCTTGTCGATTTCATTCTCGTTTACTCAGACATTTCAGGTTTTCTAGACTTCTCCTAACTTGAAGTGAAACAAACTCAATAGTAACTATTCAGTATAACTCTTAGTCGAGGCATGCTAACGTGTCCCTTGTTCCGATCCAAGGATTGGTTCTCGTGCAGTAAATTGGACAGACAAATGTATTGTGTGGGAAGCTAATCAGCAGTAACAGGTTATCTTCAAATGCTCCCATTGACAAACTATGGACCATCCTTCCAATGTTTACGACATTGAAAGGACAGGGAACTTTGAACAACCAAGCAGAATTCTTCAGCTAAAACTATAAAACATCCCTAGGCAGAGCTACATGGCGAACAAAGTAGTTCGTCGGATCGGCCAAGAGAGTTTTGTAACACTACCAAAAGGTCTGGGCATGCTGCCATTCAGAGAGAATTCTCAAGTTTTGATTAGGATATCATTTTCCCATGTGAGAAGTACACATGTGCACGTCCTTCCAGTTTCATCTCATGGATCTTGGTGATTTGAACAATGAAACAGCAAGACCGAACCAAAATAATAGTATAACATAGATTTCAGCATCTGTTGTGTTTTGGACTCGGCATGCTTCATATAAACTTACACGTCTTTGTACAACAACTGGTATCTTGGTATTCTTTCCTGAGGCAAGGGGCAGTTGACGATCAACTTGCCCTTCATTGCTCCCCTGTATATAGCCTGCATAACAACAAGGTTGTTCTCAAATTAGCCTCAGCTCAAAATAAATATTCATATGATCAGTTGAAGCCTATTGTGATATCTGGAACAATCAGTATGGAAAGAGAATGGACAGGAAATCATCAGACAAATAGATCAAGCTTCATATATCAATCCCACGTACTTAATTTCATTACCCTACAATCTTTTGGCAATATTTAGATAGAATTTTTACTGGGTCATCATAAGTAACAACAGCCTAATTTACCATACTTCATTAGGGGTAGAAAGAACAAAGATAAGTGAAAGTGTTTGCACTGGCCAAAGAAAAAATGAAGTATTAGTGGATTTCGACCCTTCTAATAGAAGAGACCTATTATACTTGAATCCTACAGGTTGAAAGAGGTCGCATCCAACAACAGAGGTACTGCATAGGTCACGCCTTACAAGATGCTGCATACCGATGATCTATTTTGATTGAATGGATCAATATAGCTTTCATTGCAAAGGTGGTTACAATTAAATCCTTCAAGTTCTTTCAGCTTAAGTTTTTCACAGGTGTCCATAGTTTCTACTCTCATCCTGTCAACTTAGATGACCAATGCATCGATCATGATATAAGTGATACCTGCAGCGCAGGTAGCAGCTAGTATATTTCAACTAGACTAAGGGCCAAGGGCCCTTTAATTGTAATTGAAGTCACGGCATTTTCACATTTCCCACAATGTTGACGAGTGTTTTTTTCTAATCAATTAAGCACCCAAAGCTGAAGTCAGGAATTTGGATTACTAAAAGGCATTGAGACGTTCAAAATAACAAAGACCACATCAGTTTAGTCCTCCTCGGGTTGGTTATGAAAAAAAAAATCTCATTAATAGTTTAACGAAAACCACCCCCTCTTGGGTTTCGATCTGTCTGAGGGTTAAGCTAATAAACTTCAAAGAAGACCCCTGCAAATGCTCGAAGAGCTTCTTGCATGATGAAGACGTGTTTTATATCTTCTTATCTAATAGTCTGAGATCACCGCAAATGCTCCAATTACTTCTAGCAAGCAGGACGAAGACATGTCTATATTTTCTTAACAGTCCCCTCAAGCATTGGTTGAGAGTAACAGCGGAAGTCCAACATGGATTTGATACAAATCAAATACATTAAGAAGCACTTAGATTAAAATATAGCTCTCATGGTAATGTGAAATTTTGCAGGCCCTTGCTAAATGATCTAAAAGCTTAAGATTGTCCTAAATTAAATATTTTTCCCAGATATCAATATTTCAATCTCAAGCGCAGCAAAAATCTGCTTCGTCAGGGAGGAGAGCAAATTGTCAAATAAAGAGAGACCTCAGCATCTCCTTACCTCGACAACATCAATGAAGTCCTGTTTCCTGTGAAATGCTCCAATCCATTTGGTGTGATCTGCAGTCCTGTAATCATAACCAAACCCATCCCAAAATGTCAGACGTTAAAGCCTTACGAACAAGGTAATCCCGACTCTTTGAGGGCACGATTGCTAGAGACTGAAAGCAGAACCAGAACTTCAAAATGCAAGGCAACGCAAGGAACGACTTTGAGTTAAAGTTTAACAATTTTCGACAAATTCCCAACTGCTACTATAGCAAGCAGAGATTGAAACAAGTAGAAGGCGTACCTGCAGTCCATCTTCATGTGATGAGCGTTGAAAAAGAAGACAGTGGAAGGAATCAAGGTGATGTCGAAGTACTTGACATAGACCTGAACGTCCTCTGAATCTATATCCACAAGAGCCACAGAGGCAAACTTCGAAACGTCCCTCGCTGATTTCGCGAGCTGCACGGCGATTCGGAGATATTAACACATCTAAACCGGCGACGTCGAGGGAAGATAACCATCGGAGATTGAAAACGAGAAGAAACTCACGGTATCATCCAGCTGCAGACAGCCGGCATCAGAAGAGCGGCCGAAGCGGAGAACAAGGACCTTATCGATGGTGTCTCTAATGACGGAGTCGACCTCCGCCTTCTTCGTCAGCGTCGTTAGGATGTAGCTCATCGCCGAACGGTTGATCGGTGATGTCGTCCTCGAAGCTCGCCTCTGGAATCCGGGGTGTCAATTCAATTGGAGCTGTAGCAGTGGGGTTGAGAACCTGGATCGCGGGCTTGGGCTGTTTCAGATGATTGGATCCATGGGAGGACTCTGGTAGTAGTATGTCAGAATCCAAGCCTGCGCCTGCGCCTGGGGATCAATGTTAATGACTTCGTTGTTTTGGGGCATTCCTGCAAGAAAACTAAACAAGTGGGTTGCATTTACAAATTAAATTTCCTGATTATGACCGGGAAGAGTGGGAATGGCTGGCTGAGGTTTTAGGAGAGAGACTTTCTTCCTCAACCCGCCTGTTCTCTGCTTCTGTTTAGGGTTTTAGGGTTCTCTCTCTCTCTCTCTCTCTCTGTGCGTTCCAAGAGTTTAGAGCAAAGCAATGGACCGGTACCAGAGAGTGGAGAAGCCAAAGCCGGAGTCTCCAATAAACGAGAACGAGATCCGAATCACCACTCAAGGCCTCATCAGGAACTATGTCAGCTATGCTACCAGTCTACTTCAGGTATCGTCTTAACAGGCTTCCTCGTCCTTTACATTTTCGATGCTTTCAGTTCATCTTGCAGTGTCGTGTCTGTTAAGAAGTTGGCTTGTTGTAGCTGTTTGATTTGATGATTAAGTACTTGCTTTATTTTGCATTATTGCTCTATTTGGGTCTTGGAATGTTGCAACTGTCGTGAGCATTCGACTGAATTGTTCCGCTAAGTTTGTCGCTTCTGCATGTCTTTTGGAGATCTGAAGTGCTAAGACAGGAGGTGTTCCTTGTTATAGCGGCTTCCTTTGTAGCAAACCTTTTCCCCTTGTCAGCTGAATGCATGCTTTATGATTATGTGTTTTTATAGTGTATTAATTACAAGATGTTACTTTGACGTTGGCAAATTAATGTTTTATCATATGGCTTCTGTGTTGTTCTTGAATTCGATCATTTTGGTGAGTCTAATGGGTTCTGATGGAAGTGTCGGCTCTTAGTTTTACATCAGCAACCAAGGTTTTCTTTCTTGGATTTGTTATGCTTGTGTTGTAATCAAGTGTAATATGAGAAGCCTTTCTGGTGGATCAGGATTGCTTTTATTTTTCATTCCTCGAGTATTTTGTGATTTTATTACTGAACGAAAGGTGAATTTATTTACATTTCATTCATCATTTTTTCAGAGAGAAAAAAAATGTATTTTCTATCCTCTGGTCATAGGCCATTATTCTCTTCTCGTCTGTGTTATTGGCATGTGTGGTTGAGCTAGTGCCTTTCCTTGCTACTTGCTACTTGCTATTCTATATGCAACTAAGATAAAGCAGGGAAGATATTTGCTTCATGATGATTACTTCCTTGTTCCTTCATCCTGATGTTACATACTTGAAGCCCTTTGAGCTGCGTGTTGTGGAAAATTTACTGAGAAGTTTCCCTGGGCTCTCTTCTTTATGAGCAAATGGTTGATGCTTATGAACGTGCATGCTTGTTGATTTCTTATATTATTCATCTTGGTTCTTACTGTAAATGCTGGATATTTGTTATCAAGGAAAAACGCATGAGAGAGATTGTCTTGAAAGCGATGGGTCAAGCAATTAGTAAGACTGTTACAATTGCAGAGAAAATAAAAGTCAGTGCTCTTTCACCCTCTTCTTTGTTCCATTCTTTGAGTTTTATTATTTATTATTTATACATTTAATGATCATTGCTTTCCATTTTAAGCAGAAAACAATTCCTCGATTGCATCAGGATACTGCCATCAGTTCAGTCAGCATAACCGATGTTTGGGAACCTATAGAAGAGGGTCTTGTACCGTAAGCTCCATCCCATGACTTTCAGCAACATATATATGTTTACTTTCTCATTGCATGGGATTGCCATATGACCAAAATATCTGATGCAGTGTGGAGATGACCAGGCATGTTTCAATGATCTCAATCACCTTGTCTATCAGGGAAATTAACAAAAACTCTCCTGGGTAAGCAACATGTATTTTGTTTCATAAAATCTTCAAATAGAAACAGAGATCTTGTTCTCAAATTTGAGATTTAGGATATCTAAGGTGTGGCTTAATTCAGAGCCAGCCTGTAAGTTTATCTATAATCCATCAATTTCCATAATACTTGACTGGTGGTTTTATCTGGCAATGTTTATCTACCCCTTGGTCTTCAGTTTTCTTGGTCCTCTATCTATTTTTAGTTTTTCTATCAATAGATATATAAGGATATAACTCTTGTGTATTGATTAGAATTTATCTCTCTCTAGGTACCAAGCTCCTCTAACTGCAGAACAGCCCCGGCCACAGTATAATCAGCAGCAGCAGCAACCTCGACAGGCACGTGCTCCCTACAATTCTTACAATGAAGGTAATGTGGATAAATATGTATCCTTCATTTGTGTTTGGTTGCATTTTCACCCAAAAGAAAAGTAGCTTGCAACTGATTTTGAGCTCCTGAATTGCTTAGAATCTTATGGTCGAGAGAGAAGTGGCCATGGGAGAGGAAGAGGATGGAACTGGAGGGGAGGATATGGGAACTATCAAGGTGGTGGGAACTATGGAGGTGGAAACTACCACCGTGGGAATTATGAAGGTGGGAACTACCATCGTGGGAATTATGAAGGTGGAAACTACCGAAGCCGAAATTATGAAGGTGGAAACTATCAAGGTGGAAATTATCAGGGAGGAAATTACCAAGGTGGAAATTATCAAGATGCAAATTGTAAGACTCACAGATCTGAAGCAACTTCACTCATTTATACATGTAAAAACAGTTCCATTTTTATGCTTTTGAATGGGAAATGCTAATTTGATGTTACTGATCTGTCATAGATAATGGTGGTTATTCCAACCGGGGCCGAGCGGGCAGAGGCAGAGGAAGGGGTTATGGTGGTGAGTTTGTGTTTTGTATTTCTTATTTAATATTACACGGGAAATTCCCTATATTCAAGAACATGTTTCTTTATAGAATTATTATAGGATTTCACCCATCAATTTTTGGCTTAGTTCTTAGGATATTGGATAAGTCCAGAGTGCAAAAGATTGTACCTTTTGAAACCAATGACTACTTATTTGACATGTCTTTCAAATGAATTTGTTTCCTGCCTGACCCTATGCCAGATAGGAAAAGCAAAAACTCTGAGCAAATAATCCATCCCTTGGCTCTCATTATGCTGGTGCAGGATATGAGCGGGGGAGAGGTGGAGGCAGAAGCTACAACCGTGGCCGTGGAAGGACAGGTGGCCGCTCAAGGGGAGATGGCCATGGTGGTGATCAGGCATAGTAGGGTATTTTCTTTCTCTGAATTCTGTGATCACTTGCCTTGGGTATCAACGAATCAAGTGAACTTTAATCCCAGAAGTAGTCAACTGTTGAATGGAATGCAAGGGAGTGGGTTCATTATGGTGATGATGTTCTATTTGTCGGTTTGTTTTAACGGTTGGGTTTTTATCAAATAGGCCAAAATTTTGATTATATTGAGGATGTGGGCGAAAGGTTGCTGTCAGTTCTTATGTCTATTGTCAGGTGCAAGTGGTCAGGTCAGTTTGGTGTTCATTCCATTTGGGTCCCCCAAAGTTTGAACACTCTTCCTTGTAACTATTTTTTTCCCATAGTTTCTCCTTTTTTAAAAAAATAACCTTTGATTTTGATTAATATTACGTTGACTGCGTATCCCGTCAAGTCACAGAACAGACTGATATTGGGGCACGGGACATTCACGTCATCTCTTAGTATCTATCACGACGGGGGTGTCATATTTCCCGATCAGTTTCTACGCTACATATAATGTGGGATTCCCTGTCTAGCCGTCTGTTTGGATACACTCAACACTGCTCGGAGAGTGTGTGTTGATAGCAGGTATCTCTCCAGATGCACCTTCAGGAGTAACTACTAGTCCCTATGAGACCACGGCTATCTTAAGGCTTCAAAAATCTCCATGATGGTTCAGGTCAGCCAGCTCGATATATTTTAAAACACAAAATCGAATGTCAGTGTGGTGGCGCAGGGAATTCATAAAACATTATTCCTCTCTTCTGGGACGGCGATAAATCTTCAACCGGAGAGTTGGTTCTTGCAATTAGGGCTAGCAGTTCGGGCCATTGTGGCTCAGTATCTCTGGTGGCCCAAAATATTTTTGTTGATGCAAGAATATTTCGTGTTTTAAGCAAGCTGATGTTGGTACAAATAATTTAAATAATTGCTCTTTAAAAATAAATTTAAATAATCATTCAAATATTTAGAGTAATCATACGCACAGCTGTTGCTTATGGAATCAGAAGTGAATGAATTAAGGTATATGTAGAATAAGGTATGCTTGTCTCTGAATCAAGAGAACTAACAACAAAGAGAAGATTTCGTCAATATATCGACAAGAACGATTGACTTTGCTCACAGTAGAACGTGATAACATCTATAGAAATCAGACTTTATGAGACTGTTCCATGGCCACAAGATAAATATCAGAAAGAAGATCATGTTATGTGATAAAAGCATCGTATAGGAGAACCTGATGACAGCAGCAAAAATCAGTTGCACTTGAGCTGGGTGCAGATGGAGAGTACTACGATGAGGATAAGGGCAATTACGATCCCGAGCACGATCAGCTTTATCTTCATGTTCTGCGACCACATCTTCCTCCTAATCCTTGTTCCCTGCTGCCTGAAGTCTTGTGCCTGGAAATGAATCGAGTGGGTGGTTCTCAGTCAAGAGGCAATGAGGAAGTCTCAGGTGAAATATGAGGTCATGATAATGAAACTTCAATAGCTTTCTAGTCTCCACATAGCTTGAAGTTTGGTCGTCAAGGAATCAGAAAAGGGAAGGAGAAAGAAGTGCGAGGACAATGTTAATGCACCTTTAGATTGACGAAGACAACAATGTTCCTCTCTGTATCATAATGCCCGAATCGCTATGTTATCATAATCCTCTTTGGAGTACATCAAACAGTGTCAACTAACAGGTCTAGCTGCTTCTGATACTGCTTACGTGCATATATGTATACAAAGACCTGTTCACAGCTCTGATATGATCCCTCGCGCTCGAGATAAGGAATTCAGTACCAACTCCAGCAAACATGCCTGTTGTAGCTGTTGTGATGAAATTAAGATGATACATCTGCACAGACAGACCTGATAGTGAAGGTTCTCCATTTTATCCACCATAAGCTCGATCTTCTCTCCCCGATCGAGAACCTGAGACATGTATCATTGGATAAATCAGCAAGTGAATGAGTTTTTAACATTGTGAACTTCTTAATGAACTTGGGCCAACTCCATGGGAGTGTATTGACCTGCTTTTTCAATGTTTTCCATCATGACTCCTTTGACTTCTGAACCTGGGCTTTCACTTTGGCGATCATGCTGGTCTCCTCGGGATGGTCCACGCAGTACTGCATCTGCTCCTTTAGTTTGGGCCTTAATCACGTATGCAACTTATCAATGGCTGAGTAATCCACGGAATTGAGAAAACAATTACCTGGGGCTTAACTTGAAATGTAAGTTTAGTTACCCAAAATCCTTGTTCAGGCTACAAGCAACTGCCGTAGTGGCCTTTCCTCCAGCATATCTCTTGGTGAATTCTTCCTTGATTCGCTGGAGAAACGCAACTGGGACTTGCCGGCCGATGGACTCAACAGCAACTACACAGTAAACTGCATTCGCAAAGGGTGAACATCAATAAAGCAAACAGAGATGGGTAAAGGTAAAAGCAAAAAATCAAGTAGCTGCAAATTACACCACGTTAGTTTTGATAGGCTATGGCGGATTATATATCGTAGTTAATATTTGATTGTATTTTTAATTTTTTTTGGGTAATATGAGACAAATTAATTAAAAGTTTACATCTTTACGTTCAAAACATGCTTAATCATATCCAACTTTGTAATTAACTTCACAATCAACTTTATATTTTTTAAAATACCATAATTTTAACCCTTTTATGACCCAGGAAAATTTTTGTAGGTTTTAAGCTTTCTAATGATACTTGAACCAAGTGCCCTTTCGAACAACTAGCCCTGAGCAGCGGTAGTACGGGTAAGGCAAAAGATAACCAAAATTAATTGGGAAAATTTTCAAAGATATTGTATGGATCATTTCGTGTTGAGCACTATCCTATCAGTTCATACAATTAACAGACAATGATCTGAAAGTGTACTTGAATCATTGCAGTTTGGATTCATCAACAGGGTCAACAACTCCCTGATGCTCAACGGACTGATTCTCTTCCCGCCATCAACCCATCTAAAAAATCCAGAGATATTCATCTGTAAAATCTGATTGACGATTATCTCATAGTTGTAGCGATTTTAGATGAAAAGTCGATCCGTCCTGCAATAACTTTGAAATCGAACTGCTGTAGATGAGTGTGCATGTGTATATAAAAATGTCCAGGCCACAGCTACAACAACTGCAGGTCTCTGGCCCCTGATAACTTCATCCGTGCGGTAACTTGTTTTTGCTCGATGATCCACTGCACCTTGTTGTGCTTATTTCACTAGTACTTAATTCTCAGTTTTGAACTGTCAGATGACATAGGCCCAGCCTAAGCTCAACTCTTTGAATCGAAATTTGGGAAGAAAGAGAATCGCCCTGTAACTGAACCAGTCTATGCTGCGCGATGAATCATATAGCTATTCACGATGGAGGCATGAACCGATATCACGGTCGCTATCTGGACGTAAAATAACTAACAAACACGAACTCAAGCTCGAAACTGCCACGGAGAGCCGATTGAGCGCATGTTCAACGCGGAATCCGCTGAGACAGAGGAAAAGGAGTGGAAAGACTTACTGAAGCCGTTATCAACGAGGTAGTTGAAGGTATGACCGTCGCAGTTGTAGGTGGACTTGTTGTTAGTGGCGGGGAGCCTCTGGAGGCACTGCAACGCCACGGCGGTGAAGTTCCCCGTGAACTCCGCCAACGCCATCGTGCCTCGCCCCACGAAACTGTAGATCAGTGACTGCTGCCCCATCGCCGGAACCGGAAACCTAGAGAGAGAGAGAGAGAGAGAGAGAGAGAGAGAGAAGGCGGCGAAGGAATTTGAATTGCGTCCAGGGAAGGCCGGAATGGGAAAGAGGGCGGGCAAATTAGCCAGCGGCGAAATTTTTATTAATGTGACGCCTTGGCGGAAATACTTTTAATTACTCCAAGATAGGCCCCAAATTTTCTTGTATTTTAAATAATTGCCCACTCTAATTCACTCTCTCTCCCTTACGGTTTCTCATTCTTCTCCCTCCTCTCCAACTGCACCTTGCCTACACCGCCTCTCCGATCTCGAGCTTCACTCAAAAAAGGGCTATTTGCACTAAGGTGCTTCCTTTTTGAAAAGTTGTGGTGGTTGACTGTAACATCTCTTAATTTTGTGCCAAATATTGCAATTATTAAAAGAGACCTTTCCCAAAAAGGAATGAGTCGATCTCAATTTCCTTAATAGGAGCATGTGGGTCCCAACTAAAGGAGTTAGTGGCGCGCCGGCTGCGTTGTGGGGGGTTGGAGATTGTCAAGTTGACCCTCATTTTCCTAGGGATCAACGGGAATGCCAGTCGGTCTCTAATTCTATTTCTAGTCGTTGTTTCCCGTCCTGATCGTCCTGTGCGAGAGGTCTATTCTGTCTTTTGCCTTTGCTTCCCATTTTCATTAATCATATAATATTAATATGGTACAATAATGAGGTTTACCAAGCAAATATATATAATATAAATAGATGTTTTCATACTCTTTTACTTCTTTTTCTTTTTATTCAGCTCGAACTGATCAAATTTTCTCGGTTCGGTCATGGAATCGATTTTATCCCATTCACTTTGTCATGCTACCTATGCATATAACTTAAAATGTTTTCACTCGTGAACATAGTGGGATATGTGATATCAATAATCCATTTTACATATAGATACGTTATGTATAAGAATCATTGAGAATATTACAATTACAAAATCTTGATGTTTTTTTTTTCATTTTTTTTAAAGTTTTTCAATGGAAATGAGAAATATGGACTTGATTTAAGCTTGATAGTCAATGAATGGATTGCTGCCAGTGTTCTACTGACTAAATTTCTCTGAAGCACACCGATCAGGTGTTGTTTTCCGTATGCTTCCAATGTTCAGTTCAGTTACCTATGCCAAAACTTCTAATTCTAAGCTTGAAATCGATGTCCTCTTGGCAGAATGATTCCCCCACAAGACTAAGCGAGGAGCTGCTGCCCTTGCTCGTCTGAAGGCTTACGGTCAAGTATTGAGGTCTGATTAACTTATCCTTTTTCAGATCAATCCAGTTTTGTACTTTTACCACCATGTTCAGACCCCCCCTCCCCACAAAAAAAAAAAAAAACCAACAACAACTATATTTTGTGGCCTTGTCATGCTTGTTGATTTCGGCAGGAGAGAGTACCCCGACCTGAGTTTGGATTGCTAGTTAGTGTTATTGCCTTTTCTCCTCCAATCGACGAGCATAATGATTCCAATGATCAGATCTGAGTGACATCTGCCCTGCATGCTGTAGGACTGGAAAATGTTCTGGAGTAGAATATCCATGTGAAATGGAATTCGCGATAAGATGATCGCTTGCAGGCCTCTGAAGTTACTGGAACAGCACGGTAGTATCTTAGGTTGCTGCAGATCAGATCATACAATCTGAGAGTCTTGAATTGGGATGGAGAGATTTTTCAGTTACCGATTAATAACGATGAAAAACCCGACTGGTGATTTGACTGCCTGATGCAGCAGTAGATTTTGAACCCCCTCACCCTGAAAACCCGAGCGTACCTGCCCCTGACCTATGGGTGTTCTACGAGCAGGCTGATTCTTTGATCGGTTCTTCCATTTGTTCTCTCGATGAATTCGGGGATGATGGTGGGATGGATCCCGAGAGCTCTATCATCCCCATCCCTGCCCAACCTGACTCGTGATCAACTTAATATCAATAGCTGGAGTTCCACTGCTGCGGCTGTGGCCCAGCAGCGCACAAAAGCTTGATGAACGCCGGGATCCGCACTGTGGCGGTGGTTAATTCAAGAAGTCCCATTTAATTTCCTGAATCACCAGGTAGAAATGCAACCAAACTGCTCGTGAAAGTTCGGATTCATGTCAACCTTGTTTTCTATATCTTTGATGTCCAAAAGACATGCTAGAATTTGAACTTCCAATAGTGAAAAAAAAAATCCACGAGACTTCATCTCTCAATGGGCCCACGGAGCTTGAAGTTGAGCTAAACTAGTCGGAATGCTGATAACGCACTCTGAGGAAAAAGAATGACAAAATTAATTATTGCTCCTGCCCCCACGGGAAGTCCGGTTAGGCCGGTCCAGGTGAACCGGGTAATTTGTCAATAATCTATTGACAACCTGACCGAACTGAAACCACAAAAGAAAACCGGAGCAATCACTCGCTATAAAATTCTGGAAACCCTAGCTACCGTCACTTCTCTTGTTTCCGCGGGGGTTTGAGAGGCGTAGAGGGGTTTGAGAGGCAGAGAGAGAGTGTGTAAGAGAGGCGGCGGCGGAGATGGTGTCTGGTTCAGGGATATGTGCGAAGAGGGTGGTGGTTGACGCGCGGCACCATATGCTGGGGAGGCTGGCGTCTATCGTGGCGAAGGAGCTGCTCAACGGCCAAAAGGTCGTGGTGGTCCGCTGTGAGGAGATCTGCCTCTCCGGCGGTCTCGTCCGGCAGAAGATGAAGTACATGAGGTTCCTTAGGAAGCGCATGAACACTAAGCCCTCGCATGGCCCCATCCACTTCCGTGCTCCTGCTAAGATCTTCTGGCGCACTGTCCGCGGGTACATTTAACTCTCTTTTTCTTCTGAATACCTTTTTTGAGTCGTTGTAGTTTCCGGAGTCAATGAATGGTACGATGTGAATGATCATGGAAAATGTTATCTAATCCCTAACTATTTTTAATGTTGTTGTTATTGAAGTGTGTCGTGTCTATATTTGATCGAGCACTACTAGCAAATGATTTGTCCGTAGTGAGATTGTCAGAATTTCTCTAACAGCATGCGGGACTCTCTCTTGAAAAATGGCGTATATAGTGATTAGTTTTTCAACGGAAATGAGAAATATGGACGTGATTTTACCTGAATTGTTGATCAGTTGCTATTGGAACTTTAGTGATGGATTTTATAGCAAGTACGAATGAAGTGTTGTTTCAGTATACTTCCACTTTCAGATCAGTTATTTATGTAGAAAGTTCTTTTTTTGAACTCGAGGTCTATGTTCTCTTTGCAGAATGATTCCCCACAAGACTAAGCGAGGAGCCGCTGCCCTTGCTCGGCTGAAGGCTTACGATGGTATCCCTCCACCATATGATAAGGTGAAGAGGATGGTTGTCCCTGATGCTCTCAAGTGAGTTTCTCTCATTTCTTTGTGTACTTGTATGTATACTGAAACTATCTATTGCAGTTTATGAGTTTAATTTATTTCATCTTCGGATTTTAGGGTGTTGAGGCTTCAGAAGGGACACAAGTACTGTTTGATGGGTCAACTGTCGTCCCAGGTTGGATGGAACCACTATGATACTATCAGAGTAAGTTTCCCATTTTTAAAGGTGTATGCTATGCTATTTCTGAAAGTGTGTGTTGACTTTTCTGGGACATCTAATTGTGTTTCAGTGCTCCTGCTAATAATTGGCATATAAATCTTTAACTCTAATTATTTTAAAAAAATCTGGTTCTGCTTGTGGTTCTAAAATTGTCATATGCTGGTGATAGTATTTCCTCTAATGGCCTGTCAATATGAAATTGCTACTCTTCTGCAAGTGGATTCGATTTTCCAATCCTCCATGAACTGTATTTTAATTTCCAGATGTTCTATTTTTGTTATATATTGGAATTGCCATAATTATAAATATTCTTGAGTGTTTCTTTTACTGTTATTTTGATCAAAATTTTGGAAAGTCATGCACTTATATTAACAGATCCTAACTTTTAAATTTCAGTTTTTTTTTAATGTACGAACTGCCATTATTAAGAATTTAAGAGAAGAATTTCTGTTGATATATATTTAATTCCTTGCATAAATACCTCTCTGTAGATGTTATGTCCTTTCCTCCATTTACTGAGTGATGTCTCATGATTCATCTAATACATGGGAATAGTGATGATCCCGCTATGCAACTCTAAGTACTAGGAGCTGTTTGTCATGTACTTTGCTCTGTGGTTATTTGAGAACCGCTTTTTTCTCCCCCCCCCCCCCCCNAAAGGAAAAAGCAGCTTGCCAAGCTTAGGGTGAAGGCTGAGAAGGCTGCAGAGGAGAAGCTTGGTTCCCAAGTCGATGTCCTCGCTCCTGTTAAGTACTAAGATTCGATTAATTTAGCCTTTTCGGATCTTTCAAGTTTTGTCAAGGAACACCTGTTTAGACATTTCAAAAGAATGCAACTAACTAATATTTGGTGGGCCCTGTTACTCATGTTGATTTCCGTTGGAATCGTCCTTGGGTTTCTGCTGTAGGAGAGGATGGAGATTGGTATATGTCCTGCACTTTTTGAGTTTGGATTGCTGGTTAATACAATTGCTTTTCCCCCCCCTCCGTTAGAGTAGCATATTTATTTCTGTGATGGAGTGAGATGATATATCTATGCTTGCTTGATGTGACACAAATTGGGAATGAGAGAGGTATATGGAATGGAAACACAGTGTACTGCGGTATCTGCCAAATAGATAGTTTCCCCATTCCATGCCTGTGAACTTGACTATTAGGATCTAGCAGCTATTAGTGGCCCCGAACTGGAATGGCATAAGATCTTGGAGTCTCGGTCCAGAATGGTGTCAGCTCTTCACGACCCATCAATGAGGGTAAATGAAAATACGGAGATAACACACGACTGTGACCTACATCAATCACGAATTGCTGGGCAAGTGCCACCCACAGGATGTCCGTTTGAATCTCGTCTCTATGAGGGTGGACCCCCTCGTACGCGAGAGTATTATTTACACGGTGATGTGATACTTGCTGCACAAGAAAGCAGAGATTCATACTCGGGGGGTACTTCCTTTGATCGGTAAAATTGCCGGTGAAGATTGGTCCGAGCAGTAACAGTGTTTTCCCCCTGACTCTGGTCTTCGCAGGGTGGAGACTCGTATTTCGAGCTTTGAGAATGACTGAACTCTTCCGGAGACATTTTATATAGCGATGAGTAAGGCATGGGCTGCCCGGGTGACAGCGAGCTATCTTTAGGGAAAACCCGCATGGAACCCGGCGACTCCCTGTGCATGCATCTTCATTTTACATGATTTGGCTATATATATATTAAGCATTGAATATTTACTGCTTGGGACTGAAAATCCTAGGCCCTAACTCGCCTTGACATTTTAATATCCTCTTCTCTTACTCCTTTGCAACGAGAAAAAAGGGGTTTGGTTTTATGGTACAAATCTCAAATCGGACTAGGAAATTCTAAATCCATTTCTCAGTACTCTTTCTTTTACCCATTTTAAGGCTCCTGAGATTATGGTAGCTGGGAGGGTGGGGTGGGAAAAAACTTGTACTACCAAACTAAAAGGGGCATAAGGTTCTACAGTGGATCAGCTCTGAGACCGGGATTTTGTTATGAACGGTGGGCTTGGACAAATTGGATGGGCCTGAAGTTTTTACTAATGTTCAGGCCCGTTGGAAGTCAAGCTGGACTACGGCCCCCACAAAACCAACAACCGAATCATCAGGCCCTCACAGACGGGGTGGGCTTGGCCCCACAAATCTAGTCCATCTTGGGCGGCCCCACCCATGTGATGGTCAAATACCATCTTAAGCACCGTTATTTCATGTTCGTACCCAGAGACAGCCCCCAGCCAAGCTGCCGAAGCTTTTACACAGTTGTGCTCGAGCGTTACTGATGATGACCCAAAGAGATCGACTTCCCCGAGAATGGCCTGAGGATACCAACCCTCAACAGACCAAACCTTAAAACTCCAGAGTCTAGGATTACGGCAATGGCTCCGCAGGTACCCTCCAAAGATGAAAGTCATAGCCTGAGCTATACACCAGTTGCCAAACTGAGTGACCAATGCTCACATGAGCTCAGTACAACAACACACCAGGCAAAAGCAACAGGTTTTCAATCTATGGCTACAAATTCCAGTTTTCCCGAAGCCCAAGCTGCACTCTCAACTTCATCAGAGAGAGGATGAAGATGCAGAAGGTCAGAGGCTATGCAAAAACAGAACAGGAAGCAGCGACCATAATATTTTCACTGAGATCTGCACAAAAGTTGGCGCCTTTGCCCACAACAATGATTGCGATGGCTACCCACTACCTTTTTTTTCCCCTCTTGGGAGTTAAATAATACATCAGCATGCACTAATCTATTTTCAAGAGGCCGTAAAAGAATGAGCCCTCAAGCACAAGGAGAGAACCCTAGCTAAAAACCCTAGAAAGAAAACACTAAAACAAACTACAACAGAAAAGATTTTACCCTATACAAAGATCTACACGTTCATCTCTTCTCCGAGCCCTAGGCCAAGTGGAAATTTACACAAGCTCTGTTAGATGAAGGAAAGAATTCAACACCCCCACCTGAATGTATCCCACCATTGATACCATCACCTGACCAGGCAATGAGTCCCAAACCTGAGCTCATCTCAGACCGAACTTGTGATGCCCCTCCGGAAGGGGGGAAATACAGCATCATCTGCAAGATGGTAGAGAAGTTCCAAATAAACCACTGTTGAAATCATCCACAACGTGAAGTTGGGCAGTTGGGCAGCAGCTACTAGACAAAAGAAGAATCAACAAAAGGCGTGTACCTGTACTTTGATGCTGAAGGGCATCCTGACTCGGACCTGCCAGGAGAGACTGTCAGTGGAATAGTAATAGTGAAATCCAGCAGAACAGATCCCAAGTTCAATGGTCCAATGTGTGGACAGCCCTGTGCTGCAGGTAAATGCTGCATCCCGGGTGGCTAACGTTGTGGCTGTGGCATTTGTTGCTAGGTGGAACTTGTTCTCATTGTTGCTATGACTGAGGCAGGAAATGCTTCTGAGATGAAGAAGGCAGAGGCCCGGATGACTGCCTAGCCAGTGCCCCATGGGCACTACCACCACTGAGACCATGATTGGGCAAGTTATCTGCCAAATGTCTCTGCCCTGGTGCTCCTTGGCTGACAGACGACACTTGCTCACTCCTCACGGAAGTTGGAAGTGTTGTGCTTCCCATGGGCCCAACTTGAGCAGACATGCTTGTAATACCAGCTTCTGATGATTTACCTTGAGGAACAGGAGAAGTAGCCACAGCCATTTTAATAGAAGAATCAACAGGAGCTGCAGCACCAACACCAGCCTGAGAAGACATTATGTTGACAAGCTTCTGACCGGATGCTTGAGCTTTGGTGGGTAGAGACTTAACCTGCAGCTGCTCATGATTCATATGTTGACGGTTCTGTGGATGCATCATCCTCTTAGCAACCGTCTGGGTTTGGCTTCTTTGATTCTGCTGCGACTGCAGTGGAGCTGAAGATGTATTATGTACAGGAGGAATAGCTGAAAACTGCCCCTGCATATTGTTCTCAGAATGAGAGGGCATCTGTTGCTGAGGGTGTTGCTTAGTAGGATGTGAAGCTGCTGAACTGGAAGGCAGCTGGGAGTGGTTTGGAGCCTGAGTAATTGTTCCTTTTGAAGGTTGGACTTGATTTATCCCCATCCCTGAGTACACTCCCTGACCATGTTGCATCATCTCCTTCTCCGTCCCCATGCTCCCTGGAGCTGTGGAGAGACCATTTGAATGAGAAGGGTCCATTGGGAGCTTCGGATGTACCGATATGTTCCCTCTCACATTTCCCTTAAAAAATTTTGCCTGCTGCTGGGGAGGCTGCGGTTGCTGCCGTTGCTGAGGATGGGCCCTTCCAGACTGTTGGAATTGTTGCTGCTGAGCCTGAGGCTGTCTTTGCTTTGGGCCCACCTGATCGCTCAGACTCCCAACAGTAGTCTCTGGAGTTCGAGGAAGACCGTGATTATGAGCGGGTAACTGATTCTTCTGCTGATGCTGCTGTGAGGCCATAGGAATCATCGGGGAAGACGTCAGAGGTGGCAAAGGTGCAGATTGAGACACAGGTTGAGCCTGAATATGCTGGCTGTTTTGTAGAGATGAAGATGTGGGGAGCTGAGATGGTGACTGTCCATGTGGCGTTAAATTATTAGATGCTGCATACTGCTGCTGCTGCATATACCGCTGCTGAAGCTCTCTCTCAGCCATTCGGTGAAAAATCTGTTGTTGCTGAGAACCTGTACCATGATTAGTGCCCTGAAGCTGCGGATGATGATGAGGATTGTTAGGGGCATGTGACTGCCGCTGAGATATCTGATGTTGCTGCTGGGAATGTGCCAGATATGTCTGAACAGGTGAAGCCGTCTGATGAGAGAATGCTGGACCTATCGCATTGAATGGGGAAACTCCTTGAGCAATGCCCTGAGTGACATGCATTGAGAGTTCCTGTGCTGGCATCTGTCTCTGCTGCTCACTATTGTGGCCACCCTGAAAATGAAATGTGACACATTTTGAAGGCATATGCTTCATTATTTAAGTTGCAGAGCAGTTGCGTAATTCCTTGAACCACATATAGGCACAGAAACAAGTCTAAACCATCGAGCATCTTAAGATAAAAAATGTTATTTCAGCGAATTGGGAAAAATGGATAGACAGCTATTTAGTGCCCATACGAGCAGGCTTTTTCTCCCTACTTCTTTTTAAGGGCCAATATGTTTACTATAAACATGGATTTAGTCCTTCGAGTTGAGTGCAGTAAAGAATCAGACCTTGTAACTCAAAATTATATTAAAATCTCCTTTCATAAAGGCTTGCTTAAAAAAGAAAGGAAAGAAATGAACTTCCTCAAAACATCCATCTTGTCAAATAGAGAGGACCAAAATTGCCACTTCTTTCTAAACTTGGACATAATCCTCTCATTTTCCTAGAAAACATTTCTTTGGTACAACAAAAATGTTAAAACTGAGAAACCAAAAACAGCTAGGATTGATCCAGTCGTTAGTTGGTGGTCCAAGGTGTTGAAGATATTTCCAGGCTCGTCTATCATACCACTTAGTTGTGGTTATTTTTCATCCACAAGCATTTTATGAATGGTGTAACCCACCTGAATCCACGATTAATTAATAGTTGGTTGTGGTGCAAGCACCATACAAGGAGTCCCACAGTGAACATTTGAGGAAAAGGAGTGATCTGTCTAAGAAAAGGACAGTACTCACCCTCAACATATGCACTGACTCGCGAAGTTTTCCTTGAGTAGCTCCTGATCCAGAATGCATGTCTACAGGGCTCTGGGCACCAACCATGGGAGAGGAAAGAGCACTGCTCGAGTTCAGCATTGGTGATGATGCCATCCCTACAAACCCACTTCTTACCATTGGCATAGTCATTCTGTTCATTCCATAACCACTTCCACCTGGCAATACACGAGCACCTCTATCGTTCCCAGGAACAGCACCGGGAATGGACAAATTGGACTGTGAGACAGTCCTATTTGACAATATTTGACTATATGGTTGCACCCTGTGCTGCTCCTCTCCTGGTGAAGGTGATGTCTTAGGAATATTATACCTCCCATCCCTGGAAAAATGTAAAACATCCAATATAATTTCATAATTCTAATGGATTTGCAGGATGGGATTGTTGACTAAACAGTGTCTTTTAGATAACATCATGTCACTAACAGTTGTTGATTGTGTCCCACCACAATCATGATAGAACCAGACCCTCATAATCAGTTGTTATGATGGGCCAAATCAGGAGAATCTTCATCAAACAGGATCAAGGACAGAATAGTAAAATCTACAGGAGCACAAAAACCTTTATGACAAGCAGTTCTGGATTACCTCATTGGTGCATTTAAAGGACCAGCAGATGGCATGTTATTGCCAAGAACAGGACCAGATGTTCCAGGAACTGGTGAATTCACTCCAGAAGTAGCAAGTGCAGATGATACAGAACCACCCTGATTTTGCATTGCCAAGTTACTAGCATGAGATCCTTGAAAACCGAGTGGATGAACATCAGGACTCAATGCAGTTGTTTCAATAAGATCAAGTGGCCTGATGAAGAGAACACAACCAGCATGATGACATCATATGAGTGAGGAAGATGTAAGACTAATCCAAAGTAGTAATGCTAAATAATAGTTGGAGATGGAACATCACCATAAGATGGTAGCAAAAAAGTATATCGCTTACATAAGGCAAACTCCATTGAGGTTGTTTGGACAGACTTGTGATAGAGCTACAACATGAGATTCGTGGGGGCGTACTTGCTTGATATTCTGCCTCTCATTTTTCAACTGCCAAAAGAAAAAAAAAGTACATAAATCATTTTGAAATGAAAACATACTTTTTCACTTACAAATGGATAATATATAGGATAAAAAGGAGATTTATTTTTTAATTTTAGACAAAGATTTCACACCAAATTAAGGATACTGAAAGGCATATATCAAAGAATTCCAAAATAATTGCCACACCAACTTCTGATTGAACTCCCAATTTTAAGATCTAACTTTACAAATCTTATTCAAATAAACTGAATGAGAAACATCCATCTTTCTTGGAGTATATGTCACATCTTTATTCCCAATAATCAGCACAAAGATACCACCGATCCACTACCAGCATCCAAATAAAAGATTTCTTCTTTGAAAGAACAACTGCTTATATTTCTCATTCTACATTTTTTGAAATGTAATCAATTTGTAATTATGCAGACCTCATTAATAAAAGCGATGTAGGAAATAAGTACAAATTTTTCCTCCAGGAAAGTTATCCTCTTAAAAATAAAAAAACAAGATAGCTCTGGGACTAAAGTAGGACCCGAATACTCCGGTGATGCTGCCTTTGAGCAATCTGAATAATTTTGTCAAAATGTTCCTTCAAAGTATCCTCCTCCACAGGACCTTGCAACTGTTGAAACAGCTGCCTTGCGCTTCCCTGCAGGGGATGCAAAAGCATCGAGCAACATTACAGTCAGTGCTGTTAAGTAGCATACAAATAGATGATCTAGAAATTGTCAATTTTTTAAATATTGCCTTTGGGATGCCTGCTAAGGGAGATGGATAGGACTGGGATGACCCTGAATCTTCAGCACTGCCAACACCATCACCAGCACCCTTATCCATTAAGAATTTGAGGCGTTCTTTGCATTCTTTAGGCTTGCGAAAGATATGCTACACCCAAAGAAGAGGAGTCAAACTAATAGTAAAAAGAAAAGAAACTTCAAAGAACTGAGGCAAGCTATAATGATTAGTTTCAGTGTATCATAGGCACACTTAATTATCACATTAACAACCATAAACAAATATAACTCCTCCAATACTCTTAAGAGAATCCCCATTATAGAGAAGCCCAGGAACCCACATGCAAAAACCATGTGTGTGCACAGACACACGGAGAGGGAGTGACAGGGGGGGTGGTGAGAGAGAGAGAGAGAGCAACATAAGAAAAGACTTTAGCTTCAAGATAGAACTCGAGAAGATGCAGCAGACATCAATCCTTCAAGAATAGAACAAATTTAGCTTACCTTAAATTTAAGGGTGCTACTGATAGCATCACTCACAAGCCCCCAATTAGGGCCCATATCATGTACAAGGACAACAAGCACCTGCAAAAAAGAGCGTGTTGGTTCCAACATATATAAACTTGAAATAAATTTATTCATTAAAAAAATAAATAAATGATCAAAATATTTGCACTTAATTATCAAAGTAAGCTAAATTTACAGCCTATATGAAAAAGAAACAAAGCTAAATGAGCCCTACCTGATCTTCAAATGGTGACCAAGGACTTCCAGGACCTGAAGGCAAGGAAGATGCCTGCTAGAGGAAAAAATCAGGGTGACATAGGGAACAAATATAAACGACTACCACATGATATCCTGGACTTAGTTCAAGTCTATATGATCACAAGGCCCACGGTAGCAACATCAATAGTTCATCACAAAGATTTAACTCAATCTTTAGATAGGGCTGCCACAAAGCTTACCTTAAGTGCTTTTGCTTTTCTGCTTCTATCATGACCACCAATATATCTCATCAATTTGTTTTGGTTGGACATATTACTCATCTGAGATGACATGGGACAAGGAAGGGACCCATTCAAAGAAATTACATTGTCACCAGTATCATCTAATGACTGCTTCATCGTTTTTGGCTTCTTGGCATTATGTTGTGCATAAAAACCTTTAGTCAACAAAATAGAAAAAAAGAGAAGGTACATAAATCATATAATAGAATACAACAAGATCTTATGCAGTTTCTAGAACCAATATAAGTCTGCAACAAGAACAAGCGGTACCAATGGTTCGATTAGATTCACAATGCTCTGATCTTTTCTTTGATACTTCTCTCTGCACAGAAAAGCCAGAGTCAATTGCCCAATGTCTCTGCTAACAAATAGATGAAGTGAAAAACCACAGCACATATCTTCCCCAAAAGCTAAAGTAACATCACTCTCATAGGCAAGCATTCAGCAATTTCAGAGAAGTGCTGTGCCGCTCATGAGAAGCCTATATAGATGCCTACTAAAGATGGGCCTGGCAGAGCCTTCAAATGCCATGAGTACTCTCCATATATCTTATTGTAAAAAAACCTTCCTTGTGCAAATCAAATTCAAGAAGCACAATGCACTACGACCTCATCTTCTGAGATGATTGGCAGTTAGGCCAGGCAAGAAATTGGCTTAGCTTTTATCAGATAAAGAGACTCTGTCACGACCAAACAAAGAAGATGGGGGAAAAAACCTGTTCACTAAGCAAAGCAGATCCTAGCTGCCAACCCGATTCCAGCCAAGAATCCTGCAACAAAAAAATAAAGCAAATTAGCCCAAGTAGAAGAGAAAACAGATGCCTTTTAATTTATCAGGATAATTGACTTCTCACGAGATGTTTTGCCTTCTTCTTCTTCTTCTTTGGCTTTGTTGATGTTTCAGCATCATCATAGGATACATGCTTCTCAAAATCAGCAGCTGACTCAACCTCAATACCTTTCTGAATGTGTGATCCACCATGCAAAGAATTCTGGTCATCATGATAAGAATTTGTGTCTCCACTTGAAACCTCAGTTTTTGCTTCAGCCTGAATGTCACTATGAGCTCCAGTACCAAAAGGACTTAGAACTCTCTGCCTAGAAGCATTAGTAGTGCGCATTCGCTTTGCAGGAATAGTGCCAACAGTAAGATTGGCAGGTCTCTTTTCCATTAATGTTGAAGGCTGACTTGCAGTAGTGTAATGACAATAGGACAGGTCAGCTCCTTGTTCATATGGTCTCAGGTTCTTCCGTTTCTTTTGGGCAAATTTTGTTGATTTACTAGCTTCCAGTGCCCGTGGTAAGTAATAGGCGCTTGTTTCTACTTCATCATCATAAGCATTCTCTTGATATCCTTGATCTGAATTGAGGTTAATTAATGAGAGGTACAAATATAATAAACAAGAGAAGCTATCAATGATGGAGAGTTATTGCATTACCTGCCACAGAATTGTAAATGGATGTACCAACCTCTTCTTGCACATTACTCCTAGTTCTCTGGAAAATATCAAATTTAATAAGCAAGAATATAATGCCAAAGGGAAGCACCATACTTACTAAGAGACAAGGTTATACTAAAATGAAGCAAAAAGAGAAATGAAACTGAACATATGAGAGCATACACTAAAATGACCTCCCCCTCAATTAGTTACATCATTAACCAGGCCTCCTAACTAATAGGAATGATGATCAATAAAGGGAAAATGGAACTTTTCTAAAAATTACTGACCTCATTCTCTGTGACATAGGCTTCAATAGATCTTCTGTAGGTCTCCATGGCCCCAGAGGGGACTGTGTAAAAAAGACTCTCCTGCCAATAGTAAATTCAATCAGTTACAAGCACCTTTGTGAAGCATTAGGCAATACAACAGCAGGCACAAGATGACAACAGAGACATTTCCCTGTGACTTTATTCAAGTCATAAATTTTGTTTTCTTGTAAACAATAGAAATTTTAAGATTTAATAACTGAATCAGACATCTTTTCCCCACAATTAAATTTCTTTAATAAAAGAAGGAGCCCAAAAACTAATTCTTACTTCTGTAAGAAGATCAGCCCATGATAGTTCTGGCATGTCCACATCAGATACAATATCAGGAGTTTTGGGTGCCTCAGATTGGCCCGGATAAACATGAGCACGGCTGTCCCTCAAAAACTTAACAGCATAGGCCAGAATAGGACGTTTGATTTCTCCTGTAGGAGATTGAAGCACTGAATTTGTGCATGATTCCTGCCACATCACATTCATCAAATCAATAACAATAAAATACAAACAAAAGAAGTCCGGACAAAGCCAAAATTTTGATATGCTATGGCATAGGGAAAGAACAATTGGCTCTAATAAGGTTCTTGAAGGAGTGCAGAGAACAAATAACCAATATTCTGTAAACATGTTCCCGCATATTCCAGACACAACTTCTAACACGTAAGCTGTAGCTGCGCCACATCAAATAACACATATGCACCAAATAAAATACTACCCAACAGTTCATGGGTACGAAGAGAATAAACTCCTTGTTACCAAAAAGAAGGTTACTGCCCAACCTCAGATATTAAATGCTATGTCATTCCAATTTGCAAAATTATACTTCACCCAACTAAATGCTCTCAATTTCATCCAATTTGACTCAAGCCTCCAACTTTTACTATCTTTCCTGCTACTCTAAATCTCTTTTGCATCTGAATTTTCATATATCAGTTGAACTTATGTCCTGAGATACTGAGCAACCGCCCATACAAATCACTTAGATTTCAGAAATCATAGTAGTACAGTACAAAAAATGACAACCTTATACATTTATTGACAATTGAGTTAATTCATACATACATTAAGTAAAACAAGCATGAAAAGGAGGAAAAAAAATGATTGATGAGCATTCTGAATCCATTCATTAAGCAAGCAATAACCTGAACAAAAAAAGATGATTTTCATATATTATATGCATCATATTAGAGTCTTCTGATGTGCTGCTGAAAACTTCACAAATGTTCTTCTGTGATCCCACAGAATCAGATCATCTAGCTTCAGAACCAAGATTTGGATTGTTAACATTTAGAAGCACCTGTGCAGAATGCCAAAACTGCACCACAGCTTTTGCCAAGTTGTGTGCCTTTAATTTTAGTTTTCCCCTTTGACTCTGTTCTTCATATCTGTATCGGGAAACAGAAGCAACTTGATGACATAATTGAGCAGCAACTGTCCTCTTCCAGAGACGTTCCTGAACAGCATCAGAGAAAGTTATGACACTGAAAATAATAACTACTTCAGCAAGAACAGACTCTAGCTCTAAACTGACAGAGAACAATCAAACATAATAAACAACATCCAATACTGTGGAAATTCTATAAAATCAAACCTGCACAAAGTCATTGGCCAACCAAGCCATCTCCTCCAGTACAAAATTCCAGTGACATCTCTGCCGATTCTCAAAAGGTGGGTTCCGACCAGACAATTCGGCAATCCTTTTATGTTTTGCCTGTTCATAGTAAGGTCTTGTCAAGGCATCTTCATATCCTGCACAATGGAAGTCATACAACAGCATAGCAAATAAAACAAGTACCTGAATTATCCGAGCCTCCTTCAAAACAGAATCTTCATATGCCTTGTCCACCACGGTCAAGGTATTGCCAGAAGTTTCACAGTCAGGAGGAGCAGCACATTCCATCCCAGATAAGCTGGCACTAGGAGCCTCAGAACATGATAAATCAACTGGTGGTCTCATATTGCAAATATTATCCCCGTTGTGGTTAAAATTACAGTCAATATTTCGATCCTCTCTTTCATTTTCAATCCCGATCTGTCCCCCATGTTCATCCACACCTGTAATTGAAGTATCATTCGCCTTTATATTAAGATCAGACCTATTTTTTGCCTCCTTTATCCCTTTACACACTGTACCATTGCCAGCCTGGTTTGGCCAAGCAGATTGATTTTCATTGCTAGCCATCGCATCAAAGTCAACAATATTGTTGGTGCCTTCTTGATCTATCATCTCACTTCCTGCCATTTTTTTATTCTTTTCAGATTCTGACTGTTGCACTGCAGTATTTCCATTGGAACTAATCTTCACAGCATCATTATAAACACCATCTTTCTTTACATCCACATCTAAGGTCGGATGGATGGAAGACTCAGAACCCTTACTATCAAATGCTATAGAGCTCTTGTCAACTTCATGACTAATGGTTTTGCTATACCCCTTAAAATCACTAGAGCCATTTTGCTTGCCATTGGCATCAATTTCTCTATTTGAGCCAATGTCTTCCCTGCTGAGAACAAGATCAGGGCCAGTGCCAACCAAATCTGGAGTTTTGCAATGATCAAACAGTTGCTTGTGACAATTATTATCCTCCAAGCCTTTCATTGTAGTGTCTACTTTATCCGCAGGCAAATCACATTGCTTGAGGCCAGTACTGGATACAAGAGCCTGCTCCCCATCTATTTGCCCATTCAAACGACTTTCAAGAGTTGCAGTCCTAGAAGCCATAACACCATTCACACCCACAAGTTTAGGCATTTCCTTTTGGCTGTTTGTTTCAGCAAATGAACCTTTTGCATCCCTAATACTTGCACGAACAGCAAGGGAGGACCCTTGTCCACCATGATTGTGTACACCATCAGATGAACCCAATCGTGCACCATCACGGTTTGTCCTTGTCCTGTTCCTCCGGGCATAAGGACGAAAAATGGCTGAATCTTCTGACTCTTTAGCATTTCTATTGCCATCCATTTGTGAAGATTGCTCAGACAAAGTGAGGTTATTCTTCCTGCCAGGATAGAGTAAACTCTTTTCGCCTTCAAGCATCTCATTCTCACCATCAAAAAGTATAGGATTATCCGTATTTTTTCTTCCAGAAACAGGAGGCCCTGGTCTACCACTGCTCTCAACAGAATCTCCATGAGGTGAAGCAGCTAAAGCAAAACTACCCTTTGCATCACTAAATAACACAACATTAGGAGGAAAATCAGAAAGAGCAAATGGATACTTAGTGTTTTTTATTATGCTATAGATTAATTTTGAAGATGCTAGACCCACCAAAATTGAACAGCAGAAATCAATTACCTGGAGTGGAACTGCTCCGGATGACGATCAGCGAGTGATGAAGACTGTAAACTTAGAGATGCCACATTTCCGAATTTAAAGTCCAGAGGATTTCCACCCTGTAAGTTTTCAAGAAAAAGTTCGGAATCCAGGATTCTCAATAATTTATTGGAAAAGAATAATACAGCTACACCAAGTAAAATACAATCATAATAACTTCCATACTTTCTCAAGAAATTCCAACTCTCTCCTTCTTTCCTCACGAACATCATACTCCTGTCTGTTACGAAAAAAAATAACAGGTCACATTTTACAAAAAAAATTAATGTATAATCACTTTAATTATGATGCATATGGTGACCATAAATTAGTAATCACAGAAAAAGAGTGCAACACTAATAAAACCTGAGCTCTGCTTGAGCCTTCTCAATAGCAGCCCGACGCGGAGAGGTTTTGATGCCAATGCCCACTCCGCTGTCAACAACTCCGCCCATCAAATCAACCTCAGCATTTACTAAAATATAAATCTTCCGCTATATCCACACATTCCTTTCCTGAGACTACAAGATTGGCACTCGCAAGGATTTAAACCTGGCCAGCTGTTAAAAATAACAAAAGTTTCTCCATAAGAAGTAATAGCAGACCAAGAAAGAAAGAAAGAAAGAAAGAAAGAAAAGCTCAGGAATTAAAGACTCGTTCTTGATCCTATCCCCTCTATAAAATTCTTAAAAAGCTGAAACTTCATTCAGAGAGAATGGAATGACATGAATCTAATGTAATGACAGGAATGAGTAAGTCTACTGACTTGAGTACCATAAACACACGAGCAATCTCATTGTCTCAAGGACAATCATTCACCCATAAATACTGCAGCAAGTCACCAAGCTAAGAATTCCCATCGGTGTTCCATGGTAATGATATGGAAAGTGCTAAGCTCACTTATCTTATTGAACTAAAAGCCCGTAGTATCAGGACAGAACTAATTAAGCAGCACACCCGCCAGTGTTCACCTGCGTTTATCCAGTGTAAAAGCTCTTTTCGTTAAGCATAGGTGTGTGATCACTAATGAATCGCTAGAACCTTACAGCTGAGTCATTGCCCCGCAGTAGTATTAGTATGTGCAAAAACCTCAAACTGCTGCTTCCATGAGGAAAGAATGCTCTAATCAACATATGCACAGTGGAGCGCCAATTTCTGATATTCAAACGCGGGTGAGACTTATAGGACACGAATTCCCGAACTTTCAATGGTAATGCAGACCGAGCAGCAAACCCTAGGGGAATGCGCATTGATTTGCCCTAAATAATGGACACGCAGGATAGCTCCAGGTCCCCCAATTAGAGAGGAATAAGGAACTCTAGGGTTTCCGAGACAAACCTAGCACCAAAAATCCAGCAAAATCAAGCACGGCAACGCCAAATTGGGAGCTAGACGACGACAGGCAGACGTTAAAGAGGCTCTCCCTCGAGCTCCAGGACGATGTCACAATCTCCCCTAGGGTTTTGCACGCCGGACGATTCCCTCCGAGGAATCAACCCCAAATTTGCCCTGGAAATCCAAAATAAACACACTGCAAACGCGTAGCCGTGATCGTGGCTCTTCAATCTCAATCGAAGCCCTCTCTCTGAGGAGAACAGAATCGATTTCTGCGTCTAAATTTTTTTAGGCTTGTGACGTTTTTTTTTTTTCAAAGGAGAATGAGACTATGCGACCTCTGCGAGTCGTAGTGGGCTGGGCATGGCAGAAGAGGCAGAAGAGGCAGAGGACGATGACGAGGAGGACGATCAAAAATGGTCCATTGTCAATTGGGCTTCTAGTTATTCAATCTTTTTCCACTTGTCTCGGAACCGAACTTCCGGCTTGTTGCGACGACGTTCCCAATCGGTTATTCCACCTCCATCAGCTTTGAAATCTAGAACCGGGCCGGATCGACCCACCTCATTCTCCGTCGGGGGTGCGACCAACCAGGTCGGTTGAGGTGGTTTTAACTTCCAAGTCTCCGGACCCGACCATTACACATACAGTGCACATTATATGCAAGTTTCTAAATAAGCTATTATTTCTATACAGAGAATCATATCGAATGTTGATATACACGGGCGCTTCGGCCTTCCGGCCCAACCCGACCCGACTTGCTTATCCGAGATCGCCCCGACCTAAGCTCCACCTACACAGGTCAAGGGGGATTCCTCTTCCCATATACACACCCACACATAGGCCTCTCTCCCGAGAGTCATCCTCTCCTCCAGTCTTCTCCCTTAGGTTATTGGTATCCTAACTTAAGCGTCGGAAAGTCGATTCAGACCCTCATGCCTGGATTCATCTTCTTGGCAGGTCCTCGAAGATTTATCCGGCAACGGAACAATCCTAAGTGTGACCAAAGGCCGGAGCACCCCAAAGGTATCAAATATAACGATGATATCATGTGTATAGTTTTTAAGAGTACTTCTATCTCGTGTTAACATTTTTTTTTCAAGTGTTGGAAGGATGATCGGTTTGTTCGGCGTGTGACCACCTCGATTCGTGACCGGACGCATAATAGGGGTGTGTCCAATGGATCGAGACGGATTCGAATTTTCCGATATACCCGACTTCCCGAGATGTATTAAATTCCTATGCATTACACAGCAGCATTTGTCAAAAGTCCCCACCCGTTTGAACTCCACATTGCAATCAAGGACCACACCTCTACAATAATTGATACAAAAAAAAAAGAGTAGACCTTTACCCATAAAGGGGATGTGCGATTTTCAAATATTTTAAATATTCTCGATTCAATCTTCAAATCTTAAATAGATCAAAATAGCAACATTTGATGAATGGTTTCATGGTATGATCTCCGAAGACTTAACATCCTATTGAGCTTCGACGAAATATGACCGAGATCACCAATGGTGAGACACGGCGAGTTGATTGATTTCTTCGAACAATTCCTCCGGTTCCAAGATGATCCTGCAATGCAAGGAACCGATGTCGTCCCAGGTGCGTTCTTGTGTGCTGCCGCTTCCTTAAAATTCACGTCCTTCATTTTTGCCGGTGAAAGTGCGTGCAGAACATGTCAAAAGGATGAAGCCATTCTGGTGGTGGCTAACCGTCACAACTCGAGGGAATAACTTGGTGTGGTAGAAGTGCCGAGGAATGCTTTGTTTTGGCACTTAGGCGTCTGTCTCATGAGTTACCCTCGGATCATGAAAAGTTTTGCCTCACGTAGGCAAACGGCGGTGTTTTACTCTCTCTCTTCTTTTTTTTCTTGCTCAAATGAGAGATGTGTTTGATTCTTGATCTATCACGATGACTGATTTTTTTAGCTCAAACTAATTTTAGCCGTGATTCGAAGGAATCCTTCTATGGGTTACCATGAGCATGTTCACCTCTACTTTCGATGCTCAGGTAATCAGCTCCTAAACCTGATTGATGATTAGCAAATGCTGACTGCAGCTGATCCGAGCGAAGCCGATTCAGATTCACGTACACCAGAGGGCATTCGACCGTGCAATTCAATCCGCTTCGAGGATCCCACCCCGCTCCTTCGCCGGTTTCCAGCACTTGATGGCGCCCTCAAAAAGGGTGAATCTCATTCTGGGTCCTGTAGTTCGAGGCCGTCTCGATCCCATGGCAGTTTAACTTGCCAGCTCTCGGATTCTCAGTCCATCACAGTTTCAGGACAACAGCAAGGTAACAGAATTTCCCTCCCCTTCAGATGATCATGTCACTGGTTTCATGAAATACGTGAACAACTCCATCGGGCCATGGAATAAATGACCTTGCGGAAGATCAGACCTTCTACAGGATGGCAACAACTGTAGAGATGCATATGAATTTGGGCAGACCGCTCTGCTATTCATGGACCCTTACTTGCCTTTTCCAATTTTCTTTGGATGAAAATAGTTCGCCGTACACCAGCTCGGATATGTCTCCGATTATCTGCCTTCTGGACATGGATTCTGGGAATCGACTCTGAACTGTGCTGCTGTGTAAACCGGACAGAAGAAGGAGAAGAGCAACCCGAAGAGTTAAGTGTATGTGTGGAAGTCCACTTGTCTGTTCAGGCAGGTTTTTAAGAACACTTCACAGGTTTTGTATTTTCCTGTCGAAAATCATGTCCGTTATCCTTGGCTGAGGGGTAATGCAAGTGGACAAATCCCATAAGTAGAGTCCAAAAGATTCCAATTTCAACGTTGAGAATCCACCCTGTGGGGATCGAAATCGAACTGCAACAACCTTCTTTCTTGAATTTTGCCCTTGCGAGGTAAATTGCGCCGACGAAGCTACTACGATCGGACGACATGAGACAACATCTTAAATAGCGTGGTCCAACTTCCTGCTTCTGCAGTACCCTCAGAAGCTGAGCGTACTGCCAAACTCTTCTTTAACTCCCTGAAATTAATGGCGAAACTTCCCCCCTTCCTTTCGTGCTTTCCCCCAACATTTTATGCTTAAAAGATCACATTCGTTAAAAGAAACAAAAACGTAATTGCCCGAATCTTCTGCAACCGAGTTACGACCCGAATAGCATATATCTTGCATTTACCGGTAGCCCTTTATCGGGTCTCGTTTGAGAAATAGGACCGTCAGGACCACGAAGCCGATGCGAAGAGATGAGTGAGTCCACTGATCTATAATACTGACTCTGAACAGTGTGAATGGCCTCATTTTAAGTTTTTTTTTTCCCTGTCTGCATTCTGCAGGTGTTAGGTCGGAGCATATTGAATAAGCACTGAGCTGCAGTGGCCCAGCGTTCACATCTTTACAGCGACTCAGGCCCGCTCGGACTGACTCTGAAGTCGAGGTCCCCCCTGCCGATCCAACCACCTCTGCTGCAGTTCCAAAAGATCCCATCCAAATATGGTTCAGTTCATCTCAATCTATGAGTATTCACAGCAAAGCAGCTGAAGGCATGCATGGCCATGTGGGGGACGAAAGGTGAGGGCCATCATCAGCTCTACAGCTTTGGAAAGCTCGGCGGGGGAAGGGAACTTAAGTAGAGTCTCTTCCCGGCTCGAAGAAGATGAATGTTTGCATAATTTCATATTACTTGCCACAAATGCAAAATATTGTATCGCATATAATTCTTTTTGTAGGACAATGAAATAATTTAATTTGAAGGAAATGTGAAAGAGTGAATTTATTGAGACGGGGGACGCCCAATCACGAGAGTTGGCCAACCAATTAATAAGCATATCTTAAAATAACTCTGACATATTTTTTTCTTAAATAATGCACTTTCAAATTCTGTAAATATTATGATTCGCAATCGGGGACAGTTTTTATTGCGAGGTTCGTTGAAATTTATTAATATTTTTAAAAAATAAAAAACCAATAAATACGGTGTCCGTCGTGTTTGAAGGTTTCTATCCGCAGTCGGCGCACGCGGATAAGTACACATTTGGCTGCTCATTTGGTTCCATTAGTCGAACGTCAAACACACCCTACAAATCTGTCGATAGGATGCATATAATTATTTTCTTTTTTCTAATTAATAAGGAGATTATTATAATACCAAAAGATAAGTGAAAGATCCTCCAGGGTTTTTAAAATCTTGAATTTTTATATTATAAAATTCACAAATTTTAAATTAGTGAGAGATGAAAAATTTTATTATTATCCTATCACTTCACATTTTTAAATTAAATATAAATTTATTATTTTTATAAGTATAATGAAATTTCTACTTAGTATAAGAGTATATCATAGTATGAGTATAGTATGAGTTTATACATCACCAAAATCTAATAAAAAAGCCAAATTTGCAATAATTATTGATATTGATAATCATCGTCTATGCATTGGAAGATAATGCCAAGTATGTAGACAGTTAGTACTGAGCACATATATTAAATGGCAGAAGATGCATGTACACGATGATAACGAGAGTTGAAGAATGGGACTCACATCACATCGGAGATATAATATGAATGTTTTAGTACCGAAGAGATCGAATAATATTATTCCATCAATTTAAAATTTAAAATTAAATATTAATTAATTATTCTTATATGCTCGATGAAACTTCTACTGTTAGAATGGTTGAATTTTGAAGTAAATAATGTCACGAGGAGGACCATAACCCCCACTAAAAGGTGGTGAAGATATAATCTCACGGTAAAAAAAATGTAAATAAAATTCTTCATAAAAAATTAAATACCCTCCAACTTTTTACACTATTTTAAATAATTTAATTTATTGTGAATCTAACTTATAATAAAATTTAGAATATATTAAAAATATCTGAGTTAAATATTAATTATACAGATTCAAGTATGGCACTCGAACTTGATCTCAAATCCAAGTATTATAATAATAATAATAATAATAATAAACACGGCAACATTTGATTAGCTGTCCAGTCCACCATGTCTAAACACTTAGAAAAAGTATTTTATATAGTTCCAGTTTCTTATAAATTTAATAACCTAACAGAACAAATAAATAGTGAAATAAGCCATCTCATTTATGATAATTTTATTTTTCAGCCCATTCCTAAGCACAAGTATTTCTTCCTTCCTTTCTTCTTCTTCTTCTTCTTTTTTTTTCCTGTTAAATGGGAGTGAGGGTGGGGGGTAGAATGACAGTTTTTTTTACATGATACAATAATGTAACCTGATCTAAGAAGAAATTAAATAAGTTCATATTGAATTATAGTAAATTTATATAATTCAATAGGATATGATTAATTTTATCTAATTAAATTTTTTGAATATATATTAAACATGTGAATATAATTAACTTGAGTGTATGTATTATTAATTTAATTTATTATATAAATAGGTTAAAGTTTATTTATTATATTTTATTATGATAATTCAATATTATAATCGTATAGTAATTATTTTGGTTATATTATATTATTATTATAGTATTTAACATGTTAATTGTCTACATACTTAATTGACACATTTAATCTATAGAAATTAAATGGATAGATTATAAATTGATTACTTTTTTTATACAGACTGTTTATATATATATATATATATATGATATGGTTAGATACAATATGACATGGGTTGCTAACTTTAGGATGGGGGCAAGTGGGAGCTAATTGAGGAACCGTTTGACCTAAACAAAAGAATCTTAATAATAATAATAATGATAACGATAATAATAATAATAAAGCACGAAGTAATCAATGGTCATGAACGCAATAATGTCACACATGTGAGATCATTCAAAGTAATCTAACATTTACGTATTATACATACATACATACATACATACAGATAAGGTAATTAAAATAAACCTTATCCTTAGTTAGTTAGGCCACTGAAGAGCTTTTAGGCTGCCAATTGGAGAGGTGGTTGCTACTATGAGATTATTCAAATGGGGATATTGAAAAGAGAAAGGGACTTGCTGCAATGTTATTGAACTTCTCGATCCTAAATCAACGAATTCTGATTTCGATAATTGTCAATGTTGTTCTTCTTAGTGCAATATTACTTTCAATGGGTAATTATTGATAAAATTACTTTATTATTAATAATTTTGATATTTTACACGAGTAATAAACATTAATTTTATTCATTCATTTGTAATATTTTTATTTCTCTTCGATAATTATATTAGGTAAGTTTTCTAAACAACTAGAAATATTTTTTTTATTATATAATAGACTTATAAATCTAAGATGAGATAAGATAATTGAAAAATAAAATGATATAATACGTTATATAATAAAAATTGAACCTATAATTTTTTAATTATTACGTTAAAAAATAATACAATTATATCAAA